>SSBO01000014.1:1277291-1807621 GCA_005281725.1 Wuchereria bancrofti | reverse complement strand
AATGAATGAAATAAAGAATGAATGAATGAAATGAATGAATGAATGAATGAATGAATGAATGAATGAATGAATGAATGAATGAATGAATGAATGAATGAATGAATGAATGAATGAATGAATGAATGAATGAATGAATGAATGAATGAATGAATGAATGAATGAATGAATGAATGAATGAATGAATGGATGAATGAATGAATGAATGAATTAATGAATGAATGAATGAATGAATGAATGAATGAATGAATGAATGAATGAATGAATGAATGAATGAATGAATGAATGAATGAATGAATGAATGAATGAATGAATGAATGAATGAATGAATGAATGAATGAATGAATGAATGAATGAATGAATGAATGAATGAATGAATGAATGAATGAATGAATGGTTGTTGCTTAACTTTGAACGATATATTCTGCTGGGAATACCGGAAACGACTAACCTTGTCACTCAAAACTATTCCAGCAAACAATATGTTTGAGATCGGAACGAAATATTATCCACAAACTCTTCGTTTTTTTTCTATCTTTATTCATTCATTTATTCCTTTTCGTTGACATATCGAATGAAACACAAAAGTTTTTTTTTTTATCATCAATTAATCACCAAATTTTTACCGAACAAGGGCGGTTTTGTCTGCCTTTCTTAATTTTAAAACATTTGCAACTTTTCAAAAAATATTTTTTAATATACTAGTAGAAACTATTAAATGATAGTTTGAGAAATAAATTAGCAAAATGCAGTTGAAATTTTTATGTTTCCAAAAACATTTCAAACTCTTTTTTATACTTTATATTTCAGGATGAAACATATCGGCCGATACGTGGATTATACCCATCATCGGAAATTAAACCGGTAGTACCAGGATGGTGATAAAATCAGGTTGTGCAAATCAGCGCATAGTTATAAACGATGAAATGGGAAAACAATGAAAGCATTTCTTTTACTGCTTCAAATTTTTGACTTTTATAAGAAATTAGCATTTTTGGTTTTTGCAAGATATCGCGGGTAACTTCTTCTTGATTTAATCTAAAATTTACGGATGAATTTAATGTGAAAAGAATACTAAATGAAAAGAAAAAATCACAGCTGAAAGAATTATTACGGTTGAATAAAATAACTTTTTAAATTATAATTGATTACAAAAAGTTTGTCCATTCCTTTTAGTTTACCAGTTTTTGTTGAATAAGTAAATTTTGCTTATCTTTTAGTCCAGTCAGTAACTAAATGGAAACGTAGTAGTTCTGAAATTTTAGAGGAAAAAAGAAATTGATATCAAAGAATTAGAAAAATAAAATTTTAAAGTAATAAATTGCCAACGATATCTATGAAAAAACAGAAACCGAAAATTAAGTAAAAATACCCTCACAAGAGCTTATTTTCAGTGCTATTCTTTCTTTATCACTTTCACTGATAGTATCCCATTTGTGAAGAATTTTTTTTTCATTTCGTCTTTTCTCTCTCTCTCTCTTTCTCTCCTTCTCTCTCTCTCTCTTGTTTTTTCATTTCATTATTATTTCTATTATGGTTTCTGGTGCTTCACTGAAATATTTTTCTTTAATTTTATAATAAATAAAATACAAAATAACTTATTTGATTATAACTAATTCTAACTTATTTAATAAATTAATCGTTGATGCGCAAAGTACTTTTGCCTTATCAATTTAATTTCCATCAAATTCCGGAAAATATAACATTTTAAGTTCCTTTAAACATTAAATATTACTTTTCTTCAAATATAATTTATTTATTAATTTAATTTATTTGTTTATTTACTTTCTCAACACAATTAGTATGATACTTCCATTAAGAATTCTAATTATTAGCCCTGGTTAAATCGATTTGTAAAATTTGTATAAGAAGAGGAAAATTGTAAAGTGTGATGGTAAATGAGGAGAAAAAATTCTTATTGAAAAATGTGATTTCAGCTTATTATTATCAAATATTTGAAGCAAACGAACGGATATAAATAATAATACTTTTGTAAGGTTAATATCAAAGCTCAATTAGAAATTTTAATTAGTTCTAATTTCCTTTGTTTTTTCTCTCTTTTCAAACAAAGTCATTTCAGTTTTTAACTTTAATTTACTTCTGAATTTTAAATACGAAATGATAACATGTAAATATAATTTGATACAAATGATGAAATATTCCCATATATAAATGTCATAATATTATACAAAAATTTCAAAATTTCTTCCTTTTAACTTAACTTCATCTTACTTTTATCACACACTGTTTCTTCTTTTTCACTACAAACAAACAAACAAACAAACAAACATTGCTAATTTTTATCGGTAAACAAAATTGTGATTCAAATGCTTTGTGATCATTTAATTTTTGTTCTTTCTTTTTCCTTTTTCGTAATGTATGTATGTATGTGTATGTGTGTGTCTGTGTGTGTGTGTATGTATGTGTGTATGTACGTATCGTAAATTATTGAAATTCCGAAAAGTTATTGGTTATTGTAATATGAAATGAATCATCGGTTTCCCAAACTTTCGAATTTTTTCTAAGGAATTTTTGAAAGAAAATTTCAGGACGAAATTATTTGGACACTTAATGAATACAATTATTCATTGCGGACATTTTTTTAAAATTTGCATTAAATTTTTTTAAAAAAAGTTACTCAGAAACTGTTAGGTTAAATAGGTTAATTGAATTAATAATTAAACATTGTTCAATGCCTAATTAAATAAGTAATTTGCATGGATCATTTAGAAATTAAAACAAAAACAACAATTAAATGAATATTTTTAGTAAATTTATTTGATTTAAGAAATTTAAATAGTGTAACTTTTTAAAAAATTCCTCTTCAAATACTTTGCCTTTTTTCTTTTAATTGTCAAAAATACTATTAATTTCTTCGGTTCGAAAATCAGATTTCATTTTTTCTTTTCTTTTATTCTTTTCTTCGTAACATTATTATTATTATTAGTGATTATTGGTTATTATCATTATTGTCTGATCTGACTTTAACTTTTTATCAGTCATTTGAGCATATCATTTCTCTTTTTTGTTCTATTTTCTTACTTTATTGATGTGTACAGCTTTAATAATTGTTTCCTACTTTTTTCCTTTTTTTTTTCGGTTATTCTCGAGCTGTACACTTTCATTTTGCTACTTTTATTGCGGAAAGTTTCATTGTTACAGTGTTGCAATTTTTTAGTAAAAGAATAATTTGCGAATTTGCATTGGAAAATCAATGTGTGCAACTTCAGAATTAATCATACAAAATATTTGACGTACGTGAACATTACAGATGACAGCGAGAATAGCTCTACCACCGTGCTATGGAATCAATATCCGCAAATTGAATGTTAGGTATACAAAGTATTTGACGTAAGTAAACATTGCGTGTGATGTAAACATCACATTGAAGACGAAAAGGATTACATTGAAGATTTACGACTATGTTATATCCCTTTTTATCTTCATAATTCTGATTAAGTACCACTCTGTTTATTGTCCACGTGAGATGTTCTTTTAAGGTATACGTAACTCACGTAACTCTTCCCGGCATATGTGGACCGTGTCGACAGAGGTATAAATATGCTAACGTTGAAACATTTTTTACAATGTTACATCTAAATGACATCTTTTAACATGGAGAAAACTGGTCGTAATTCTGCTAATAATATATTATTAATTTGATCCCAAAATAAGTTTTTAAGCCTTGCAGTATTTTAATTTTCACAATATACAGCAATCAGATTAACGAGGGCCTCTAATACTGACGTTGATCTTCCATATTTCACGTAAGAATGGCGTGAGTAGCACAGTTAAAAACAAGCAATAGGCCAAAAGAAATTTTAATCGTTTATACAGCACGGAATATTCCAATTTCTCATAAATACGAAGCATTGTGACGTGACGTCCTATAAACGAACGTGACGTCCTGAGTTTTCACTTTGTTATTGAATTTTTTTTTTTTTTGACTGTTAACAATGTACATTTGCTCTGTAATATAAGCAACCTTGAATACACGTTAAAATTAAAAAAAAAAAAACACAAATATTTATAAATAAAAACAATACACATAATAAACATAAAAAAAAACACATACGTTTATACCTTACAAAAAACACAAATATGAAAAAAAAAATAAATATTCAGTAAGCTAAAATTATAAACGTCATCTTAACGTGACACAGAAATGCCTGACGTACGCAAATATATATGCTAAACGTTGTGATTAAAAAACATAACTCTAACTTTAGATAGAATCCACCACCGCAAAATCTCTCCAATATCTATCATTTCCCGAGCTACAATTATGTTTTCTCAGTCAAAATTCAATGCTATGAATTTCATAAACGTGGACCGTACAATTTCATTACAAGACTGCGTGAAATCCTTATCACTGTTGATTCAGGAGTGACGTGCATTAAAATTACGTGGGTTTGGTCTGTTGTGGTTTAGTTGTTCTCGTCTTGGGATTTCTCGAGAATTAGTAGGATGAAGTCAGTTGGATCCATCGATAGCGAATGTGGTAAACTTACTGGCACGACGACAGCTGCTATTAAGTAAGTTTCACCACAACGTTCTGTTTCTTCTTCAGTTTCCCATATTCACAGACATTACGTATTGTTAATGCGTGGTGGAAGTGACTAATAGTTCAAAGTATATGAATTCGAGATGACTGCATGTTCGATTACGAATTTATTTCGGTTTTTCCGACAGTGGTCATCAGTCTGATAATGTGATTTGCAACCGTACTGTCAAACGTAATGATTACCTTTCTTGGGAAGAATACTTTATGGGTGTAGCACATATGGCTGCACTGCGGAGTAAAGATCCGATAACGCAGGTATATTTGTCATCCAAATACTGTGTCTCACTTTTTACTTTTATTTTATTATTATAGAAGTTTTAAGTTTTGATTGGTTGGCATTAAGCTATTAAAGTGCTCTGATATGTAATTTATAATATGTAATTTTTTCTTAGTTTCTCTTTTTTCGCTTTGTTTTTCTCGCAGATTTACTGTTTAATATTATTTTGGAATAAAATTTAGAGAAGCATACTTTTTATTCAATACTGCAACTAATTTTTCGAAGAAAATTGTTTGCTTTTATAATGAAAATAACTGCCAAAGTCCAATGTGGAGCGACAATTTCAGGTTGGAGCCGTAATTGTAAACCAAGACAAACGGATTGTTGGCTCCGGATATAATGGGATGCCAACCGGTTGTTCAGATGATATACTACCATGGGGCAAAGGTTCCGAGAATTTCTTAGAAAATAAATCCGCCTATGTATGCCATGCAGAACTGAATGCAATACTGAATAAGATTGTGGGTTCAATTAAAGGTTCAACAATTTACACTGTCCTGTTTCCATGCAATGAATGTGCTAAACTTATCATACAGGTAAAGATCTGCTTGGATAGAACACGTAAAGCTTCTGAAAGAAACTTGATAATGCTCACTTGAGTAAACGCTAAAAATACAACTACTTAGTTTCCTTTTGGTTTAATTATTTTTTTAACTGTTTGATTATCAGATGGAATACTTCAAAATGAACTGTAGGATAATTCCAGGCTGGTATAAGTGAAGTAGTGTTTCAAAGGGAAAAGGAGAAGAAAGTGAATACGATCGCATCAAAAAGAATGTTTGATTTGGCCGGGGTAATCAGTTTACATTTTCATTCCTTTACACCTTTGTTTGGCTTCAACGATTTTGATAACTGTTGAATAATAAATGGTATTTTTCTAGGTACTGTTCCAGGTTTTTAGAGGAATCGAAATTTTTTGTGCTCACTGCTATGGCTATAATACTCATTAAGAAACCAGTGCTAAAAAACGGAGTTAACAGAAGTAGGTCAAAGTGGTGCATTAAATAAGTGAAATATTTTATTTAAATTGAAATGGTTTGTGATCAGTTAAATTTTTTGAGGTGCGCTATCGACAGTTTCGTTCAAATCGGAAGATATCAATTGATCTCAGTGGTGATACTGCCTATTAATATTGTCACACTCTATTTAATGCTTGTTTTTCAATGTGAAATGGCCTCAGAAAAAAAAAGTGAAATTGCCATGAAATCTTACTGGAATTCTTTCATTTGATTCTGTTTTCCTGGGAGACTTTTGTTTTCTCAGTGCTCATTTTATTATATCGTTTCGTGCAGTTTTGCTTTCATAAAAATTAGTTATTATAAGATTCAGGATCATTTAGTTTTGATTTAAATTGGTATTGAACTTTAAGTTATTATTGCTACTCTAAATGTTTCGTTCTGCTTTAAAAGCACCTAGGAGCATTTTACATTTATGGATTTCTAAACTTTTATTAAGTAAAGAATTTCTGAAAAATTTTTTGACTTTTGTCGAAATAGTTTCAGTGGTTTCATTTCTGGATACACTGTTAACACAGTATGTATTATCTGGTCTGACATTCTAATCTGAGCAACTGTTAAATTGTCAAAACTGAGAAAACTTTCACTTTCCTCTAATTATGGTCAATTGTTTTTGTAATTAAGTGACGCTTTTAGTGGTTGTACTAAATTCGAATTTCGGTAGCGGTAGCTTGGTCTCCTAAATAAAAGGTCTCTAAGTACTGTGACCTATTTTTTACATCTCCTAAAGGTTAGGTTAAGTAATTTGGTGTTGAATCAAGCTGCAAATGTTTTGAAATCGGACAAAATATTCTTTTATTTTATTAATTAAAATGTCCAGGATACAAAGGTTCACATAACATTTGGCACTGTTAATGGTACACTGATGCATCATGGGGGATTCATCCGACTTTGAGCGATTTTACAGTGATGTTAGTCTGATTTTTCTGTACTTTTTGAAATTTAGTCTGACTTAAAGTTTTTTTTTTCTGAGAAAAAAATTGTTTGATTTATTGTTTTAGTTGAAAGAAACCGAGAAGAGAGATTCGGTATTAACGTCAAAGCAACAAATTGATCGTTTATTACGTCCTGGCTCCACTTACCTGAATTTAAATCCTTTTGAGGTGATAGTTTATGATTATTTATGTGCATTATACTTTTTAATTAGGTTATTGGGAAATTTGGTTCTTGCATAATTTGATCTAAGTATTTTATAATAGCGGAGCAGTTGACGGGTTTTATTATCCTATGCATGACGATGAATTAAGAAACTTAAGAGACATTATTGCTTCAATGACTAAGGATCAATTGATTCAAATTATTGATGTCAAATAGAAATTAGGTAGTTTGGTAGCTGTTCGTTAAGGACAGCTTTATGCATCAGCATCTACAGTGACGAAATTACTGCAATGATTCACTGAGTTCCATTAAATTAAATTTGATTAAATTATTGAATCAAGTAAGATCTGTACTGAATCGTGTATAATTTTCCTCAGGTTTTGCAAATTGATCCAGATACAGATGTTGAGGCGGCTAAGAAGAAGTATAAAAAGGTAACGATTTTTTCATCAAAAAATAAGGTTTCGTGACGAATCTAATTTTTGACATTAATCTTTGATTTGTAAACTCACTCTTTAGGGGTTTTTGAGTTCTTCAATATTTCTATTTCAGTTTTTCCTTTATTCTGGACTTTACAGCTTTCTTTGCTTATTCACCCGGACAAAAATACCGATGATCGTGAAAGAGCTGAACGTGCATTTGATGGTAAGAAATCTTTTTCTTTTTCAAAAGAGATTTGGAACACCTAAAATTAATTTCAAATTTAGGAGCTCATGTAATTACGTTTTATGAATTTCCCGTTACTCTCCTTTCCCTCCTTCGATTGTGTTGGGCGATGATAATTTCCAGATCGCACTTCTTTCTGATTCATTTGAATGAATAACTCATATTCCATCTAATGGCAAGTTTCCTAGAAAGTTAATTGAATTTTTTAGCTGAACTTTTTCCCAAATAATCAGGAATTTTTCCGGATAAATCAGTTATAAAATTTCTCTATCAAATGAGTTTATTGGATGTGACAGTTGTACTGCAATGCACAATATGATTTCAGTAGTGAAAAAGGCTATAAAAATGATCGAAGATCCAGATGAACTGGCGAAATGTCGGGAGACCTATACAGAAGCAAGAGCTCGTCTAGCAATCATTGTAAGTTCAAGTCACTTTGATTCTGCATTATCTAAATCTGTTCTTGATTTGCATTCTCAATGTTTTCATTGTTTATGAAACTAGTACCAATATTTCCAATAAATATATAAGCTTACACAAAATAATGAGTTTCACTTGGAGCTCGACATTTGTGATAATTGTAGTTTAAGTATTTAAAAGCTGAAATTGAGAAATTTCATAAAGTATTACGAGCCAGTAAAGTTGTTGACGATTACATCTACAATGCATTTTGCCATGCATAGTTTTAAGAAAAAAGTTGAATTATTTGAATCTTTTTTATTGTAATTTCTTAAGTTGGATTTATTTTAATTTCTTCCACCAGTTTCATCTATTAACCATACATTATTAGAAGTTAATTACACAATCATTTATATACTGTTAAAAAATAGTCTGGTGTGCTAATTGTATCATATAAGCAGTATTAGTTACAGATGAGCGAAAAACGACGTAAACAAAAGAAGAATGGTCAAGGTGATAAAATACCCGAAGATGAACCAGCTGCATACAATAAAGCACTTTGGGTGGTAGTCACAAAGGTTTGCTATTTATTTTGTTTCTGAATGTCACTGCATGTTTTGCCTTTCCATTTCGATACTTTGGAACACAAGAAAGTGTCATATTCATCGTTTTCAGTTTTTTTTGCATCATTCATTGAAGTGGAATGTAAGACAAAGCTTTATAACAAATCATTTTTTTATCAACTAGTAAACATTATCGTATTTTGTCTCTGAAATGATGAATGTAATTTATAATTGGAATTTTGTACTTTTTCTGTGTGTGTAATGTGTGTTTTCTGCTTTGATCACTTCTTGATGTTTAGGTGTTTGCTGATCGTGAGAAAAAGAGGAAAATGTTGGAAGACAGAGCAAATGAAGAGAAGTTAGTTCATTCTTCCGTAACATTCTGTTTTATTCTACAATTTGAAGTATGTCATTTATGGAGTAAATTGATTAATTTCAATATTCAGTACAGTTATTCATGATGTTAATGAGACTTTGCTGAGCAATGGTGTGGTCTTCTTGGACATAAACCAGTTTGTCTTATTTGCTTTGTTACTCGTGAGATTAAAATTAATTATGGATATTCCAGGAGAAGGGTAGCAGAGGAAATGCTTGCAGCTGCAGAAAAAAGGAAAAGAGAGGAAGAATTCGCTAAAAATTATGAAGTAATTTTTTTAGAAAAAAATGAATTCGAAATAGCCATTTGATTTAATTTAGTATTGTTTAAATTGTCATGGTTTCAAGTATTTGTAGGAACAAAAATTGAAAGAGATTTTGAAATTATTTGTTCGTTCCTTTCTTATAAAAATGGTTCTGTTCTGATCAAACTGAATTTAATTTTCANAGAATTCGAAATAGCCATTTGATTTAATTTAGTATTGTTTAAATTGTCATGGTTTCAAGTATTTGTAGGAACAAAAATTGAAAGAGATTTTGAAATTATTTGTTCGTTCCTTTCTTATAAAAATGGTTCTGTTCTGATCAAACTGAATTTAATTTTCATTTTTTTTCCAATTGATGTTTTATATGCTTATAGGAAATCAAATATCTTTATGAGTAAATATTATTGAGAGTTTGCATTAGAACTGATCAATTTTAAGGAGTCACGTGATGAACGCCGAGGTACATGGAGGCAATTCATGGCAAAAAAGGCAAAAAAGGAATGCGAAGGAAAATCGCTGAAAGGAACAGCATTTAAACCACCAAAAATAAAGCTCGAAACGAGTGGGAAGTAATTTTAAGTATTAAAACTTGATAAATTCTTTTCGATCTCATTCAACTTTATCTTTTTTTCGATGTTGATTTCTCGAAATGATAATATGTCGATGAAAAAGTGAAAGTTATGATGTTGTTAACAATTTAACGATACAAGGTGTTGCTATCACTGCTTGTTGCTGTTGTAATTCGAAGTGATCTCTTTTGAAAACCTTGTTTATATCCTTCCTTAACCCCTTAGTTCAAGTTTTTGCTGCCACATCAATATCAGGTGTTGCGAATAATCCTAAATCTCTAAGAATTCATTTTACAAGAAAAGGTTGACTCATTTCATGTTACTTTATTTTAGTTATTATCATTAATATCAGTGATTATCAGTTTTCCATGGTTTTTGTCAGAATAATTGAATATTTAATGAACCGAATATTTGTCTGTTTTAAACGAAGTCGTTTAGCATTTAGTACTGAAGACCGTTTGAAGAAGCACTGCATGTGATAGGCTTCGTTTCATTGGGTTAGTGAAGTGTTAGACCGAGTAATCCTAATGATGACATACCCAAAATATTTGCTTTGCACTAACAAAATTTACTTTTGCAATGAGAAATGTAATTATCGAGAGACTATGGTAATGTTGATGAATGCATTTTTTATTCAAATAAAAATGAACAGATGTTTTGGTGCACTTCATTAATTTTGTATATATATATAGGGGGTTTGAATTTGATTTAAAACCCTAAAAATCGAAATTGAAGTTGCTTTCAGTTTAACTAAGCACTGTGGTGCAAAGTTTTCGTAAAGTGAAAATGAACTTTTTGTTAAACTTGCCATATGCTAGTTCCGAAGTGTTGTCAAGTTCCTTCCGGACAGATCAAGAAACAAATGGAGAATCAGGAATGGAGTTATCATTTAAATTCTTCCATATTTCCTTTTGAAGTCATTGACTTTTTTACATATAGTAGAGACGGTTGGTTTGGGATGAAATGAGTGGTTTGGATCTTATTTTGTGTACAATTTGTGCTTTACTTATATGGCTTCTTTGGCAAAAACTCGAAAAAGTAAAGTCAGAGGAAAAAAGAAGAAACCTTACAAAGGGTAAAAGTCAGAAAAAGGTGTTCAATGGAATTCAATTAAATTATTTGTTACTCATTAATACTTCACTGAAATTGAAATTGAAATACTGGAATATAGGTAGGAAAAGGTGTCTTTTACTCCGATCTTTATCTTTCGTTTAATATAATAGAAGAAAACACTGTAATGTTTCTAATTCCTTCTCCTTTCCACCTGTTTCAATCTCATTTACTCTAATGAAGTCTCAATATCGTCCATAATCTTAGGTCAACTGTTATTAGAAATTTGTTAGTTGAATTATTTTCCAAATCATATTTCTCAATTTTTACTGGCAATTAATCAGAGTAAAGATTCGGGTGAATTGTTTCGCCTTATAGCAATGTGTTTCACAGGTGAAAGTAAGCAAGAAAGGTGATATAAAAGAAAGAATTGTCATTGAAGAGAAAGAAATTAATTTCAAAAAGACACCGTCATCCCCTGCTCCTGCACCGCTGACACCACCTCCTGCACCTCAACTTTCACCAATTTCATCAACAAAAACAGCTATTCCGACAATATCAACTGTATCTCCGGTTGAAGTTAAAGTAATGCATTGAAGTCATTTTTATATTTTGCTTTAAATTCATTTTTCATCATATTTTCTGAAATGGTACCAAAGCAGTGTCGATATGGCACCGTACGATGAATATTCCTGAAACTTTCATCTTAACTTCGAACCAATTCCATGAATTCAGGTCCTTGTTAGATTGCAGCATTAATTTTCTCCCTTCCTTTAGTTACCATCACCTGCACCGCCAACACCACCTCCTGCACCTCAGCCTTCACCAGTTTCATCAGCAAAAACAGCTATTCCGACTGTATCTCCGGTTGAAGTTCAGGTAATACATTGAAGTTATTTCCACATTTTGCTTTAAATTCATTTCTCATCAACATTTCCTGTAAGTGTTAGCAAAAGAACACCAATAGAAGCACCTAGATGACGACTACCCAGAAAGCTTAGCCTTAACCTTAAATTTTTGTAGGAAGCCAAGAAAAATTTTAACAAACCAAATGAAACTGGATTGGAATGGGGTCCATTTGATAAACAAGAGGTACGACTGTTTATTGTTTGAAATATTTCAATTATACATCCATATTTCTTTCTCCTTTTTTTCATTTAATATGTATGAATTTCAAATCTAAAACTTTGTTTTCGATACTTACACTTTGATTCTTTTTAATTTCGAGTAATTTTAAATTTTTTTAATTTTTAGAAAAGTGTTTTAAATCATGTATTTCTTTAACTATTCAAATAGCATTTTAAAATAATTTATTTTAAAGTAATAGCATTTCAAAGCATAATGAAAATTAATGTATCTTATAAATGTGAATAGTAAGAACCGGAAAAGCACTAACTGTACCATAAAGTATGGTAATGAATTTGTTCGTACCAAAATTTTAACAGTTATCATTGAAATCATTGTACGGTTGCATTCTTTTTCGATAACATTCATTACAATAATTTTGAACAGTTCTCATTCTCTAACTTAAGTAAATTACTATTAATCAATTTACCAAAAATTTTTCTTTTCAACTGAAAAAAAAAAATAATTCAAAAAAAAAAAAAAAATGATACATCAGAACATAGATGGAAATCGTATAAAGTTGACAGTGTCAACCTTTCAGATCAATTTAGAATGATTCAATGATAACAAGAGATTCACGAAATGATAATAATGAAATGTTAATGATTGATAGGAGTAAAAATCAATACATTAAATAAATTGTTATTAATCAAATTAACCAAAAATATTTTTGTTTTTAGAATAAAAACTAATTATTCTATGAATGTATTTTTTAGATGCCACAGCAAAAGCCATGGGTATTTGAGGGCGAAGCATATTATCCACCAAATTTCTTCACAGCAGCTCATCACCCAAAAGAATGACTTTGATAAAAGAAAACTAAACTGAATTCGATAATTTGATTCCTTAATTTAATCGAGATTTGGAATAAAATAAGAAGAAAAGCAATAATGTTTCAGATGTGAGTTAACAATGAATTATTGGTGCAAATTAAATTTTTATACCAAGCGAATAATTTTTAGTACAATTTAATCTCTTTTTCAAAAAAAAAAAAAATGCGATAATTACATTAATGAGTGTGATGGAAATATATTTATTGATTTTAGTGTTGAATATTATGTTAAGTTATATTTTAGTGCAAAATACTTCATTCTCTGTTGCAAATTCCTCCACTACTTTGTCATTTTGTGTTGACAATCTTTCACCTAGTAATATCACTAATTACTGCATTATTTAAAAAATGATACTATCTAAAATATTCAAAAGAAAGAGAAAAAATGATGCAAAATTATTCCGAGAAAAGAAAAGCTAAAGCTAAAATTAATCCTGAAAATTCAAAGCCATTCTAAAATCGAAATTGAAATCAAAATCATAATTAATCGTATTCAATTCCAATAGAAGCATTAAAGAAAGTAAAAAATGCAAAAAGAAATGAGAAACTGAATGAGTTACAAGCAACATGTTGTTCGTCGACTCCGGAAATCGATCATGTTGGCCGCATTGGCTTGATCACATCGTTCATGTCCGGAAATCAGTGGATCTGATCCAAATTTAAATGCCTCCTCAATTTCCTAAAATAGCTTTTTTTCCGCTTCGATTTCATAATATATAACATTTTCTTTTTCCTTTAAACAAAATAAAAAGAAATGAGAAAAATGAAGAAAATTTAATTTTGGAAGATTTTAAAAAAATGAAAGAAAGAAAAACGATGTTAAAGTGAATAATCAAGTTAGTTAGAAAAATGAGCAATTAATATGAACAAATCAGTAACTAAATTCATTACTTTAAAATGCTATAATTTCAAGCTTATAATATTTAAATTAATAAAAAATTACCAGTAATATCCGTATGAAATTTATTAGAAATCTATCAAAATTTTCTTCTGCCCAAAACATTTTATTAATTATATTAATTACTGAGATTAATGGTATAACTGTTTAATACCTTAATCCAACAGTCATATACTTCGAGTCCACCGTGAACGCTGAAATTTTCACTGATCCATGTTCTGTTGTAGTACGACGATTCGTAGTAATCACCAGTATCACCCAGTATTGTGGCAATTATTAATCGTTGATTGTTAAAGAGTGAAGCTTTGCTGAAAATTAATTATTAAGTAATTTAACAAATATTTTGAACGGTTTCGATTAATAGTTTAAACTAATAATAAGTTTTCAAATTCTTATTTTGCATCCAAATCTAATTAAATTCATTACATTTAGCTAAAATTTTCTTGTAGTACCAAAGCTATGTATGATTATTTGAACAATAATTACAATACTTCTAATTATATTTGCTGTTATATCACAAATGATTGATAAATTTAGACGTCAAAATTTGATTTAAATTTTAAATACAAAACAAAATAATTGCTAGAAAAAACTAGTAGCAGACGTATCAAAGACCATATAAAATTATAATATTAAATTAGTTCCTTCCAATTCATTCATCTTTTATTCCTTTATTTATACTTTCTTATTTTTCTCCAATAAATGATCAAATGAAGAAATAAATAAACAAACAAATTTTATTTACTCATGCGTTGCAGCCAGATGTAATGCTGCTATGAAATTAGTCCCAGTGCTGGTACCACCGTTTATACCTAATTTTTTCAGAACTGCCATTGCTGCGGTTGATGCAATATCAGGAATTTTAATGGCTCTGTCAATTACCGCTCGCAATAAACTGAAGTTTGTACCTTTAGCAAACTGTTAGTAAATAATTGTTTAATATTTAACCAATGAATCGAGAAACATCGTATTTCCTTTAATAATTGTATAATTAATAATAATAATAAAGTAAATAAGTAGGTAAATAAATAAATTAATTAATAGCATTCTTTGCATCAGTCATTAAATTTCTTTCCCATATTTCATAAATAAATTTTTCATCATCAAATCTTAAAGCAATAAGTTTCGCTCCTGACAGAACACAGGTTACAGCGCAGTTACCTCGATGTGACACCGTGTTTCACCGGTCCCATAACACCGAATCCAATACCTGCCATCCCAGGTATCACCCAAACATCTCTACCGCTTTCATTCGTAAATCGTTCGTTCATAACATAATCATAATATACCGAAAATTGTGTATCAGCAAGTACAACCTCTGTTCTCAGACCATATTTTTTAACATATCGTCCAATGGATGATATTGTCCCACCTGTAAAGGTACTAATAATTAATAATTTTTTATCAATTAAATTCAATATTTTCAGTTTTTTTTTTCATTGCTATAAATCTATATTACCACTTAAGAAAAAGAAAACGGTTCAGTTTTTTTGGTTAAATTTTTAATACAGTAACAACTACCTTATTGTATTTGTAGTTAAACTTAAATTTTAAAATTTACCAACATTAAACAAAACAAGGAAAAGAAAAAAATTTATTTAAATAATTAATTGCTAACTAATTGCATAATTGTTTGTTCACTAAGGAAAAGAAATCTATGTTATATTTTTTCCTCCTATCCAAACAATCAGGTATTTTCAAATAATTTGAATTTCTTTTCGTAACTTAGAATCAATAATTACAAATGGAAAACAAAGTTCGGAAAGCAAATCCGTTATTCCGTATTTTACTGTTTCCTCCATCCATCTCATCATACTTTCTAAGCTTCATCACAAAAACGATAGTATCACCAAAATCCAAACATATGTATTTCTATGGAAATGTTTGAAAAAAAAAAAGTTCAAATAAGACTGATGGAAATATGGACCAGTTCCAGCAGAATGAACAAAATAATTTGGCTCTTCGATTGTTTGGTTGAGATCTTCTCGTATTTGCGCCAACACTTCATGCATCAAATTAACGCTTTCCAATGGATAATTACCACCTAAACATTTTAATCAATTTATCAGCAATCAAAGCAGCTTATCGGACGAAAATATAATAATCAAAATTATTATTGATAAGGTGCACTTTTCATCATTCACAACTTTTTTCCGTCTTCAGATAAATGGAAGAGCAAATTCCAAGATACTGAAGCTTTCTGAAACTTGCATAAATGTTGTCATAATTTGAATTAATTAAGCTAAAGTAACTGAAATCTAAATCATTTATATGGAGTAATTAAAATCAAGAATGATATTATTTTCTCGAAAATTTCATGAAACTATTCCTTTACAGAAGGGAAATTTATGAGATATTTGAAAAAAAGTGGAAATTAATTTGCTGTTCCAATTTTTGATAACATTTGGCTAGTTTATATGTATGAACATATTCGGAAAAAAGAAAAACAGGAAATTTTTGTAAAATATGACTGTCAAAATGGAAAAGCACATATGAAAAGATAATTCAGTAACTGTAATTTAGAAATCAGTGATAATATTCTGTTGAATTCAATTTTGTCTACAAATAATGTTATTTAAAAAAAATAATAAATGCTTGTTTTATAAACATTACACATAGTTTACAGTCCTATGAATTTTTGAGAAATATGTTAAAATGATAACTGAAAATAAAGCTGGTCAAGATTTAAATTGACCGGTCAAGAACTGGTCAAGATTTCTAAATTTGCTTTAAATTCTACCAATCATCAGTACTAGATTTTTCCTTCAACTTGAAATTACTTACTTTCATGATATTCCTCAGCCTTATCCGAATTAGCAAACTGATTCATGAAAAAGCCATTGTTTCTTACGGCTTCTTGTTTAGCACGAATTAATCGATCACCTAAATCTGTCTTGATTATATCGCCACCATACGACTGAATATGTCCAACTTTTACTTGTTCGATTGAATTTGGTACCTATAAATTACCTTTTATTCAATATTTGACATTTACATCATTTCATCATCCTAATGTCTAATTTTCGAAACAGTCTAAGAAAGAAATTTGGATCAATCTATATTAAAAATATAAATTTCAATATGCAAAAAGACTTTTTTTTTACTGAACAGTTGTCAATTTGAGTGCTTGCTATTATAAATAAAAATGGGAAATGGTTAATTGTAATACTTGAAAAATTAATTTCCAAAAAGCTAAATTTTATATAATTTAAGCAATATATTATGACGTTAAAAGCAAAGGAGTTTGAGGAAAATTAAAAAAGAAGAAAATTTGAAAATATTTTTTTTCTAGTAAAATATAAAAGAAATACCTACGATAGCGATGAATTTTACTCCAATTAAGCGACACATATATGCTTCACTTGCTGCTGTATTCCCGGAACTTGCCTCATAAACTGTCGTATTCTCACCAATTTTACCATCAACAATAGCCCACATTATTAGCGCCCAGGAATAACGATGCTTTAAACTACCTGTCCTTGATGCTGACTCATTCTTGAACACAAAATCAACATTTTCATAGCCTGGACTCTGAACAAATTACAAAATAATAAAGGGAAAATGAGAAAATTCTTTATCAATTATTAGCAAATAAACAATCGATTATATGATAATTCGAATTATACAAATATTGATTAACTTTTCTTAGATGAAATAATAATTATTATAAAAAAAGAAAGACACTCATTTTCTTAAGTAAAATTTTTGAAAATGAATTATTATTACTTTTTTTTCTCTTCATTCTCATATTTTTATGCAATCTCTTTTATAAATGATATGATATCAGTAAATTTTATTTCTTACTAAAACATTTCATACGATACTAATTGCCACTATTACAATTATATGCATATCATACTGTAAGTTTAAACATTGGTGTCCTTCCCATATGTCTTCTTTCTTCCCATAATTTAGCAATTGCACGACGACGCCACAAATTTTCACCTAAACAAGAGTTCAATATTAAATTTAAATCTTATTGTAAAACTAAATTTAAAACACAAATTCCAGATTTTTCTCAAGAAAAAAAACCAGATCTAGAAAAATGTTAGCTTAAAATAAATTAAACTAATATTAAAATGAACATTGACATCTATCTATTACGTCTAATTTTCTGCTATGTAATTGGTCAAAACGTCCAGGTAATTTTCAAGATTTATGTCATTTTGTCCTGACAAGCTTACTTTTCTTCAGTTAGCAACTATCATACACTAACAATCATTCATTCATCGAATAGAATAAACGAATCGATTTTCAAAAGATAAAAAAAAAATCAAATTTTAGCATGAAAAGATTTTACTCAATGTAAAAGATTAACTTTTAAATTAAATTTAAAAAAGAAGGAAACGAACGTTTCTGTTCATCAAGAGGTGCTTGAGAAAGTAATGAAAATGATGTCACACAGATGACATGAACGATGACAATGAGTGACACTATTAATTTGAGCATGTCAAGAAGCATCTTTTTTTTTCCTGCAGAAAATAAAAAGAATAAGTTTTGCAGAAGTTTAATCTTTTCACTTTCATTGAATCTATACAATTTTATTTGGCATTAAAAGTTGTTTGCAAAGACAAATAATTAATTTGTTCTGAATTTCATTTAATTCTTATAACGGATTAAAAATATTATTTCTTCAATTTTTCTAGTACAGCGACATCTGATGTATTTCTTTTCTTTTGAAAACTTTTTCAAATAGCTTTTTTTTTTTGAATAACATTTATCATAGTTTTAAATAGCATAAAAAATTGAGTTTTATTATAATCAAAAATCATAGTAATAACAGAAAATATAAATTACAAACAAAAAAAAAAGAAGGAAATATTGATTTTTCCAGCAAGAAATGATAAGATGAACAATTGAATAAAATTATGATAAGGCAATCGGATTTTATCATAAAAACGATTAAACAATATAGCAAGAAGTGCCGAAAAGAAGAAAGAAAAAAGGTACGAATGATAACAAAAACCGGAAAAAACTAAAATTGGAATATTTGAAGAGGAAAAGAATGAAGAAATAAACCTATCAAAAGGCAAGTTTCAATTGTAATATTTCCGGAATATATATACATATGTATTTTTTTTCATCAATTGAAAATTCTAATAACTAAAAGTGTAAAGTTCATAATTGCACCATAAATAACTATTGAAGAGTTTTATAAAAATTTTTTTCTCCTTCTACACGTCATTTTCCATATATTGAAAAAAAAGTTTCAATATTTTATTCACAAAAGAGGATTGTATTTTACTCTAAAAAGATTTTACTTTTACTACAAAAAATTTTACTTTCCATTTGCAGAAAGAAAATAAGTAAAAGAAAGTGTTATTAACTTATTATAAGTATACTGCATTTAATTGGTTTTGAAGAACTAGAGAGTTATTTTGAGTTGCCATAAGTTAATTTAATTTTTTGAACAAAAAAAATTTATAGCCATTTTTTTTTTGCAACTATACGATACTGTGATGCACAAATTATTAAAAAAATGAAAAAAAAAAAAACAATATTAATTTCAAGAAAAATGTTCAATAATAAGATGAAAAGGTAGACGAATTTGTGCTGAGTAAAATTGTTTATATTTCCGGATTCATTTTTGCTCCAGATCTCCGGAAAATATGAATTTACAAGTTGTGGAGTGCGAATCAAGAGTTTTAGACGAGTGGTCAAAGAGACCAGCAAAATGCATACATTTCTAATTGTTCAATCATTGCCTTCGATCTACTTAATGAACGATTAGTATCCCAAAGCTTTCGGTCTTCGGTTCATACGGATTAATCGGCCTTAATCCGACTAACATATACTTGAAGCATTCGGAAATATATTTTGCTGTATTATATTATAATTACATATTTGGATAAAAGATTGGAAGGAATATTTCTCCAATTTCTTATTCGATTGAAAAATCACCAACTGTTTTATTTAAATTTAATGAAATTCATTAATTTAAATCATAATTTATCACAAAATTTAGAAATGTAAGCACAGTTAAACTTACTGACAAATTGTTGATATTTGAATATAATGCATGTATGTTTTCACTTTCAAATGCATTTACAAGCATTGGAACATATTGAAACTGTCAACGCTGTGACCTTTTCTAAAATACACGGATTATTAGGAAGCGTGTAATAAGTGAGAAAATATGAATTTGAGTAGACGTGAAACGCAAGACAAGTAAATGAAGTTATCATTTTTATCATTTCTATCAAATTATAATTCTTATTTTCAGCTTTAATCGCTATTTTAACATAAATATAAAATTCATAGCGCAGTAACTAAACGAGTGATGCAACCTTGATTAAATACACAAATGAGTAGCTTTTTTCGTCAACGTAAAAATTCCGTGAAATACGTATGCCATAAATTCTATCAATCGTAATACATATTCAATATTATTACATGTTACTCTCATTTGGCTATCCATCATTACGTAGATGATACATACATACGTAATACGTGGGCAACCAAAAATCCCGTGAAATACGACATGCTATTTATTACAATGAATCCTAACAGACGTACTGCATAATCAAATAAGAGAAAAATACGCAATCATTTTTGACGGTATTCAAGAAAATAATTTACTTATTTTGGAATGGAAACTGAAAATAGGGAGGAACGATAAGTTACGGATCCGGAATTATTGTGCTGAAATACTTCAACTATTTATGAATTTTCTCTGTTTCTCTCGTTTGCTTCTATAATACCTTAACTTTCGGTTTCAATATTAAATTTCTTTTTTTTAATATTAAAATTAAAAAAAAAAATTATTTCTAAAAAAGAAACGATTTAAGCAAATTTTGCCCCTTTTTTTGTTCACTTTCCTTCTTTTATTTAGAATAAGAAAAAAAATTTGCTTATATATATATATATATGTGTATGTGTGCATGTGTGTGTGCATGTGTCTGTGTATGTGTGTGTATGTGTGTGTGTATGCTATAATTGTAAGCAATGTTTTGAGATGAGACCTTAGTGTAAATATGGAACTTGTTTGAGGAATTTTTGTCTCTAAGATGTTGTTTTCGATATTTTCTTTTGACATTTTTATCCATTGCCTATTTATTTCTCAATTTTTATTTTCACACTTTTTTGTTTTTTTTCGTTTGATTTCATTAACAAAGATTTGCAATTTAGCAATTTTTGCCAAATATTTTGAGAAAAAATAGTTATTTCATGCATTTGAAATTTCTTAATCATTATTAAAAGATCGTAGCAAATTCAAAATACAATTGTGTTAATTAGATATTTAGCTATCAAAAATTATTTAATTATTACGACTACGAGCAAATTTAAAAGTACGATTATATCGTATTAAATATTTCGTCAACATTGGCTACCAATTACACTTGTAAAAATTCAAATAGAAAAGAAAAAACGAAGCAGCGAGCAAATTGTATGATAGTATGAGCTAATAATCATATAATTTTTGTTTGAATCGTGTAGAAACTAAGTAATAATTAATTAGACAATTGCTAAAAGATGTTTGAATTATGAATAATTCAGTAAACAAAGCAAAGTAAAACAAGTGGTTAGATAAAAATGAAGAAATGATAATAATTGCGAATGAAACTACATTGAAAAGTTTTTTCTTTCAATCCTTAAAGGTAACAAAAATAAATAAAATTCTAGTCTGAATGATTAATTCAAAATGAATTAAAAATCCAAAGTTAAATGACTGAAAATTTTTGCTTAACTTTAAACAACAAATTCTATTATAAAAAAAAAATGGGAAGGTAATCACAAAGTAAATTTAAAAAGCTATGCGATAATTTTTGTGTAAAATATTCAGTGAACTTTTCAAACCATTTTATGTACTATTACTATAATTTGGCTCTGATACATAAGTAAAAAAAAAGTAAAAATGGTAGGAAAAAGATTTTGCACTGTTATCATTTTGAGATTAATAATAAGTGATAAAAATAGTCCGTCAAATTCGTTGAGTGAAATAATTACGACTGATTTTATTGTGCTAATAACTTGTAAATAATTCATAAATTTAACTTTTGGCATAATTTGAAGTGACATTTGACACAAATTGAAGTTAATTACTTTTTTACATGAATTCTTCTTTAAAATTTATTCAGTTCTGAATTTCACTGAATTGGGAAAAAGATAGAAGAAGAAAGAGAGAAATATTTTCTAATTTTTTTGCTTGCAACTTTTTCAATGGATTTTTATGAATTATGAAATGATTTTTGATAAATTTAATGAATAATTTCTTTGCTATTAATTTTATGCTACTTAAAAAATTTTTAAAACTTATATTTCAATTATATTTTGCAAATATTATTGCAGTATGTCAATGAAAAATGGTGCATCTTATATTTATCGATGAAATATGCAGCAAATACTGGGAAGAAATAATGGAAGAAAAAAAAATAAATTTTGGTATTTTTTTGTATTTGTTATTTAGCAATTAATTAGAAGCAGAATTAGTATTATTTGAAAAGCTTTATCAGTTCTGTATAATTTTTTCTATTATATCAAAAAATATGTGACAATGAAGAAGAAAGATGCAAAATAAATTGATTTTGAAATTTAGCAATTTCGAGAAAGAAATAAATTTCTAATATAACTAGATACTATTATGATAAAATTATGAATTTAATATCATAACTCATTTATGTCTTATAAACTAAGAACTGATATTTAAAAGAAAAAAATCTACACAAAGTATTCATTCATTTACTGTCATCCAAAAATTGCATTTAAATAAGATTAGCTACAATTAAACGATAATTTGATGAAGCGCATAATCAAAGTATTATTTAACTGGTTATATTAAATGATAACAACAAATTTATCAGTGTTCTTAGATAAGTACAATAAAGTGAATTCAGCAATATGTAAAACTGGTTCTGAGCACTTCTTAATATCATTATTCTTTAAGATGATTACACTTAATTATTCATCGACTAACAATTTCTAATACAAATTTAACATTGCGTAATGGCCTAAGTTAAGTAAAGTTAAATAATAGGTTAAAAAAGTAATTAAATTAACGGATGAAAAGTGAAAAACAAGGGAGGAAACATGAGATATAGGTGAGGACAAGATGGGATTATTTAAATTAACAATGGGAAACATGAAAAGAATAGGAAGAAAGAGATAAGGTAAAAACTGAGAATGATAATTTGGATTTTGATTTTTGATGATAAGTGAGGCAAGAAACTAATTCTTGTTAAGCAAAATTTTACATTTGGAATGTCATATTTCATCAGATATTAAAAAAACTATTCCAAACAACTCTTTTTATTCAACTTAAATGATAAAAAATGTTTAGTCACAAATGTTATTGTTCATTCCATCCTTGAATTTTAACATTTTTAGATGAAATATTTTATTATTTATTGCATATATTATAATAAATGTGACTGAAATTACTAAAAATTTTTGTTAAAATTGTCAAAAAACATATAAATTATTCGTCGGAAAATGTTTGTAAATTTGCTAAAAATTTAATAGAAAAGTTAATTAATCAAAAAAAAAGCAAAAGTATTGGGAAAATCATTAATT
This sequence comes from Wuchereria bancrofti, assembly GCA_005281725.1. Taxonomy (NCBI): domain Eukaryota; kingdom Metazoa; phylum Nematoda; class Chromadorea; order Rhabditida; family Onchocercidae; genus Wuchereria; species Wuchereria bancrofti. Next base: position 1,784,416 of record SSBO01000014.1, on the reverse strand, counting down.
TGTAGAAAAAAAGCATCTAAAAATTGGATCAAAATATAGTTAATCAAATAGAATAAAAGAAGAAATTACTGCAACTAAAGAACGAAAGAAAAGAAAACGAAATAAAATAAAGAATAGAACGATTGAAATTACAATGAAATTCACGCCTTAGATATATTTTTCCCTTTCTAAATTTTTGTTTATTATTAGTCATATTAGTATATTTCTGATAATCAATATTCTCCGTTACACATTTATGATAAGGTTACCGTTTTCTGGAATGTGAATTAATTTTTACAATGGTTTTCAAATTAAACCTTTAACGTAAAATTTCACTTAAAATTACGCTTTGTGGAATAACATTGCATTTAGCAGCTTTAACTTATCTTTTCTTGTGCTCAAATTTCTCCCTAATCATCACATCTCATATCATTTTTTTTAAACTTGTCTGTCATAAAGACCATTAATTAGTTAATAACTCCTAGTGATTTCATTTAAAATTAAACGATTTAAATACAGAGAAATTTGAAAACAAGTCAGAATTTAAGTGATTCAAACTGGTTTATTTTCTTTTTTTTCTGTTCTGTTTTTTCTTTTTCTTTTTGCTTTTTCTTTGAGCTTCTTTTTTAGACACACAGTGTTATAAAATGAAAATAAATTTGGGTTTTTGACCGACTATCAACTATTACATAATTAATGAGAACTAACGTTGATTCCTTAAGATTACGTCTTGAAAATACTGTCAACAAAAAGAGAGAGGGAGAGAGAGAGAAAAAGAAAAAACAGGAAATTCTTTTCATTAAATTAGATGAATAGTTTTGGATGATATTAAATTCTCCTCAATTACATCGATTATTTTGTCTTATAACATTGAATGAACAAAATGAAATGCATAGTTTTAGATAAAACGATCAACCAAATTTGATCGCACTAATCGATCATTTAATGCGGTACAATTTGTATCAGTCACGTTATTGCACGTGAGACAAGCGTCAAACGTGAGACAAGTGAATTAGCTTTACGATTGATCTGATCCATTCCTCAGTTTAGCTTACTATTGATTCAAATTGAAGCAAACGCTTTTTGACTGTTTGAAACTTCCGGAATATGCCATACCGTATAATGTGATCTTCCTAATTCTTCATACTTCTTCGTAATTTTAGAATGACAAAAGATGAATTTCATGATAACAATTTAAATTTAAATTGTGAAAAACAACATTGATGTATAATCATGAAAGATTGTCATAAGGTGAAGAAAAGAGGAGCATTTCAACTCTTAATGTTAATTATAACTTGAAATGTAATTTTAGGATAGAAACTCATAATAATCTGAAATCAAAATGAACTGAGAAGCAAAGCTTCAAAATAATTCGAAATTGAAATAAATTGGAAGTATTATAATACTTTATGAAAATTTATAATTAACGATTGAATTAAATTGTTTAATTAAGTTGAACAGAATTGAATTAAATGAAGTTGTTCCGTCATCGACAAGTAATTCACTAATGAAATAATGGACCGATTTAATTTGTTTCATTTAAATGCCTAAATACAGATAATTTGATCCTTTTTGTCTAAGATAAAGAGTCCCTTATTGATTAATATTGATGATTAAATTTTAGAAATTTATAATTTCAGCCACCGAAAAACGAATTAAGACAAGAGGTTACCTCTTTTCAATGATCGTTCCATATCTCGGTATCCTATTTTCCGGATTAGTTATGTTTCTCTGTCACATTTCTGGTCTCTGGTGAGATTTCCGGACTTGTTTTGACTCGTTCCTTGAAGTGGTTAGTAAGGAAATAGTTTTTAGTTTGAGGTATGTTTATGTTAAATCCTATTTTCATTTTTATTCCTTCCCTTTTGAGATGGAGTTCACTTGGTCGCTGAATTAATCAGTGTTTTTATCATTATGAAATTTTTGTATTTGACGTGAAGTACACTTTGCAGTTAGCTTAATTATAATTATTAAAGGTATAACTTCAGTATAATACGCAAGTAGAACGATTTACCATCAAAATTAGTGGTATAAATGTTAAAGTAAATCATCAAAGTTTTCAATGCAAACAATTCGAAATGTGAAAGTGAGATATTGCTGTTAGTAAGAAAAAAGTTTTTTTTGCCCACATAAACACTGGTTGTAATGCATAAGTTACGACTGTTCACGGTACTTTTCTTATCACTAAATTTTCAGTCTCCTATAATGTTGCATTACTTACGTGAGGTCAGTGTTTCCGATTTTTTTTTCGTTCCTGAGTCGTGAATTGAGCTCATTTAGCTGGTATTGTTTAAATGAAATAAAAATGTCTTCCTACTTCTTATTAGCTTAAAAACTTATCAGACTATCATAACTTTTAACAGTATTGTTACATAAGTAATACGATGTAATACTCTTCAGAATTGAAATCTTCGCTTTATTTTCCAGGTTTTGATCTGTTGATGATAACGAAATTTCAATGGATAGTTATCAATTTGGCACTAGTGTTGTTTTTTTTAATTTATATCAATTTACGCTCCAAGTCTTTATGCTTAACAAGTCTCAGTCAGCAGCGAAAAGTTGATGAACAGAACAGAAAGCATGAAAAATTATCATATGCATCATCAATTGTGATATATAACCGGGTAAGATTTATTAAAACATCGACAAAAAAATAAAACATGTTGAAACTCTAAGTGCTGGGATTTATGTACTAAAGTAAATTCAAATCAAGCCGTTGAAAATACTCAGTATGCAAAGAAAAATATAGATGTTAATATAAGCAAGAAAACCAATGGTTACGAATAAATTTTATGTTGGAAATTTAATCGCAAAAGAAAAAATCTGAATTATTTAAATTAATAGTTTAGATGGTCACTTATTTGACTCAAAAAATTGGCGGCAAATTAGGTTGTATTTTGTAGATCCCGAAAACTGGTTCAACAACACTTACCAACGCTATAATGTATAATTTATGTCATCGTAATGGCTTCAATGTGATTCATTTAAATTTAACTCGAAATCGTTACTTGATGAATATTGTGGATCAACGGCGATTTATTGATAATATCACCAACTGGAAAGAGCGAATGCCTGCTGTTTATCATGGTCATGTTGCCTTCATTAATTTTAATCGGTGCATTTTTTATCTTTCAGTCATCATATAAAACACTTATTCATCTTTGGCTGTTATTTTAGGAGATAATTTGGTGTGACATATAATTATTCATTTTATAACATATTTAGCTGTTTAATATCAAAGTAGTTTGTCACTTTGTTAATATAACTAACCGAGATATCATATTTAGATTTTGTGTAAAATTATCTAAGTTTTTCATGTTAGGGTTCTTCAGATTACACAGAACTATGCATAAATTTGAGGAGCATATTTTAGGTTTGGTCTTCCAAACCCGGTGTATATAAATTTAATACGAGAACCTCTCGATCGGTTGATATCTTATTATTATTTTCTTCGTTATGGTGATAATTATCGTGTTGGATTAAAAAGAAGTCGAGCAGGGAACAATGAGGTGAATCTAATTAATTTATTATACATTCTCGTTTTTGCGTTCATCGCTTAAGTTTCATGTAATTTCTGTGCTCTTATTCATCACCCTAATCAATAAGTAAAAAAAAACAATCACAAATTTAGCATCACAAACATCTTTTTGTATTTTGATTGATATTCATTTATTTATGAATCTCCAATTCCTTCTGCAGGCATCTGACGACTATTTCTGTTATACGATGTACATTTTGAAAAATGTCCTTCTAATAATTTAAATAAATTAAACTAGATTTCTGGAATGTCTGATTTCTACAATAGCTGAAATTACCTCATTATCCAGTTCATCCTTGTGGACACAGTTAGTTTGTACCTTCATGAAAGGGATATAACAAACAATGCCTTATTTATTAAATACATTGACTAAGTAAACTATATATGTTTTGAAAGTAAGCTTATTTAAGAACTTATTTAAGATTTTCAGACGTTTGATCAGTGCATTGCGCGGAAAGGACATGATTGTGATATGAAGCAAATGTGGCTACAAATTCCATATTTTTGTGGTACACATCATTTTTGCAGGTAAGATAGGAAGTGTCGCATATGAATGGCTTTTTTTTTCCCTAATTTTCATTACTCATTTTTGGTTTGAAGTTTTCTTTAATTTCAGTTTCTTTAATCGCTTTCTTACTTAGCCTATTTCTCATTCTTGTCCTCAAAATAATTCACATATGCTTTTTGTTTTGTTATGCTGTGAAATTATTTTTACTACTTTTATTGAAAGATTGTTTTAGTGAAGTGGGAAACAACCGTGCATTAGAACAAGCCAAGGTTAATCTCATCAACTACTATTTGTTGGTTGGTTTGAGTAATCAAATGCGACATTTTATCGAATTGCTGGAGTTACTGTTGCCAAAATTCTTTCGTGATGCATTGAAGAATTTCGATTCGCTTGATGGTTAGTATATTTCCTCTATGTTCTTTATTGGGTCAATTATGAGTATTTAAGTTAGAAGTAAAACGATGAATTCCGGTGCACTGTAAGAAGTATTAAAGTCTTTATAGATAGATTAACAGAATTTTGAGATTTTTTAGGTTAGCATTCCGGTGATTTAGAGTTGCTGGAATGATCTATAGTAACCTCCATAACTTCAGTTTTATTTATTTTCTTCATGCCGTTTCCTCACATGATATAAATGCGTATATTCGAAAATGCCACGAAGCAAACCATAAAATGTTCACAAAGTGTCTTCCTTAGTTTTTTTCTGTCCATATTTTATTAAATATGAAAGTTCTAAGATTAGCCTCTTTAGAAAAGCATGCAAATTTGCGACACACAAACCTTAAAATACCTCCCAATAAAGCAACAGTTGAAGCGATTCGTAAGGATCCAGTATACATTATGGAGCGTGAATTTTATGATTTTGCTCAAAAACAGTTCAATGAAATGAGGCGGAGAATGCTAGACGAATCAGCAAATGAATTGCTTCCACCACAGTTTCATTATGAGAAAATCAAACCGGTATAAAGCATTATGATGATAATTCACTCAAACGATTACGATATTTCGTAGATGGCTATCTACAGTGTTCAGTTCCGTACCAAGTCCAACCAAAAAAACCTAAAAAGAGAGAGGAGAGAGGTGATATCGAAATCGATGAGTCCCAAAGATACTACACTTTTGCAAACAGTGATTTAATTGAAGATGTCGATTTGATTTGTGTGACTTCGATGAAATCAGACGGAGAATGGTAGTATTTTTTGGCAATATGTGGCGTTAAAAAAGTGTTAGAACATGTAAGGCCAATTTATATGCAAAGATTTCTCCTTGGATTCTACATATCCAAGATATTGAATGATTGACCTCTTACTAAATGATTGTAATCTATCAGATAATTAACCTTTCTTTCTACTACACTCTTCAAATAAAGTAGGATTATGCAAATGTATTTCTCAGCAAAAACTATAATGATGAGAGACTTTTTTTGTAACAAAAGTTATTGACATGCATGCATTCCAACGCTACCTACTTCTCTTATTAGGAAGCACTGACAATTACACTGTTCTTTCCAGATCAATGTTATGTTGCACTTCATTTGTGCTGCGTCCCTTTATGTGTACATTAAGTTATTCGAACTGTTCCCTCAGTCTGAATAAAATCCGATTTCAACTGGAAACTGACAGCTCCAGTAAATCGTTTAAAGGATGGTGTTTGCTGAGAACCTTTTGAAGTGCTTGTGACAGCTCTTTTGGTAAAGACTTGCTGACAGTATAGTTTCCCACGTAGCATTTTATGCAACACAGTAATCAACAATTTCAACAAGACATGAATTTTTTTTAGCATTTATGATCAGGTTAATTAGTCTCATTATTTACTGTTTCAACAAAAAGTAGATTTGTTTACGTGGCATTAAAGTAGTTCATAGGGATAATTTATGCAACAAAAAAAGAATGATGGGGCAATTTGGAAGAAAATTCACTTTTAGCATTATGATAAATTTGAGTATTTTTGAAAATGCATAAATCAAATTCGTAGCAAAATTTTCGCTAGTTGTAATAAAGGACTGTTTCATGAAAGGAAGCATAATAATGAAACAATTAGCATAAATCACCCATTCATCCCAAATAGTTCACAATTCACTAGCACATGACAATATACCCGTCCATGAAATGAGCAAAGAAAAGAGAAACAAAAAAGTGGAACAAGTTACTGGGATAAGTTTGCTGGATGCTTCACCGAAATCTGTAAGCGAACATTCATTGCTGCAAGTTCAGCAACCAAATAACGAAAAACCCGAGGCACTTCAACCGGACAGACCTGATCATCCTTGCCACATAGCAGACACATTTCACGTTCACTGTGATTTACAATAGAATTCTAAAAATTTTTCGATCATTTTCAAAAATGATCACAATCAAACTGAGTAGTTAAACAAAATTTCATTATTATTATTCGCCGATATATGGCAACATTTCTATTCAGTTAGAACAATGTTAAGTGAAGCAATTCAAAATCAAAAGAAAAGTCACAATAATTAATAGCATAATTCTGATAACAGATCTAGATTCATTCAAAAGTATTTAATCACCTATCTAGTTTTAATTTTTACTATGATCGAATGAAGATGTAATTCCATTTTAACTTCGCAGGTTAGAAATGTGAACTTAATTAAAAATTGTTTAGGCCCATTACCAGAAGTATGACTCTCTAAAAGTTTTAAAGTAAACTAGTAAATCTAATAAATTGCTTATGAATGTTTCCCCTAACCAACGTTTTTGGAATATTATCTGAAGTTATATTCTTCTGATCATAAACAATATTTTTTGTTATGAATGATAATAGTGGTTATTTTGAAAATAAAAAAGGGACAGATATTTTCAAACTAACCTCACTATTCCGACGCTCCGACAGCATCTTTGAACATCGAAGAGTTGATATCATTGAACCACAACGTGCACAAACGTGCGCGATATCTCGGTCGGAACAATTGAAAAGACGATCCTGAAATAAATTACTCAAAGCTTGAATCTCGCTGCTGAAAAGAATTGGAAAGTTTTTTCAAAAGTTTTTTAAGCGAAACGAAGACCTAATTATTTTCAGGAATTTCAAATGCTAATTTAGTTACCTGCAAAGTGAACGCGGCTCCGTGAGCAATCATTGCATCACGTTCCATTTCACCAAATCTAATTCCACCACCTTTCTTACGACCTTTCACTGGCTGTAACGTCACCGGATCTGTTGGACCAGTTGATCTTACTTGAAATTTGTCAGCAATCATATGTCTCAGTCGCTGATAATATACAATTCCAAAAAAAATTTGAACCTGAAAAATTTTTTACTTTCGCAAATTAATTGAAAGCGTAAAGAAAGGAAATATTTTGCTCAGCTTCAAAGACTTTGACAAATACACTTGAACTACACCAAGTATACTGCCTCCAAAATGATGCACGCAAATCTAAGAATGTGCTATTAGTAAGTATTAAGCTCCAAACGATATTATAAAAAAGATATGGATGACACCATGGAAAGTGAGAAAAGTCTAATAGTATATGTAGTAGTCTAATATTTAAGAAAAGACAATCCAAAACGAAAACATTACATCTCCGTAACTGTAGGATGCCGCAGTTTTCGTAAAAGACAGGGTTGTAAAGAACAAAATATACAATAAAATTTGAAGAATGAACAGATTAACGAATTCAAACAAACAGGTACAAGTTGTTCAAATTTTAAGCAAATGAAAGTCAAAATAAACAAATAATTGTCATTAGGAAAGAAATTACTAACAACTTACTTCCATTTCTCGACCATCAACACCGGAATACATCGTTTCATTTCCATAGTAATTGTATCCAGCACGAACAAGAAGTTGTCCAAAGTGATCAATAGCGGTTTTTTTCTCACTTAAACAATCAATTATTATCAACAATAAACTCCCGTTTTTATCTGTTGCTTTTCTCCCTATTCCTTCATCTTTAGCCAAGATCATGCACCATTCCTTTTCTAAATCATTGATTAATTTGTGAAAATGAAAATAAAATTGTAATTTTTTATTTCATAAAATCCTTAGACCAAAAAAAATTATACTTGAAAACAAATGGTGAAGAATCATACGTAGAACCATGCATAGCTCCTGCTTTGCCAGCCATACTTTCAATCATCATACCTGGAAAACAATTTTTAGAAATTTGTGGAAACGTTTGCAGCATCGTATCTGTCCGTACTTTAGTGAGCTATTGAAACACAGAAGAATGATACCTAAAACTAAGTGCTCCCTAATAAAATATAAAACACTCAGGTACTTCAAAGTATTTAAATCAAATTCACAATTGGAAAGTATTATTCATCATTTTTAAAAAGTTAACATCACGAAAATTCCAAAAATCAATTAACGAAAAAATTAGTATCCAACCATTAATAAAAAGATGCAAAAAAAGAGAAAAAAAAAAAAACATGCCAATTGTCATTCGAGATGGAAAACCGTGCGGATTGAAAATAATATCAGGAACCATTCCAGACTCTGAAAATGGCATCGACTCGGTAGGCCACAAGAAAGAATTAATACCTTTTTGACCATGCCTTGATGCAAATTTGTCACCAATTATTGGATTACGCTGTGTACGCCACTGAATCAGTGCATGCTGAAAATCAAAATATGCTTAATTTTCGAGAGTAAATATAGAAATTAGACCACTAATTAAACTAATGACTTGCGATAAGTATTTCCAATCCGGGAAATTTTCAAGGACTATATTAAGCCATGTATCCACTAATTAAACTTCACAGTAATCATACAGAAAAACATAATTGAATTGAAAACTTACACATTTACCCTTACTATTGCCGATATGCTCGCCTCCTTCAACAATCCTTACCGAACCACAGAATGCCGCTTCCGCGTATTTGTATTTATGAACTTTATAATTGTTCGTATCAATTTCATACACCGAGTAATATGGATCACCTTCCATGTACAGACGTCCAGGAATCGGTAAACCATCAAGATCTATCGTCTTTTGAGGATTCTTTGGATCACACAAAAATACTAAGCTCTCTGTGGGTCGTCCTTCGGTTAAGTTTATCCTGACATGTTACAAATTATGATGCATAAGTTGCCGGAAATTTTGATTCATCATAGTTTATACTATAGACTATTATAGATTTTTTTCAAGATAAAGAAATTATGTATATTTAGCCTCACGTAAATCTAAAATTCATACCGATAATTGCCATTTTCACTGTCACATCAGATTAAGTATGCCACCATAACTGTTAATATGACAGGTTTCCTAATTTACAATACAATTAGTTAGTTGCTATCTCTTAAATTACGTTAAAATCATCGAGCCAGCATTATGTCGAAAAATTATAAAAGATCAAAGCACCTTTCTACTTTAACAATACTACCATGAGCAAAACCACGTTCATAGGAACTTTTATTAATAACCATGGCATCCTCCATATCATAACCTGGAAAATAAAAAGTACTGATAATAGCGAGATAATTCCTTTTTATTTTCGAACTAAACACTTACTAATTTAAAATTGAAATTACCTGTATATGATATAACTGCAACGCATGCATTTGTTCCCAACGGATACTCATCAATACCATATTTCTCATAAGGGTCTGGTTTTACGATAGGATCTTGAGGGAACTAAAAAAATGAACACCTTTTTTAAAACAAAATTCCAAAATTATTTGCTCCTTAAAAACGACAGCTATGCAAGCAGAATTTTTTACAGACATTTACTTGAATTATACAAACAAACACTGCTTTAAAATGCAACTCCATAAAAGTTCACATTTCTTCAACAAATGCTGTCTTTCTTTTCCTTGTTTATTTGTCTTGACTGTAATATCAAAGTATTTACATAATTTCGTAAGCACTCAGATTTCTTCTATAAATGCACAATTTCATTTTCTGCTATCACGCATATCATTTGCATGTCTTGTTCAGTATTCAGGATAACATTACCTGGAGGCGGTACATTTTATTGTCGGCTCGATAATTCCATGCATGAACAGGTATTCCCATTGTTTGCTTACCCATTTGACATTGATAAACATTCCTTGGTGATTGATTATGATCAGGAAATGGTATTAGGTTAGCAGCAAAACTAAACAAACAACTAGGATGAATTTCTTGGTGCATTGTTACATTAGGCTCTGCCTCCTCTGGGTCGATACAAATTGATAAGTATACTTGCTCGAACATTCCTGAAAACTCGAATAAGACTGAAAAAACCACCAAACATATTTGAGATATAGCATTCAATTTATGCTTTCTTAATTTAAGAGACACACTTTACCAGTTCCACAATATTTTACAACTTCTCAAGTCCCCTTCAGATGTAACTGAAAATCATAGAGTTTTGGCTCATTATCTCCCAACCAAGTTGATTAATTTTTAACATAACTCTAAATTGGACATTAATTAAATACAAATTTGTTAATACAGAGTATTGAAAATTTTAACTTAAATCCTAAAACAACTTCATGCTTTTGAAATAAAACAGTTAAAAAAGAATAAAAGATTTTACCTATGAATTCAATTCGATTTGATGGAAGATATCTCACTGGTCGTATGAGACGTGCAGGTTCGGTAAAAATATACAGACCAGGATATTGCACCAAAATGTTAATTGGATCAGTAGACTTTTGCACTAGAATTATTTCAGCGCAAGAAGGTACGCGAGCATCATCTGATACCTTCAAAAAACGTAATTGTCGTTCGATATGTGACGCCTGTGATTGCGAGATATGACCAACAAATTTTCCATCAACCAAAACGGGATACATCTGAAAAAAAAAAGAATGAATCCCCCTCCAAAAAAAAAAAAAAAAAAAAATTATGTTGGGAGGACTATTATGTGAATTTGAAGCAGTTTTAATGAGAATATCACAATTACTGAATTCCCGTACAAGTATTTGTCTCACAAGAAATATTAAGTATGTTATGAAATTCTATAAATACTAATTCTAGATTATTACCCGATTTTTGATTTTCTAACGGCAATTGAAATTTCAAATAAATAGACACGTACAGATTCTGCAGGCAGTAATGTGACGGCGGAATGACCAACCATCCCTAACTCCCCAAGCAACTTCGGCAGTTCATTGGTATTCGAATAATGTGTAACAATGCGTACGCTTGCCGTAACGTGATTCAATAAACCACATGGAGCACCATCAGGAGTATGCACTGGACATATGAAACCCCAAGCTTCGGGACGTAATTTACGTACATCTGTGGTACGCATTTCCATGAAAAATGCGCCTCGATGGATCGCTCTAAAACAAAGTTAACAGACTTCAAAAAAGTTTCTCAATAGAACTTTTATGAATACTACTGTTTGAACAAGGAAAGAAAACTTTTATAATTTTTATCAAACAAATGCAAAAGTCGAAAAAAGATTAAATATAACTTCATACCAGCATCATAAGCTTCTTGTGAAAGCTCGCGGGTATAGCTGATATCCATTTTTGTAGATGTAACGAATCTGACAGTCAAAGACTGTGTAGGCCAAATTTTGAATCAACGAAATGACAGAAAAGAAAATCATACCGGAAATGAGAAACAAAACGAAGTTGATTAATTCTTTCAGCAATCACCGAAAATCCATTATTTTGCTGCAATGTCAAGCCTCCCTTGGTGATTAAATTCCCGGTAGCAATGAAATACTCCAAACCTCGCGTTATTTCTCCTGATCGCTGCGTGCCTATCGCACGAATCAACTCATGACTAAAACATATAAGCAAGTTACTTTACAAACAATACGTCTTGGAATAAATTACTGAAGAAAAGTTTCAAAACTCAATTTTCAAAGTGGGCATAAACCTCGATAAAAGGAAATTTTCTGCTTTGCGCTTTGCTTCAAGTTCAATTTTCCTTCGCGCAATACTCAAAATATTTTCCAAACGTTCTCGTATAATCAAAAGAAGTATATGACCAGATACTACAGCTTCTTGAAACTGTGGATTATCAGGTGATTCAGCAGCACATTCACCTTTCGCCAGAGCTATCAGTTTCTGAGCCATATACGATAGGAGAAAGAATTTATCTTCATCGTTATCCAGATGTATTGCAACACAAACGCGAAGTAAGAAACGACCAACATCCTGAAACACACTTCAGAACTTGAATTTTTTTGAATTCAGAACCATTCTTAATCTTTAAATTGCATTCAGGGTTAAAAAAAAAATTACTGAAGTATGTATATTACACTTACTTCAGAAACTTCCCATGGACCAACACGATCTTGAGTGGCTACTCGGAACCTTCCACCAATAGCAGTGAGTGCTGTTTTTTGATTCACTACGCCATCATCGTTGCATAATGCTAACATTGCAGTTACGCATCCTAAAAACAGTATTCTAGTTCCATATTTACAGTAAAGCTCAAAAATAAAAATCTAAATATTAACCGTATAAATATAAAGTAATGATAAAGAGAGTCAATTACGAATATATTTTACCTTTCCAAAAGTGATCGCCAGGTCGACATCTGATCATATGTTCCATGATACAGTGATCATTCATCGATGTTAATGATTTGATGACGTACATAAATGGCAAATAAAATAATTCACGTCGATACTGAAATAATATTTCCGATTTTTCAATGAAATCAAATGGACACAACAAAAAAATTCAAGTAGATTCGCTAAATTAAATCACATACATTGAATTAAATATTTCCAAGATAATTTTGAAGAAAATTCTTATGGACAATCAATCTTCAGCAACCCTTTAAGTGACCATTTATAAAGGCAGACAAACTTAATGAATAAATTTATTGAAATGAATAAAATGCAATATGTTTTGTTACTCAATTTTTATTTTTTTTTGATCGTTTAGTAACCCATTCGTTACTACACATTAATTACTACAGATAAGAATTCACTGTACAGTACTAAAACAAGAAATGATACATGGACAATACCACAAACTACACTACCATCACATAAAAAGATGATCAAAGGAGTTCATTAAATTCAGTAACTAAAAGATGATTACTTGCAAAGCAATAACAATGGTACCACTCTCGAGATAATGAAGCGTCATCATAACAGCCGAATAATTTCCTCGTACACATCGAATCATCATCCCATATTGCGTAAATAAAGGTCCTTTTTCACGAAATGAACGCCTTATTATTCCTATCGGATAATTGCGACGATTTGCAACCAAAAGACGTATCACCTATTTATTTGGAAAATTCGATTTAAAATTAAGAAATGGTTTAGAGATTCCAAACTGTTTAGAGATTTCAAACTATCAAAACATCGAACTCGTTTTTTTGGTATAGGTGATATTAGAAAACTCTATCATCATGTTACTAAAAAGTAGAAAATGATTGGTTGATTAATGCATAAAAATTAATAGAATAAGGCCAATAATGTATCATTTCTTCTCCTTCTTGTATTTTAGTCTGCCTTTTTACTGACTTATAATATTTTATAATTTGTCATCTACAGTTAATGTTCCTAGAGTTAAAATAACATTTGACTACCATACCAAAGTTTCGTAGCAAAACCTAGCTTCAACAGAAATCCATGGAAACCAATATAACGTCTAAAAAAATTTTCTTTTAGAAGAAAATGTTGTACCTTCTCAGTCCCTTTACATATAAAATAACCGCCTTTTTCAGTTCCTTCTTCACCATGCGCTACTAGCTGTTCTCTTGTCAACCATCGCAAATGGCATCTGTTTGATTTCAACATTATGGGAACCTAAAATATATTTTATTGACAGAAAACGGAATTTGTTGACATTCGGTTCAACAAGTTTAAGCCGACTACTCTCTGTTAAAGTATATTGAAAATTTAAAAATGCTAAATCACTTCCCATTTTAGTATGTTTTGGTGTGTAACCGAAGATGAAAGATTTAATTGTCACTCACAAAGCTGACAGAACACAAACTGATAAATAGGAAAAATACACGATTTAAAATGTGATCAAAATAAGCACTACGACATGGTAAATTTTCAAAAAAAAAATGCTTCCACCAACCTCACCAATAATAACTTCACAAAAATCCATCTTAACGCCATTCAAGCGTATTTCTACGCTTACTTTTAATGGCCCCCTATAGGTTAAGCCACGCTGTCTGCATTCTGAAGGAAACAACTTTAACGAATCAACCACAGAAGAACCCTGTAAGAAAAAGATAATGGAATATTTCATTGAATTTCATTACCACAAAAATTCCTTTCTTCACTCTCACCTTCTCTCTAACTGATCACTGTTACATAACCGAGACAAACCTGTCATATTGTTTCGCAGTTTAAATCATCCTTTTTAGTCTATTCGCTTAAAAACAACATGTTATTAAAGAGCTTATTAATTCATAAAAATAAACTCAACGACAACTCAAAAACGATTTCTAAGCAGTATCGTCTTAGTACTATCCTAATGCGATGCACCTCAGAAGTCACGAAGAATTCAAAATTACAATGCACCTGTTTCACTTCAACCATTGGATAACCAAGCTGGGCACTGGTATAACGTAGTTCCACAGCTTCTCCAGTTGGAAGTCGGAATTTTTCGGCCGGCACATCTAAAGCAGCCAAATGTACTCCTTTTTCAGCCAAATAATCGAACGATTCCACATGATATGAAGCAACATCACAATCCATTGTTGATTATAACAATAATAACTGCATTCGTATTCCGGATAGAAGAATGAGATAAACACTTCTTAAATAGGCAAATATAGATGTCACATAGCTAATGCAACCCTATCAAATATTTCAAGCTATCCGACTATCTAATCACGGCCTTGAAATGATGATAAATACACTAAAGAACAGAAAAGGTTGATAATTAAGCCGAGACTTTCCACGAAAATAAACTTGAGAAACTCTCCGCGATACTAACTTAAATCTAAACTTGGCAAAGCAGTGCAAAAAAACTTTACTGCACGGTATAATGGGCCTAAAGGATAACATCGACTTTGCAGCATATGCCACTTCCCAATATCTGACTATCTTATAACTTTCAACAGATCCGGTATAACTTCATGCTAAAGTTTAACTGACAAGCAAAAAGTCGACCAAATATTCAGATTTCATTCAGTCTCACGCTCAGTTCCAAATTTTCAGAATTTATTAAAGAAGAAATCTAAAGTGCAGGACCTTTCCACTCCTTTAAATTTCGATTCGATATATCCTCTACCATTAGACCCCTACTGCGTCAACAGAAACTGAATAAGTTTATTAATACTTGGAAAGTAGCATAATTTCACACAAGAAAGATTTTCTTGCTGATTTAACTGCCAGTTTGCGTACATACGTATATATGCGCAAGTATGAGTAAGCTTACATTACCATGTATCAGATACACTTTTAATAAATATCAGAAAAACTCCAAATTTGAAGGATTCTTGTTGCATATGAGGATAGCCAACCTTTAATATAATTCATTTTTTGGAAAATAAACAAATATGTTAATAAGAAACAAACATGTTAACAGTCTGAATTTGTTGAAGTCTTCTGGAGATCTCAAAAAACGAGAAAAAATATTTAAATTGGATTACATCACCAAAGCTAAACATGTACAACGAAGATTTTCAACAAAAAATAAGTCTAAAAAAACATATAACATTTAGGAAAAAATTCATCCAGCTTCTCCCAAATTTTGTTAGCTTCTTTTCCTCGTACTTCACGTCAGGCACAATAAACTCAAAGTTTCATGGCGTATACAGAAAATTGAATCTAAAAGTGTATAGCAAATAGCATTTTGATCAAACTGGAATAATTGGTCCTTTCAGTCAATATTAACAATAATGTTTTCCATAAAGCATGATTCTAATAAAAACATACCGCCACTCATTACAAATGCTAAGCAACACCAGAATAAATTATATAAACACTATGAAGACTTGAAATACCAAATTCCAACAGTAGGAAAAAGAGTGGGAAAAAACGGAAAGAGATTGCCGACAAAGTCATAACTAATAAACAGTGCAATAATGCAGACACTCTCACCTGCTAAGAACCTGTGGAAGGCTTGCAATCAAATTGCCGTAACCAGTTGAGTTGTCGTACAGCTCGAAAAGCGGTGCAGCTACAAGTTTGTAATTTTTCGGCACAGCAAAAAGTGCTCGTTCCGGAAGTTGGACAAGAAATAACTTCGTTTGCTCTTTTGGTTTTGTTACATGTGCAGGAATGTATGGATACTAAAAATGATTCATAATTTTTCTCTTTTTTTTAGGACAAATATCTCTCTTTTATTAAAGCAGAAAAAATCTGATTGAAAATTACATATCCAAGGAAGATCCACAGCAAAAATGAGAACGTAATCTATACCCTAGGTGGATCGAAATTCGGACGCCACCAATTACCAATAACGTCTTCAATAGTCCATAAGTCTTTCGCACCATCTTGCCGTCCTAGTGTCTAGAAATCAAAATGGAAATATAAGCAAAAAATGTTAGAATGAAACGTTAGAATAGAACAAAATGGCTGCCAGCATTAAATGTTCTGTGTTGCTGAACTTAAGAGAAATGAAATAAGAGGCAAAAGTGGTACACTCACTTCAGTAAGTAATCGTTTTAACCCTTCAACTTCATCTTCTCCAGGATTCAATTCACCACCTGGCCTAGAAAAAAAAATGTTAAATTAACTACATATTAGATCACTCGCGAAGCTGACGCAATCATCTCTCAGCAATCTATAGATACGTTAACAAGACTCGAACTTGTTACTCGTGTAACTTTTTTATATTAATAATTTACTCCTTTCCTGAAATTAAAGAAATTTAATTCATTTTTAAGGTAGGTAAGAATGTTTATAAAACTTACAATTTGAAAAAAGTAGTGCCAATCTGCAACAATAGCACATGAGGTAAGGAATGTTCATGAACGAGCAGAACACCTTCAACCGATCGACGCATCCCAATTTTTTCATACTCTTCACGCATACGTTGAAATCGTGCCTGTACTGAATGGTCCCGTTCAGCTTGTGGATCTTTCGTCCCAAAGGTGTAATTCGTCAATGGATATCTCAAATACTTCAAGCTACATGAAATTGACAAAGTGATTGTTAAAATTCCCAGAAATCATAACCGAATGATTTCACTAAAACCACATTTTCATAATCGTAATTGACAATTACAAATCTTCGCAGATGAAATTATCAATTTATTTCGTCTAGTTTATCAACGCTCTTATCCGCATCATCTCCTTCCTTTCGTCTTCTTCAATCCTGTCTTTTTTAATTTTTGCGTTTCAAAGACTCAAATTACAAAAACTAAATCCCCTTTCGCAATCTGATTGTCGCCAGCAAGAGACAGAAATGTATTTTTAACACAAACGGAAAACCTTACAAATTGATAGCTCGATCAATGCTATTACGAGTATCGTTTGGTTTTTTCAGTGTAACTGGAGTGGTAACAATTTTCTGTGGTCGAGTAGCAACAGGCCATCCCGTCCGTGACATCCCCGTCATTTCACTAAAACCATGTTTCTTATTTTAATTCACCAACATTTGATCTGCAAATACCAACTTCGACCCTAAGTTATGGGCTCCGTAAAACGAAGCTTCAAAAGAATGAAAAATGAGTAGAAGTATAGTGAGTATACCTCGTCTGTTTCAAAATTTATAATTTATAACTAAACATCTAACTTGTCACTCTAACTTTAAAATAATTAAGAACACATAAAATTGCAAAAACTACCACCCCCAAATCTGCACCTGTACCCGCGTACCCGGGCAAATGCTTTACGAGTTGAAGAGTACTTGTTGCATGCAACATTTTGTGAAATGCACTGTCCTTAGGGAATTTATAATTTGTTTTCCGGTTAGTTTGTCCACTGTAGAAATTAGTTTATTCACCTTTTCAAGTTGAATTCTTGTTATATTGTTAGTGTTACTATACTGGAAGTTTTACGGAAAATTTTTGTGAAATTAAGGAATAGATGGTGGAATCATATGTTATAACTAATATATGTAATGTTTTTCACCAAGTTCTATTTTTTATTATTGATCTAAAAATTCATTCAGACTTGCCATGTAGTATTTTAAATCATTATTTTGCATGACTAAACAAGGAACTATTTTTCTGCATTTGTTTTTTTAAGAAAAAAGTAAAGGAAAGGATTGAATTTCAGATGAATTATAATAACTTGCGGAATATTGACGATGAAAATAATAGCATACATGAAGATGACACAGAATCAGAAAGTACACAGAGTAGTGAAGATAATCAAAGAGAACGGAGACCTTTCGATGTTACATTACCACCAACGCATCAGTATTTACGATTAAATGGTATTCTTTTTGAATTTAATTTTGCAAATAAGAATGGTATGGTGAAATGTTAAATAAGAAGGAAAAGCAGATTCTGTGTATTAGGAATCTTTGTTTTTTAATCATTGAACGATCAATCCAATAAGCTGGAAAGCAACAGCTTAATTATCAAGTAGTTGACAGAATGACTGATGGTACTTCAACATTGTTAACTTGTTTTAGGGAACTGACAAAAGATGTTAAATGACAAATAAAAATGACAAATAGTCATGTTAACATGAAATTTCGTATTTGTGTTTATACAAAACGATTTCTATTAGAAGATTGAGCGTTAGATGATAATGTATCAGTATTGGCTGATTAAAATGCGAAACTAATTTGATATCTGTATATTTCTCATCATATATGAGATGTGATTGATTTATGTAGCTTTAACACTAATTTGTAATTCAAATATTTGACTTGTTTGTGGTGATGCCATTGATGATATTAATTAAGCTTCATATTTTTCTGTCGTTTGTGACTAATTAGCTAGTTTTTTGACTTTGATACTAGGGTTATGGAATTGTTTACTTTCATTAAAAATTCTAACCAAAAGCGATTAAAATGCTGTCTTCATTATTTCTTTATCATTAAGATAATTTATGTATTCGTTGATATTGTAGGAAATGATGATTTACCACATACTTTCAAAATGGAAGATGCTGGGAGAGTGATAACAGTGTCGATCTTGGAAATGCCAATTGTTTTGTTACCTACCCAACTGCTCCCATTCCATACCGACTATCCATTACTTGTTTCGCAGCTTCGACACGCAGCTCAAGAAAATGAATATATAGCACTAAAACCGAGATTGGATACTTTTGATACGGATATTGCAACATTAATTCAGGCTTGATATAATACTGAAAATGAAAATAGTAGAAAGATCTGACAGATTAATCTCTGATAAGTTCCAGATAAATATTGACTAAGGATGGTTGCAGAATACGAATGAAGCTTATTAGTTCATTTTACTCATTTATTCTGCATAGAAATTGTTTCCGAGCAAAAAGCGGAATTTGGTTCCAACCGAAAAATATTTTAGTCAAGTAATTGAATTTGAATTTAATGATATTTAAATTTTAAATATATTTATCAATTTAGGTTCAAAGCTTGCAAGAAAATGACGGTGGAATATCTGTGCAAGCAGTAGGCCGTCAACGATGCCGAATACTTACCCGACGGTCTGCCATTAACGGGTATTTTTGCCATCTTAATTGTCTTAAAATTGGGTTGCATTTAGCATTAGAATTATCAGATTTGCAAGTATTTCATATTTCAGGATGCCATATGGTGAGGTGCGAGTTCTGGAAGAAAAGGAATTACCAGCTTTCTCCCAAGTATTGATACCTGCTTCATTTGCCAATATGCGACCTAAAAAAGTAAGTATGACTTTCCTCTTTAAATAAAAGTGATAAATTTAGTCCAGCCAGCTAAAGCGGCATAATTCTAATTTGATAAATGATTCAAATTAAAAAAGGTATTTCACTGTTATTCTGCAATTTTCAATCTAAAATGCTACTGTAGCGTAATAAATTAAGGAAGATCAAATGAAAATCACAATTCTAATGAAGAGGTAATGAAGTGAGGGGAAAGAAAATTGTTTTCAACATTTTTTGGGGACAGAATTATATGGTATCTTTAATTCTTCTAGCAAAACGATACAATTATAGATAAAAACAATTATAACGAAACAATCCAAGTTCTTCATTTGCTAAAAGCAAAAGTTTCTTTAGAGTTTACGGTATTTTGCGGCAATGACATCACATTCATATCACGTCTTGAAGATATCATTGACGGTAATATTTTCTCTTATTATACACTTACTCATGTTTTCGACTTGTAATAATCCATACAGTTTTTCAGTTACTTGTTAATTTTGGAAAAAAAGTAATGGAAAAGTTTGGTTTTTAGAAACATTACATTGATGAAATTGCCAAGTGGCTTTATGGTTGGCATGTATATGGAAAAGTTAAACGCGTCCTTTCTCAGGTACATTCTTTTCAAATTCATTGACTATTGCTGTAATTTTTCGTGGAATTTTTGTGGTAAAATTAATTGGATCGAAATCTTGACAAATAAGACTTCCAGTATTTTTAATTTAGGGACCGACGGCATTGAGTTATTGGGTAGCTGCAAATTTACCAATTGATATGGAAATGCGCTTACGCTTACTGGATGAGCCGTGTACGGATAGAAGACTGAAGGATGAATATGGCATCATTAATCGTGTAAATCATTTTTTGTTTCCAAGTCTTTTCAATGAACTATTAATTGAGATAACAATCAAGAATAAATTTTCTTCGCAGATTATGAAATATCTATTCTTATTGATCGGAATAGGTTTGTGAAAAATGTCGTACCTTCCATGCTGGTAACATTTTGAATAAAGGAAGAAGAATTGGTAGATGTTTTACAAATACGACTTTTGGGATAAAACGACAAAATTTCTTCAGGAAAGGATAATGCTACCTTATTTTTTCTCCGGGCTCTTTAATATCCCTTCATTTCTTCCCGATTCAATCTGCTTGTCTAGAAATGAATTAAACTTATGAAGTTAAAGTGAGGCCGGGAGGTTAATGGAGAGCTTGTTTTCTAATTCTCGTGTTAGCTGTAAAATGTATAAATATAATCGTCTGAATAAAATTTCTCTTTTCTTGATATTTAAGGAATAAGTTTTTGTAGTAGTAAATTCATTACTGTTTGAGGTTTTTTTTTTCCAATTTGATTATTAAAGAATTGATTTGCAAAGTAACGAATTTCATTAAATAGGAATGAACATTAAGCAGTTAGCATTGTAATCCTTTTTTTTTCCTTTTTGAGCAGTTGTTGATTGTCACTATTACGTTCTACCAGACTTATGGCTTCCTTATAGATCGATGTCATTGTTTGCAAGAATTGTGGCACACTGCTATGCAATATGTCACAAATGATTAGCGTATCAACGGATGGAAACAGTGCACATTACGTTAATCCAAGTAGGTACTTAAGTTGCTGCAGTAATGCGGTTAATTGTTAGGCGGTATTGTTGTCTATACCGCAAAATCAGTTATAATTTTTTTTCTTCTTTATTCACAAGCTTTTTTTATCAAAAAAAGTTGAAATTGTGCGATACAGAACACTACAAAGCTTGTCTTGTGCTTTTTGAAAATTTAGCTTTTGTTTTTATCTTTTACTATATTTTTTAATACTTTATTGTTTGCCAAGTCTTATTCACAAAGCATTTTTTAGGTGGTTATGTACATGATTTATTTACTGTATCAGAAGTAGTTTCAACGCTAGCACGTGGGACACCGTCAGCCGAATGCTCTTGGTTTCCGGGGTTTGTTATTGAAACATTTCTTGATGAAGAAAAGGGGATAATTTGAATGATAAGTATCATTTTACAATAGCTAGAAATTTGCCTATAATATTTTCAGTATGAATTTCAGTTAAAATTAGTTGTCAGGGATTACTGAAATTATGAATTTATCCGCACTACGTAATCTGATCTGATAAAGGATGGCATAGTGTAAAATGTTCCACATTGAAGCGCTATATCAGCCGGAAAAAATACGAAACATACTGTATGGAACAAAAGGTGGAATTTGTGTATAAATGCGGTAAAAGTGAGGTGAAATTTTAGTTACAAGTGGACTATTCACGAATGCTCACACTGTGGGCAGCATGTTGGTTGGCGTTTCACCAGTTCAGATTTGTCACCAAAGTCGTTCTTCGGTTTGACACGACGTTCAATTCGACCTGCTGATTCACGACGTCCAATCACTTCCACTATTCAACGTATTGAACAATTAGCTATTATCTGAATGTTATTTTCCAAGTCTAAGGAAGATTTGCTTAAAGTTTAGAGCAAATTTAATGGGTGAAAGAAGCGATGAAGTGGTAATGCACTTATTTGCTAAAAAACGGGGAAGGTCGATGCATTTGTCAATATTAAAAAAGAAAAAGAATGGTTTCGTAAGATTACTGAGTGACTTTATCTGACCCACATTTGCCCGAATTGCCACGGGGGGAGAAATGTTGTAATAGATAAACTATAATTTGAACTGGTAATTTTCCGAATTCTTTTCTTTCAAACTACAATTTCTTTCACAGGCATTCAAGTGGCTGAGCAACAATACAATATTTGATACATGATGCGTTGTTGTACATTAACAATGGGGAAAACATAAAGAATTCGCAGGCGACTTTAAAAATTCTTTTCACATATTTCCTTTTCCACGTCTTTTATGCGTAACT
This sequence comes from Wuchereria bancrofti, assembly GCA_005281725.1. Taxonomy (NCBI): domain Eukaryota; kingdom Metazoa; phylum Nematoda; class Chromadorea; order Rhabditida; family Onchocercidae; genus Wuchereria; species Wuchereria bancrofti. Next base: position 1,761,920 of record SSBO01000014.1, on the reverse strand, counting down.
CTCTCGCAGTTACTATACGCAAGAATTTTAACCGGATTTGTGGGAAAATCCGCTCTGCTTACCTTCAGTTCCCGGCAGAACATGTTTGACAATCGATGTTTGTTTTTCTCACCACTTTCAAGTACTAGAATTTGTTTTGCTACTTAATGTTATCAGTTTGATTTCATTGTAAGTTCTTAGTGGTAATAATTTCTCAAGCATATGCCCTTATCCAATTTTGTTCTTTATTAGGAGAGGAGACATGTTCTGAGATAAAAATTGCTTTTTTTGCACTGATCTAATTTAAAGTTGCCATAAGGCATTTCTTTTAGTCTGTGCTTTTATTATTTGATTAACTTATATTGCTTTGTTTCTTTCCACGCATAGAATGGATCAGCTTCCTATTACGCCTAATGTTCATGTTCTTGTCATATGTAATGTTCTTTTGTATTTCTTATCATCGAGAAGGAAGATCTGAGGGAAGAGTGAGAAAGGGATTTGTGAGGACGGAGTAACGAAGAGGACACAGAGGGTAAGTTTTACATCTTTTAGAAGAGTAATGGTCAGGGACTGAGATTCTTCAGAAGTGTGAATCTGTAACTAAAGTTAGTTCACATGTGTATAATAGTTTAGGCCGCAGTACTGTATGATTATTACTGTAATTTAGGGCACAATATTGTACAATTTATTTATATTCAAAATTTCCAATCATTGAAATAGAAGATTTAGCAATTAAGTCATCCATTATCTTCCACTGCTTATATTATGGCATGAAACATACTTTGTACATAAAGAAATATGATTCACAAACGTTTTACTAATTCATCATACAACACTCGCTTTCCTCTATTATCTAATTGAGCAAACCAACATCTTTACTGCTGAAGGCAAAACATTAAAGTATCAAACTGCAAAGTTCAGTTCCCGCTCCACAATTTTATTTCTCTGTTGATCTTCCCTTCCTTTTCAAAATGAGTGTTAGCGTTAGCAAAACAAGTAATGGATATCTTTTTAGTATTAAGACATATGAAATGATATGTCGCACCGCCCAGAGTTATCTTCTTTTTCCTGGAGTTTTGCTTTCTAGGGTTATCGTCATGTAGTTAACTGTAGATTTTCTTCCAGCGGAATTACTAAAAACCCAAATAAGTAATAAAGGGATTCTATATTGCATTAAACAGGCTCCTTCGCTTATGATTTCTCAAATTACAAGCATGTCTCGCTATGGTTAAACTTTTAATTATTTCATATGTCCTTTAAAATTTACAGTAAGAATGTTTATTGTCACTGGTTTTGAAAAATATGCAACTTGATAATATATACATTGCACTTAGAAATAAATCAGATTCTGCACACGAAATATAACTATACAAACGCTAGCCACTAGTACATATTGTCTGTGTGGTCATAACATTGCCTGTTTTTTTCGTCACCGTTTGACATTTCTGTCCTGTAAATACGCTTTTCAGTTTAAACAAGTGCAAAGAACGATCGAAATTCTAAAATTCCAAACGTTTAGAAATACGAAAATATGTTTTGCCTCTTTATACAAACATTGGATGTACCAGTTTTTAACTGAAAATTGAATCCAGGTTTTTAGAAGTGTCTTTTCTTTCATCCCACTTTAGGGCGAATCATCCCACCCCACTTTAGATATTATAGGTCATTTCTCTCTTATCGCAATCAGAAGACAAAAAAAAAAAATTCAATGCAGTGTTAAGGAAATACCTCCTTGACTGGTTTCTTTCACGTACATTGAAGCTGGATTTTGAAAATCTCCAAAATGTATCCCATCAATTCCACCGAGATCCCCAGTACTTTCAAAACCACTAAAAGATGGAAACATATCGAAACCTTCCCAAAGGTCATCAAATAAACTGTGACCGTGCCAGTGCGCATCAAAATGGGATTTGAAATGCGCGTCTTCATGACTTCTTCGGTGAATATTCATACCTAAAACAGTTGCAATACTATAATTCGCAAACCAAAGATTCAAAATATATGCATTTTTAAAACGCTGCAGGGGAAGTCATATAAAATGGTCGTGCGAAGGCATATTTAACTTCGTGATATTACCAGTATAAAATATATTAATTTCTAGGAAATTTTGCTTTACGGGAAGTTTACATACCGACATTTTTTTAGAATCACTCACCGAAAATATGGACCTCAACGCATTCTGTAAATGCTACAAATCTTACTAAACCCATTTTAAAAGACTTTTAAATTTTGGAAAACGTGGTAAATAATCATACTTTCCTGGAATTTATGCATGAACGTATCGAAGTCAAAATTCTGCGCATGCTGTTGCTGCTGATCATACGACCAACCGCCAGCATCGTAGTTTCGCCGTTTTTGCTCATCAGCAAGTATTTCGTATGCTAAAATATCTATGCTGTACAACTCATACAAATTATTTCTCAGCTCCAATAAAAGAATCGAGCCATGAGATTCCAAAAGTAAATGCAGGGGATCAATTCCTTTTATCAGCTTGTCTCTTCCTTTTCCATTAAAACACTATTAAGAATCCATTTAATGACGAGGTTGCTTCATGAGCTTGAATTATTGGAACATTTCACATTAGACATATCTTCGAGTAAGTAACAGTGGGTAATTAAGAATAAATCGTAAAATTCTGAAGAGCTTACAAAAGTTGCACAAAAAAGCCGTATGTAGATGCTCTGCTTAACGCTATGGGTTAGAAAAAAAACTTTATATTTTAGAATAAAAGAAAAAATTCTTTGTTCCCCAAAATGTACAGTAAAACATGGAATAAGTCCCGAGCATGGCTATCATTTAGTCAATAATGTTCTGAAGTTATGTAAATTTTGAAAAAATGTGGTATTAAAAATTTAGCTAAATTATTCGTACGGCAGAAAAAAAGGTTGTTTAGCTAAAATCCAATAAAAATTTGGTATGAATCAAAAAAAAACATTACCTGCTGCAATTTCCCGGAATTTCTCATGTGCATTTGGATCACTATTTCTGTCCGGATGGTACTTGAGTGCCAAATTCCGGAATGCTTTCTTGATTTGCGCAGTTGATGCGTCACGTTTAACTCCTAATATCTCGTAATAGTCTCTTGCAGCATTAACAAAAAACATAAATAAGTGTAAAATGAAGGCAACATCTGTCGACCGCATCCCAACACACTGCAAAGTAACATTAACAAGTCCACGTGTCCTTCTCGAAGTGCTACGCAACGTCAGCCAAGAAATCATAGAAAGTGGTTGGACGACTTGTAGAATACCGCCACGGCTTAGGAAACTATTATTTGCAGTTACTATTGTAAAGGCTATGTTTTCCGGTTCTTGACGGGAAATGGCAGATGACGTTGTGTCATTTTCCGATTTTTACAGGAAAATGGTATAAGTCATTCTGGCTATCTTTATTCCTGAAAGTTGAAGTGTAATTAAGTGTAAAAATAATGAGAATTGTAATTGTAAGAATGTGCTAATAGTAATTGGTGTATTAGTAGTGTAGTAAGATGCTTGTTCAATTATTAGAATTTTGTAGGAAATTCGATTTAAATATTTCATTACTATAAAAGAAGTGATAGTAACTGAATAGTTGTAATTCTGGCTGCTAAAATTACTAATGATTACGCAACGGATTAAATGGCTCAGAGCAACTCTTCGTTTTAGTGATTTTTGTTTCCTTTACTTCCCACAATTAAGCCCAAATAGACTTGGCGTCTTCAAATTATCAGTTATTTACTCTCTTTTGTTATCTATAACAGATTGTAATATAGTGAAAGTATGTTATTGACATTACTTTAAAATAATAGCAGAGCAAATAGTAAGATCAGGGCGATATTTCGATACGCTTACTTTTCATGTTCACCGTACTGTATATTTGTTTAACTTTTTTTGTTTATTCACTGTACTGGTATTAGTAAAAATGGTATGAATTAATGAAATGAAATGAATGGAATAATCATTTTTCTTTCGAGCAAATATTTTTTTCTAAAACATATAAGCAAGAACGAGCATTATTTTGCAGGATTATTCAGATTTATTTAAAACTGTTATTTCGATGTCATTCAATCGTTTTTGAGCAACAATGATGGTTTTTGTTGCTGAAATTTTGCTTGGGACGAAAGATTTTTGAGATGGAAATGTAATTTAGGAAATTCAAATACAATGACACCGTCTGAAGAAGTAAACTTTCTTCTGTAGTCCGAAAATTAACCATCGTTCAGTTTTGTACGATATCGACTTTGTTTTTCTTTTTTTTTTCCTTTTTTTTTTTTTTTTTTGATGAAGTAGGAGTGTAATAGATTTGATAATATTAATCAGTTTATCTCTGGCAGCTGTTCAAATGAATTGGAAGAGATGAACAAGTAAAGACTGAATGATTCGGATAATTAAATTTAAGTACTTATGTGGGTTTTGATAGTGACGTGTTTGATTACTATTATGATTTACACGAATGATAAAAGAATTCTTCGATGTTTTGGATAGTGTACGTCTTAGTATTTGCATGTGCAAAATGAAACTCGATGTATCACTCAAAATCAGTCCAGAGTTTTCCATTAAAAGTTGTGGAACTATCAAGTGTTATTTTGTTACTGTGCTTTTTTCATTCTAAAGGATCAAATTTTTATAACTTATTTTCAGAAAAATCGATCAGGTCGAGCAATATTTGCATCTCTGGCAGCTGGAGCATGCGCTGGTGCCATAGCCAAAACCTCCATTGCACCGCTTGATCGTACAAAAATTAATTTCCAAAGTAACCGCTTATTCTCGGCATCCTAGGCATTCATATCTATAAAGTTTACAAAATATATATATATATCTTTTTTTTTCTTCTTTAAGATAAGGTTAGAAATATAATACTTAATTTAGTTTCTGGCGATGCTCACTATTCATTAAAGTCAGCTCTTAATTTTATTAAAAATACGTACGAAACAACTGGTTTAATTTCTCTATGGCGTGGTAATTCGGCAATGATGGTACGCATTGTGCCGTATGCAGTAATCCAATTTGGAGCGCATGAAGAAATCAAACACATACTACGAGTTGATAAGGATGGGTAAGTAGCTTGAATACTAGATAGTGGTGGCATCTTTTCATATTATTGAAGTATTGAACGTATCTGGTGGTCCTTTATTTTGGCTGGTTTATCTCGAATTGTTGCTTACTATTTATAATGCTTTTGAGAAAATTCCATTTATTCTACGCTGTAATTCGGCTACGAGATTATTAATCTTAACATTCCTAAATTTAATATTGCTTCTTATTCGATTCTAGGAGTGTGTCTTCATCGCAGTTTAGTCTTTATTATTAGAATATTAAAATTTAATTTTGTAGGAAATTCCATGTTATGTTGAAATAAGGTTTAAAATGTGGTTGACCTCTAACTATTCAGGATAAGGACTCCAATGAAGCGTTACATTGCGGGATCATTAGCAGGAGTAATTGCAACAACATGCACATATCCACTAGATACAGCTAAAGCACGTTTAGCTACATCAACCGTCAATGAATATAGTTCCTTACTAAATGTTTTTGTCAAAGATTACCAAAGATATGGTGTCAGGTATGTGATTTGCCAGATAATTATGCTGTTTTGACGTACATTTAATTCACTTGATTACGTGATATGTTTAATGTAATTCAAATAGATTATAAATTATTGTTTAGAACATATGATTAAACTACAGCTCTGCATGGGATTTTCAATTATAATAGTAAAAAATGATATGTTGAATTCCTTAGTAATATTTTAAGGAATAATCTATTATTCATCATCTTAATAGTATGCGAAAACTTTAATTGCAGAACGTTCTACAACGGTTTAATTCCAGCTTTGATGGGAGCCATACCCTATGCAGGCGCCAGTTTCTTTATTTTTGAGACACTTAAATTGATTTATTTTGGTAAGTTCTCGGTTGCATTTCATTTCCTCGTATGTAAAACAACGAGAAAATAACAATGGTTAGATGACGGTTAAAAACGATTAAATTTAATTTCCAATTCCAAAACATTTTATGTGTCCAAGACATTGTGTACCGCTCTTTTTTATATCCATTTTGAAAGTAGACACCTAAAGCTAATTCGAGGAATCAACATTTACTGTGGTGAGTGATGTCTTAAGGAGCAGAAAACTATATATTAAAATTTGGCGAAGAACTAATATGAATACTGAGTATACTTTTTTTTATTTCGACGTAGTTTATTTTTTGTAAGTTTCTTCAAATAATTTGTCAAAGTTCAGGAAAAAACTTCATTTCGAAATTAAATTTTTAGCAATTTATAAATTGGGAAGTTTAATTTTATTGTAGAAAGAACGAACAAAGAGGTTCCATCCGTGTATCGTTTTCTTTTTGGTGGTTTTGCTGGTTTAGTTGGTCAGTCCTCGTCCTATCCATTCGATATTGTACGACGTCGCATGCAAACACTCCGTATCCCTACTGGGCATAATGTTTTCTATAGCCTATATGTAATCGGAAAAACCGAAGGCGTTAAAAATGGTCTTTATAAAGGTCTCAGTTTGAATTGGATTAAAGTAAGTCTAAATTAAACAATTGATGAAGATGAAGGTGGTTGATTAAAGTTTGCCGGCGATCTGACGGTATGATCTGTTATCTGTTTTGCACGAATCTTTTGGCATCTCTTGTGCAAATATTCCTTCCGTCCTATGATTCCAAGATTACACAAGAAATCGAATATAATAAGAATAATTATTTCTTAAGTTTAGGTGCAGAAAGTCATTCATGTAGTTCGATTAGGAAGTTTTGATTGTTTAGGAATACTCAAGTGTTTGGAGATCGAAATTGCAGATTTATAAGAGAATGTAATATTTCAGGGTCCGATTGCTGTTGGTATTAGTTTTACAGTGTATGACACTGTTTATATGCATATCAATCAGCTACTGGAAGTTGAAGCTTTGAACCGATGGTAGTTATGAGGTTGAAAGATGAATCACATTTTTTAGATGGCCGAAATAAAATTGCAGCAATTGCTTGTTTGTCTTGTATATTTGTTTAGGTAATTTTAAAGAAAGGCCTACAAATTTCAATTTATGAGGTTTTAAGGTACACTTGATTCTCGAATTAATCACACATTTAATATTCTGTTTTTGTAATGATTGAAATTAGTAGACACTTTTTAGTGCATTTATTTATTATGTCTCGGTTATTCAGTGCAATTCTGATGATTTAATAGAATTGTTTACCTCGTAGTAGTGCAACGACACATTGAAAAGATAGCTCGTCCTCGAGTCTGCCATCTCGAGGACACAAAAGACTCATGGACATGAATCATCAAACGGGTTCATTTATCTCATATGTTTTAAGTATATAGATCAATTTCAATGTCTAGCGTTTTTTTAACGTCTAGATTGAAATGAATTTGTTTCACGAAAATCGGTTTTATTTTTAAACTGATGCAGATTGTCCAATTTAGATTTTGATGCTTTAGCAGTTTTTTAGGAGTTTTTATGGTACTGCTCAGTTTTTTCTTTGTGCCTACTTGGAAATTTTCTGTAATTTTGTTTCTATTCCGAGTTAATGTGAATTCACCAGATTAGTTTTTCCTACATATAGATTTTATTTGAAATTCGTTTTGTAATTCTTGAAATGAAAATATGCTGTAACAATATAACTCTGTGATAATGTTTCCTTACGTTTACCTCTCATTTCTACTGACGACAATAGTCAGAATTTGGTTTCCTTAAATTTAACATAATTTGCCGCTTGAGGTATGTTATTACTCTCGGCAGTTCTTGTATTCTACCATATAGCTATTAGTTTTTGCTTGTTGGTGATAGATGTTGTTCAAAACAATCTTAGAAACATGGGCAGCAGTAGTAATTAAAGATTAGAACTATTGCGATGATGGTTATGGTGATCAAAAATTGGGCAAAGAAAACTTCTTTTTCTTTTAATTTAGTACATCTTTCACACTTTTTTAAATGATTTTTTACCAGTTTATTTAAATTACATCACCAGTTCATAATAAAGATTTAACAAATTTTCTCGACTTCTCGAAGGAGTAATTTTTTAAAGTTGGAGTGTAGCAATTTCCATCAAGTCTTTCATAGGTTTGGTAAATTTATCTCAAAATATAATGCTGTTTATTTCATTTCTTCCACATCGATGACAACTTTTTAATAAGTGAATCTATTGTGATAGTACATTTTGTTGTTTGGATAATTCTGTAAACATCCGAAAGAACAGCACCTGTAATAATAGCAAGGCACAGCTGTAATAAATGAAGTAGAGTCTTGTTTCAATGAGACAAATAAGTGCAATAAATCATGATATTTGGGAAAGGTTATCATGGTATTTTCTGTCATATTAAAAAATATTGTTTCATTTATGTTCGTATAATTATTGTGTATTTCGTTTGTCATAAGCAGTTATTTTAATATAAATTTGTGGTATGTTTTTTCTTCTGAATAAATTGAATCAGATCTTCCTGAAGGGACACTGTATAGGGATTATTATAATGCATGGAGTTAGTAGACATTTGCATAATCTGCACTTATTCATCAAATTGTGCATACTAATGCATGAACTGACAGGTTAAACTTCCAGATTCAGTTTTTTCTATTTTTTTTTCTTTTTCAGAAGGAGAAAAAGTAGCGAAAAACCGGCGGAATTGTACGCTTAATAATTTAAAGTCTCAAGCAATAATTAGAGGATTTTCAATCTAAAATTTTTGATATCTTCATTCTGGATTTCGATTAGGTTGTTGTTCGAGAAAAACAGATGAAGGAATTGGCAGAAGTATTACCGGTGATATATTCAATTTACGAAGTGGTAGTTCTGTCATTCAGGAAATTGACAAACTTTACTGATAAGTCATTATAACCAAATCATTAATGGTTAGTACGCGAAAATCAAGTCTCGCATGACTTGCTTTTAAATGTTTGATTATTGTACATTTTCAAATAATCTCCCTTATCTCACACAGAACGTAAAAGTCACATATTCAATTTCCACACAGAATTGTTGCAGGTACAGCTGTCACTTATAATTAACAATTTTCAGATTTAATCTTTTTTTTTTCTGAACCACAGAAATGATAGTTGGCATCAATTCCTGTACAGCAATTTTATTTGGTGCTGATAGCATAGCAACACTAAACTTACACCACATCAGTCATTACAACTGTTGGAATATTACAAGCAAATCACATTACATTAAACACTTGTATCGATGAACTTATTGAAACAGCAATGATTAATATAAGTTATCAATGCTCGCCCGATATTATTAATAACATGTTGTGTTATTTAATAGTTAACTTAAATTTGCGAAGAAAAGAAAATTTATCTAACCAAAAATGACTGTCATTTATTCGTAAATTGCATAGAATGGTATTTTGCAAGCAGTTCTGCAAAATTCCATTTATTAAGCCAATTTGGTAAGCAATCAATCAATTTTCGTTTACACTTTATGTATGGAGCAGACCACTAATTACTGAATGACCTTATGACCTTTCGCTAAAATTGATTTCCAATAATCCATGAAACGGACTCAACAATAGGGCTTATACCGCTTGCTGAAGCCATTCACATTTTCTTTAAATTTAACGATGGGATAACAAATTTCAGCACGGCACTGGTAGTGTAACACTGTGCAAATTTTGCCACAAGTGTGTTTAGCTGGTTTGTATTTTAGTGGGTCAGCTGAAAGCTGTTTGTCGGTGTTTTTCTCTTTCCGGAATGCTTTATGTCTTGAGAACGTTTTTCCAAATATTAAAAGTTGTCTTATTATTGAAGTTTTATAGTGTTAAGAAATCATCGTACATTTTTCAAGATTTTGTTGCTTCAGATTAGATATTATTAATTAAAGATTTTATACTATCATCACATGATGATAGTGATATAATTTGGCAATTTTGATAAAATCTGAGGAAAAGAAATGACAGATTGGTATTTGTGAATGTATTATTCGATTGCCCGTTTAATTATTAAATAATCTTAATAGCTAATGATTTTTTAAGATCTGACCGATTTATTTATATTAAGCTGGTTGACCGTGGAGTGGTTTTGTAATTATGAAAACATTTTAGGATCAAAAAATTTTTCCATCCAGTTAACATCACACAAAAGTGAAAAGTTCCGAAGGTTACAATAATACAAGCAGTAAAATGGGACGAAAAGCTGTGAAAAACTCAGTACCAACATGTAAGTTTCTTTGGTTTTGCTCATGTTTCTTGGTTATATTATTTTCTGCAAATCCTAATTAAATTTCTGATCCATTTTTGTTTTCAACAAGATCTGCTGCATCGACGTTGGTTTAGTAGAGAATGATAACTAATAAAAATGCCTCAACTTTATAAGCAATTCTTTCATATAACAGCAACAATGAGTAAATGTATCAAGGAGTAAAAAAAAAGTATGAGGTGCTATACATCACAAAAACTGGAATCCAGCTAAGGAAAGTGTATAACGGACGATTCAAACTCATTGAAACGTTCTAAATTTTTATGTTTAGTCAAATTCCAAATCATTTTGATTTGTTTATTGTCTAATTAAATTTTTTTTCGTTTGGTTGTGTGAATGCATATGTATATATGTATGTCTGCACCCGTTTTCATATGACAAACGATTCAGTTCTGATATATATGGTTCTTCAGTTTTGTGTTTTGCTGCTACTACACTTTGATGTGGTGTTCAAGAAGTGTCATGGAATATTATAGTGACATTTAACACAGCTTTTATGTTTGGGGCACTAAAGATAGACCAAATTTTTGATCTACATTGCTCTACTTTCATTTTATTTCGAAAGGTCTTTTTCAGTGGTAATAACTTGAAATGACTTTCAGCTGACCTGAAAACTGGCGATGTAGTTTGGGCTCCATATCGACGTTTTCCGGAATGGCCAGCACTGGTTTGCTTTTGCTTTTTTTTTTAAATATTAAGAAAATGATTTATCGTTAAATAAATGACTTCTATATTCCTGCCTCAAACACTAAAAACAACATGAAATAAGTAGTAAATTTCAGGTTCGTTGTGTCTATCCTAAAAAAGTCACGTATACATTTTTGCCAACTGATGAAAGCTCAAATTTGAAGTCTTCAATTTTCAGCTGTCCGCCACAAAAGCTCCGACTTTTAACTGGCAGTGAGCCTGTTAGTTTTACCTTTAAACTTCTAAATTTATAACCTTTTTGGAACTCGATGATTGTTAATATCTTTATCTGTTATAGTTACCTGCTGGAGCAAAAAATGACATGAAGGAAGCCTACAAAGCAGCACTTGAAATATTGAAGAAAAATGGACTTTTAGGTGCTGATCATCAGATGTCAGGTACAGTCCGTGTATTAAATTCAATTTAAAATATTCTGATTTCATAGAAAAGAATGAGATAAAAAAATTGAAGTCTTCATTATGCGAATATTTTTCTTTGCATCAAATAATATTGTGTAGCTTAAAAATGATATGGAAGTTTACTAGTCTTATAAATGTATAATGAGAGATCTGAATGTATTGCCACAGTTTAACAGTCATTTCTGCAGAAGAATTAGCAGTGTTTAAAGCAAGCGAAATCAATAAACAGAGCGTTCTGGGTGACCTTGTAAAGAAGACCAAGAAAGACAGTGATGCAGCAAGTAGCGGCGATACGGCAAGTAATGCAAGCGCACCCCATGTTTGGGGTATTGGTGAAGTTGTCTGGCTCAGTATGCCAAATCATTCAGAATGGCCAGTTGTGGTAAGTTCCAATGAAATTTAATAGCCAGTTGGTACTGGATTTTCTCGAAATCTAGTACTTGCTTTTTTTAGAAATAATTATATTTTACATTATATTGAATAGTAATGTTTAGAATGATTCTGGTTTTGCATAATTGCTGGACGTATACATCTCCCTCGAAATTGATAAATTATTAACACAGTTTTCCTGTGGTATGCCCTGGATAAGCCAAAACAAAATATTTCATGTGAAAGCAGTAGCCATTGCATATTTACCTATTAATATTTTTATCGATATTATAATAGTTGAGAAATGCTTACAAATAAATAATTTCAGATCCGTGAATTGAAAAAGAAATTTGCAATGGTGGATGCTTTTCCGCTCAAATTTAATTGTAAACCCGAGCGTTACCCATTGAGTGCTTGTCAGAAATTTGAATTAACAGGCAAAAATTTGGAAACAGCCATCAGAAAGGTTTTTTCATAACATAACTTTTTTTATTTGTCAGGATAGCTATAATGTTGTTGAGCTTGTATTTGTGAAGTAATTTTAAGTTTGAATCATATTTTACTGTCAATTGTGGTGTTGCTTTAGAAATTGGTTCCGAAATACTTTCGGACTCTTAGCGTTGCAGTTGATGTTAGTTTATTTGTAAGTCAAAATGCTGTTTTTTTTTTCAAGTAGATAATTGCAGTTCTGTTGTATTTTTAATCTAACTAGTTTTTATATCGTTGAATGTACTGTTCTGTTAATGTGATTTCGATAATAGCCTTGAATTACTTAAAATATTACGCTTTATTCTTACTTTGAATATATATATATATATATATTTTTTTTCAGGAACGAAATTGCGAACTACGTATGGCACTTCAAAGTGTAATGAAATATTTCAAACGTAGAGAACAAATGAACAACGTAGAGAAATCGGACACGGAGGAGAATGATACAACAAAGGTTGATATTGAAAATGATGTACAGCAGAGACGTAACGGAAAGGATAGAAGTACCACTGATGGCTTGGAAGAGGAATCGATTGATGGTGAAGCAGAAGCGAAATTAGCTGGAATGTTAAAGGAAGGAGAAAATAAACGTGATGGTGAATTTCAATACAATTTATAAGTTTTTCTTTATAAGCATGTCTGAGTGCGAAATTTTACAGTCAACATTGAGAGATTCGCGAAAGAAGTGGAAATCTTTACATTTTTCACTGACTGTGATACTCATTTGTCATTGGAATGTATAAAATTCAAACATGACAGTTTTTTTAGAAATCAAAAGATCTGGAAGTTGTCGTCTGTAAATAAAGGGATATGATAATGCAGTGGTTTAGGAAAATTGAGAAACCATTTCAAACAGAAAACTTTTAGGTAAGAGACGTGTGGATAAATCACCATCTCCAGCAGCAAAAAGGCAGAAATTTTCGGATGTCGTAAAGGATTTAGAAACTGAATTGAGCGAAAAGTTGGAAAATTTAAGTAAAGGTGATCTAGCTTGGATTAATCGAGCGCGAAGTGGTCGTATCGTCAAGTGGCCTATTCTTGTATGTTGATTTCATGTTTTACATTATATATTTTTCATATCATGTTTTCTTATTCATCTGAAACAAGTAGTGTAATCCAGACACGTATTCAATTCATAGGGGTATCTATCATCAGGATTATAGGGGAAAAATCCGTCCGGTGTGCTTTATTTGATGGATTTGAAAAGAATGATTTGAATTTTCCTCGGTAGTGATAAACTTCATTAATATTTCAAATTGAGCTATTCATCTCCGTCAGTATTATACTTTTTCATAGTGCTTTACTGAGGTTCTCTGAACTGTGAATAACGGATGGAACTCCTTGACTTAACGTAACCATTTGTTGGCTTTACTTTTGTTTGTTTAGGTTTTGAAAGTAGACAACAACAATAAATCGTGTGTTTGCACTGAACTACCATTAGATGATATGTCGGCTAATGCGGAATGGTAAGTTAAAGTTATTGAAATGTATTTACTGTCAAATATTGTTCAGCAGTCAATAATGAAAAAAAATTGAGGTTATGCTAAGTCAGTCTTTTACCATACAATAAGATTTTTTGTTTAGGTGTTTGAATTCAGAAAAGACCCGCGTGGTGCAGTTGAAAAATATCTATCTATATGATACAGTGGAGGCAAAAGTTGATGTAAGTTAGAATGGTTTATGAATTTGACATTACGTTAACCATTTGTTAAGCTAAATATGATTCTAAATATGACACGTTTTCTCTTTGCTATTCTGCACGTACTAATGTTTTCGCAGATTGCATAATTGAAATTTCCCAGTTCATAGCCATTGCGCTTTGATACTACTCAACCACTGTTTAAATTTTGTTCATTTTGGATTTTATGCTTCAAACTTTAATAGCTTCAAGAAGTTTCTAAAGTTTCACGAGTGTATCTTTATGAGAACATTATTGTGATCATGACTAACAAGCCGTTGAAATTGTTCAAGTTTGATGAAATGTACCGATCCAATATAATGTGTACGACATTTGTCATCCGTAATTTCGGGAAACGGTGAAATTGTCAGTTCCCGATGTCCGTTGTAATGGAGGGAACAGTTTTGATAATAATGGTATAATTGAAATATATTTTGCTACGACTTAATATTTTGCTACTTGTGTGCTGGACACGTGTGATATAGTATTTCAATCAATCTTAAGGAGATCGAGGACGCGGAACTGAAAGCAGCTATCCAACAAGCTGACGAAATTGCTGAGGGTAGTTATCGACCTTTTGATGATGAGCGAAACAATTTCGATAAGAATGGTATAATTAAAATATATTTTGTTACGTTTTAAATTGTTATGCATATGTGCGATTGGCACATGCGTCCTCCGTGAGCCATCATTGTGAATTCGTTATGGTATATTTAAAAAATGTATTATATGAGAGGAACATGACTGTAATTTGTATTGTAAATCATTCAGTGAATGTATGTTTCAGAAAATTCAAGCATCCGAGAAAATGGATGCAAAGCTGCATCGAGTAGTGTTTTGTCACCTAAGGAAATCTTACGATTATGCAAATCGGAAATGTGTGCAAGACATTTGATGGCAATTTGGACTGGTCAGTTCACGTGTACACGTCATGCTGGCTATGAACCACCAGTTATGGCTCCGCTGCACTTTGAATTAAATATTGGTTAGTTTGATAAATTGATGAAAATTGATAGCAGTAACCTGATATATTACATTCATTTTAATTGGTTGCGGTCTATTTTATCCCGTGTTTTTAACTTTCTAATTTAAATAAAAGATTTGATTTCGTCAAGAATTTGAATTCGACTTGTTGGAGTTTCTGAATTTTGATAGTTTTTTGTGTTGTAAGAAGTCATATTCATAAGGTTTTAAATTTTCTCTTAGTTTTTCACTTGTATATTTTTTAGGAGATTTGTTACCGGAAACGGATGCGACCTCATTGGTTGAGCATTTGGATTCAACTGTTTCAAAATTCAAAGATGCAATGAAGTCGTCATTACGTCGGCTCCACTATGTTACCACGGTTGCAGTACCAGAAGCAATCATTTTTGCCATTACACAGGTTTCTTTTTAACAGATACCAAGACGTGCGCTGAACAATAACTGATGAAAAATTGAATTTGAGATATTACCAATCCCCGTTCATATACTATGCCTATATATTCAAAATAATTTGACATGGGCAGTCAACAGTTTTCTCCGAGGAATGGTGCATCAGATTTGTGAATCCGAACTATATGTGCCGTAATTTTCGTCAAACTTGTGAATTTTTGTCAAATTTATTTTAATAGATATGTTTAAAGATTCGTTACTGTTCTGGAAGTGAAGCAAATGAGATTTTTGAAAATGCGTTATTAAAGAAGGTGGAGAGGACTCCTAGCGAGCCAAGTGACGAAATTGGTGCCACGTAAGCTTTGTATTTTTGTTAGCATTTAAACATGTGCCATCATGCTTATTCTTCTAGCTGATACTTTGGAAGATTGCTAAGTCAAATGTTAATTTTTTTGAAGGCCGAATTGTTTGTCTTTTATACTGACAGTAAAAAATGAAACAAAAAATCCATTATTGAAAGAATGAACAAAGAAAACGGTGCTATAAAGAATTTAAATTAATCGCTGTTCGTCTGAATCAGATACATTCATATAATGCAATGAATAATTATATACGGATTAGTCGTTCTTCACATCCTTGCAGAATAATTTAGTCTCATCTCTCGTGTATTATTTCAATTCAGATATCGTGTATCACATATCACATAGGAAAAAATATCTCATGACTATTGCAACTTTTTCCTTACAATGACGCTTATAGACATAATATTT
The DNA here is from genome assembly GCA_005281725.1 of Wuchereria bancrofti. Classification (NCBI taxonomy): domain Eukaryota; kingdom Metazoa; phylum Nematoda; class Chromadorea; order Rhabditida; family Onchocercidae; genus Wuchereria; species Wuchereria bancrofti. The sequence goes on along the minus strand of SSBO01000014.1, from coordinate 1,745,973 downwards.
GGCCTTATATTGTCTAATTAGTGTAAACCTAACAGTAGTCTGATGAAAAACATATCAGCGGCTATGAGTAAGGAAGTAGAACTAATTGTAAATTAAGTAATTAAGCTAATGTATGATATAAGAATCAGTAGAATAAATGCTTATTTTTTGTTCTAAAATCTTGCAGTTATCTACGGCTCATCTAACGTTAAGAATTATTACTTGGGTATTGTTATTTAAGAATGATATTTATATCCTGAAGTTCGGTTAATTTGTCATAAGCTTGATGAACAATTTCTTTCAGAACTGGATTCGAGCAACTTCTGAAGGCAGCATCCAAAGTTCGGTGTGCTGCACTGGGAATGGATTAGTTGGAGTTCGAGATAATGACATAGCATTGTCTTTCTTATACTTCATTCTACAAATTATTTATTGTATGTTAAATGCTTAAATGAATTGATTTGTTTTTGTTTTTCTTTTTTCTTTTTTTTTTTCTCTATCGTTTTTATCACATGTTATGCACCTCAGTTTTTCTTGCACGTTAATTCTGAGGATAATAATCCAAAAATGTAAATAGGAAGTGAAGCCTACAGTGCATTCTTGTTTTCAAAAAAGGTGGAAGGTATTCAATATGTAGATTAGGTAAATTAAAGGGCCTTAATTTGGTTCTTTTTATCTAAAAGCTTAGAGTTTTACATCTTTTGGATTGGTCCGCTAAATTTCCATGAACATTCGATCAATTTCTTACAAAACATTCATTATCAGAAAAGTTTTTTTCATAGAGAATATTTAATCCTTTCAAATACATTTTCTCGCAAGATATCCTTCTCTCCCAGGAAAGAAGAAAGATACCTGGATGGTAAAATTTTTGGGGACAGCTGCCTAAGTTTTGGATTGCGGTCTATTTAATTATTATTGATCCCGTTTGATTTTTTATTGTCGTTATTATTTTTCTCTAAAAGTTTTGAGCAATTGTTTGTATTTTGTTACTTCTGATATTAAGGCACGCTATGGTCTGCAACACCTCTAACTGCCAATACACAATACACTTAATTTATCAAAATATGTACATTTTCTAATTAGTTTTCTGAATTTGATAAATCACCAGCCTGATAGAATTCTTTTTTCAGAAAAGAATTCTGTCGTAATATATAGTCCTTTGAGGAAATCGTTTTTAGAAGAGATGGGAATTGAATTTTGATTCTTTTCGAAAGTATGTGGATAGTACACTTCTGTTTGTGTTTTTAATTCTTTTGAAAAAAGATAAAAGAGAAATTTTAGTTTAGGATGGGCATCCCTTGGTTAAACTTTTTCTTGTTTGATATTTTCATTTGTAATTTTTGTGTGTTTCGTATTTTGCTTGCTAAAATCTATTTTTGTAAGTTTTAATATTTGCAATTATTGTCAAGATGGAGTTGTATGTTTGGGATTCTTTTGTGTAGTATGCGAACTTTCAACCATTCCTTAGAACAACAATATTTAAAAATCTTAAGTGTACACGCGTAACAGCGATTGAGTCGGAAACGATTTGATTTTGATTTTTTTGCTTTCAAGAAATGAGTTTTAATGTGATTACGCGATTTTTGCAAAAATTTTTAGTAGTGCGCTCTTTTCCTGAATTGCTAAACAGTATAAATTGAGTGCCTTCTGCTGCTTTACGATGAATTTGTTTTCCGATTCTCATCGCTTCCTCTTCCCAATATTTCTTGATTATAAAATAATGCCAAGGATTTATCATTGATAAGAATAAATTCGGCCAATGAATATTGCCAAGGACTCGTCCACCACCATGTCACTGATATCATACGTCACTGATTGAGTATTTGATTATATAATAATAATTATTATTACCAATTTATTGTTATTATTATTTATTACTATTATTATTATTACTACTACCATTAAGCTGAAGCTTTTTATGATCAATAATTGAATGATGGTTTTCTCAGCTGGCAAACATGAAAGTTTATTTCAGTGAAGTCCAATAAATTCTGTTTAACTTCATTTTGTGAAAATATTGCTCTAAAAATGACTATCATACTTTGTATTGCTTCATTTCCTGAATTTATGGCCGGAAAGTCAGAAGGAATTTTGGTTGGAGAAGTCATGGGAGTAACAGTTCCCAGTGTATTTATTCTTAGATTAGTTGGTGTTTTATCGCAAAGTTTCAATTTACGAATAAAAGCTGAACTTTTAACAAAGAAAGATCAAAGATAAACAAATGAACAAAATGAGCTTTGGAAACTTGAGCATTAAACAAGCAAATTTGTCGAAAGTACAACTGTTAGTTATTAAAATAATTCGATTTCTGTCTTTAAATTGTTCTTCAAAATAAATTGTCTGAATAACACTCAAATAATGCAATTTAAATTATATTCAAGTTTAATAATTTATCGACATATGTGTACATCGAATTGCAAAAAAAGGACGCAAATACATCTGATTCCATTCAACAAATATGACTCAAAATTCATTGCCTAAATTTTAAAGACTTTACTAGGAATAATGGCAAAATGCGCCACTCATTATGCTTGCGAGATTTTTTCTCCTTGTCCTACCATCCGATATTTCGTTTGATGGACTGTCTTAACCGAATCCACGGATGACTGTCACTGTTTGCTCGTGCAACCGTTTCCGATTCCTTGCCGATTTCTGGTCACATAGTTTTCACATCGGTAAATCCCACTAACTAACGCAGTATGTTGCAGAATTAGCGTTCTTAAATTTTCTTAACGTGGTTTGTCGACGTTGCTTCTTATTAATTTCCACACTTTCCTGACTTCCGCATGTTCGGTCCCTACGGCCAAAAACTAAATTTTGAATAAAACGATAAAAGATCAAGACCACTTTGTTTTTTTCAAGAACCAAATGTAATGCTTACCTAAGAATGATAAATGACAATTACAAGGAATTCTCAACTCAAATTCGTCTTCAAGGTAGACTAAGACTAAGTCGAAAAGTTATTTTTGAAAAATCAGTCATTCCATCTGATCTTTATCTAATCTTCAACAAAATCCAACTTACACATTGATGTATGTGATATGGGGCAAAATTTGATGCGGGCAAAAAAAAAAATACCAACAGTCTACTGAACGTACATTACATTACATTACGTTGTAGTACTTTTACGTCACTATCGGTCCTCTGTTAACTATTGAATAGTCAAATATGCCAAATAGAATCTATTAGAACTATCTGTCCTCATTCTGTCGATTTACTCTTTTTAAGCCCTTCTAGTGGTGAATTCCATCTTCAGGTCAGCTTCTTATGATCTTTGCTTTCTGTATTTACGTATGGATCGAGGAGTGTTTCCGTATGTATTTAGCCTTTTTGTTAATATTTCACCCTGTTAATATTCCTTTACAACTAGTTACATTTTTCGGCTTCGTTGACATTTTCAATCGAAGAGGTCCAATAGTCTCAGAGCGTCTTGTTCAGCCTTTTCTGCTTTCGACACTACTACCATCGTTCTTTTCATCTGTTTGAGTCCTCTTTTTTCAACGGCCAATGTATTTGATGCATTTCTGCCACTGTATCCCTTTCAAGCTATTCTTCAGTTGCAATTTTTAATTCCAGCGAGGTTTCTTTTTTACATGGTGAAATTAATTTCTGAATCGAATCGCCAGTGGTCATTGGATAACTATTGTTAAACTCATTCTTTGCCATTCTTCTAGAATCATCCGTTTAGTTCTAAATACACCACTCAGCATCTAAACTAGTTCGATTTCTTCTGTTTGTTATGATAGTTAAATGATGGGTAAGATGCCTAACGATGATTATCTGACGTTATTCTACGTTTGAATTTGAATTTACTTCAGATAACTTTTCCATTGCAGTAGAAGTACTAAGAAATATCGTTCTTCTTAACGAAGTAATTCTTGCAAGTTTTCTTAATGAAAACTGTTTCTGTTCATTTGGTATTTCGTAAATATTTCTTTCTGCTAAGACTTTCAAGCTTTCTTTTCTTTTCGTCATTAACTTGATCTTCCAGCAATTTTCGATTGCTTCTCTTCAGTGCTGCTTTTTCTTCTACCTTTGCTGTTGATAATTGTTATTCGAAAAGTGTTATTTATCGCTGTAACGCTGACCGCTTAATTACCAGTTAAATTCATTTTGCACTTTTGCAAGATGCTGGATAAACGTCGAATTTTCTGAATTGAACTTTGCTATTCGTCCTTTTAGTTCCACAAATGCCTTTTCCGCTTACTTGCACTTTTATTTGTTTCAGCTTTTTCCGCCTGTATCATTCAGCTGCCATGAATGAATGTCTTTTTGAATGCAGTGAATTTTTGGTTCTTTCAATTTGGGTTTTTGCTGGACCTGTGTTTCGATTTGCTTTTGATGTTTTCCTTTTGGTTCGTTTACTTAGTTATCATTAGCAGTCTTTTGAAGAGTACGCTCCGGCTCCTCCAGCCTTTCGTCTTTTTTCTTCTATATTTCTCCTAGATTTTGTTGATTTACCCATTAGTCCTTTCATGAAATTATTGAATTATTATAAGCTACAATTCGGCTGCTTTCCCTCACTCACAGTTCAGTTCATTTCCCCATCAAATTATTCTTTCATCCACTTTCTTCATCAAATTCATAGATACTCTACGAAATTATCAGTATTGTTGCTATAGATTAATATCTGTATATTGCGGGTGTTAGCAAATAAAATCGTTAAAACAGACCTATCATTCAAAGCATTCGTCTATACCAAGCACAATAACAAACAAGGAAGGCTCTTCAGCATATGAAAGTTCAATTCGACACTAAGCCCCAAGTTATATTCAGACTGAACCCCAAATTTCACGACACCACATCATATCCATTTACTGCTCTTCAGGTTTCTCCTTTCAAACAGGAAAGTAAGTAGTTGTTCAACTTTTGTGTGTTCTTCATGATCAAACTTTATCAACTGTCATCCACATAAGTATTGCTGTGTTCGAGAGTGCAGCAACAATCAATGAATCGATTGCCCCAATAACTGGGAAAATCATCAGTAATAGTGATAAACCAACCTATGTTGGGACCAGTTTAACCTCTGTGTATTTTGTGAAGCACATGACACTAACCTAACTTCATCACCGGAACTGATTAAATGAGTCGAAGTTCATCCCAACATCACTTCTTGTAGTATTCAATATACCATTCAGAAGAAAGATCAACGGAAAGATTCGGTTACATTCCTTCATTTCTTCAACCGCAACTTTGGTACACTGCTTCAAATTATTGCACTTTTTTTTTAATTCAAAATCTAATTTAATGAGCGAAGATGTGGAACGTAATTCAGCATCATCAGACTAAACAATTGAAGTTACTTTAGATAGCGGATGAGTATTTCTGCGAGGACTCTTGAATTTCGAACAGTTTTATTGTTTTATGGATTAAAAAAGCGTGCACTTACTTCACGATAGCGAATATCCCAATCTTCTGCAAATTTCAAAACATAAATTCACTGATGTTGGTTATCGAATGACGGTACGTACATCATGTTAGCATCACAAGCCAAATACAACGAATGGTTTCAGGAAAAGTTGGTTGACATTTATGGTGTCAGCCAACATCAGAACACTTAATGTTAACGACCAGAACATTTGTTACCAGTCCGAATTATTTAACCTAGCTAAACCAACAGAATAGTCTTTTAAAACAAGTGTGTTAATTCATTAACAGTTTGTTAATTCATGTATCCTCGCAGAAATATTGAGGAATCAGTAGACAAGTTAATTAAAGTCAAACAATTCGAATTGTTAAGTTCTATGATCGTCGATATCAGTTAGATGACATCAATAAATGATTGTAATCAGTGAACGATTTCTGACCGTTCAACAACAGTAAAATCAGTCGGATAATCCATGTCTCACAAATAATCCGGATGGGTTTTATGAGGATTATCTTCTACGCTTCACACAGCTTACATTTTTGTGTCCGTGATGACGTAGCTGGATTTTGCATTTCCAAAAGTAACAATATATTTTCGTGATTGCATTTCGTGACAGTACATTTATACTTCATAATACCATATTTGAATTTCTTTTCTCTCTCTCTCTCTCTCCCTCTCTCATATTATTATTGATTTCCCCTCCAGTACATGCATTTTCGACTTTTTTTCCATTTTCATTTAGCGTTGTTCCCTTTTGCTGTGCCCATATTTGTTGTTGTGAGGGTTTTTCAATTTTGAAAACTTTCAGCAAATTTCAAAGACCTCCAAAAAGATGAACAGAGAGCCATAAAGATGAAAAGAAAGTTCACTGTGAAAGGAAATATCAAATATTAAACTTTACATCAATGCCTGCTTATCTTTGTATTTTGAATATTCTCGAATCGTCCACAAATTGCCACAATCTGTGGGAGACGAACAGACATCATCGATTGATTTGTCCGTCTGTCTTTCTCTTTAGCAATGTTTTCCGTACTCCCTCCCCGTTATTTCGACAACACTTCTCTTAATCCTCCGTTCTCTTCCTCGTCTTTCTCTTTCTCTCACTGCTCAAGAGAAAACAGAGTGAGATATTCCATTCCCTTTTCTCTCTCATTTTTCTCGTCCTGCAACATGTTGTTAGTTTGTTATTTGTGTTCCGGGTTTGGTTGAGTGGTGAACTAAGTGCAATCCGGGAAGTTCGTTTTGTGAAGAATCCCCCTTTTATTGGTCCTATTCAGACTATCTTCGTTATTCCGGAAAGTTCCTTCTGTGAGGAGTTCCCCTCCCTTTATTTGTTGTGTTCAGATTGTCGTAGTATTCCGGAAAGTTCAATCTGTGAGGGGTCTCCCTTCCCCTTCATCTATTCTATTCAGATTGTTTTCGTCATTCCGGAAAGTCCCTTCTGTGTGGAATCTCCCTCTCCTTTTATCTATCCTATTCAGATTTCTTTGTTATTCTGGAAAGTTCCTCCTATGAGAAATTCCCCTCCCCTTTATCTACCGTATTCCCTCTATAGAAATTCTCATCCTCATTTACCGTATTTCCCCTCTCCCTTTATCTGTCTCATTTAGATTGTTTTTGTTATTCCGGAAAGTTCCTTCTACAAGAAGTTCCCCCCTCCACTTTTGTTTCCTGAGAGTTCACTGAATCTGGTCCACCTTTCCTGGTCTAGTTATACTGTTATCTGAGTTTACTGTTGCTACAGATTCGTAAATAAGTTCCAGCTACTTAAAAAGTGTGGATTCCGGAAAACATGCCATATTTTACGATTGATACAAACATACCACAGGATAGCATTTCAAGTGCTTTCCTAAAGAAGGCATCAAATGTGGTTGCAAAAGCACTTGGAAAACCGGAAAGTGTAAGTGGACTTTTGATCGTCACATTTTTGTTTTTTCTGCAATGAAACTTGAAACTATTACAAGATCGAGAGAGGACAAGGTGAAGGAAAGACCAATGTGATCCTAAATCTATTTCTAATTCTTCCTGAAAAACATTATGTAAAGATTGAGAGATTCAGTCATCAAACGTAACCAATTTAATTTCTAATGGTATATCTTGAAGAGAGTTCAACATTTCTTCTTTTGACTTCTGTAGCGCTAGAAAGAATGGTTATTTTACTACTTTCACTCTTGGATTTCATGTTATGCTTGCTACGAGTTTATGTTACGTTAATTATAAGAAGTCGTATCAGTTGGGATCTTCAAATTGTGAGAGGTAAATAAGTAAAATGAATCATGCGATAGTTCTATGTTTAGTTAAATCTGATTCTATCAAATATGAAAAACGAAAATATTCTAAGAATTATAGAAGTCGGTGTACTCATTTGCATTTCCGGATTGCGGATTTTTTAAACGGTGAGAACGGAGAAGGATAGTAAAAATGATGATTATACAGTGACTATATTTTCATGCTTACACTTTTTTCATTATTTTTAGTATGTATCAATCCATGTGAATGGTGGACAAGCGATGGTGTTCGGAGGAAGTGAGGACCCCTGTGCTGTGTGTGTTTTAAAATCGATTGGTTGTGTTGGTCCTAAAGTCAATAATTCGCACGCAGAGAAATTGTACAAATTGCTCGCTGATGAGCTGAAAATTCCGAAGAATCGGTTTACTTTAATTTCTTCTTAATCTACGCATTCTAAGAAAATGAAAATTAGTTGCTTAATTGTTTTGTCATTTCTTTCTTGATTTTTTGATTTCTCTTTTTTGGTTTGTTAGCAGTTATCACAAATTTGGAAAAATGAAAGGTTGTTCTTCAGATGCTACATCGAATTTGTGGATATCGAAGCTTCTTCAATGGCTTTTAATGGATCTACTTTTGGATAATTTACAGAAGAAATTATTTCTGGAAGTCCGTGAACTTCAGTGAAATTTTATTTATAACTCTTTTTAATGGACATTTTTGTTTTTACACGTTTTTAATTTGTTGTCTGAAGGGTTTTAGACAAAATAATTACTTGTTGGGCAATAAATTTAATCATTCTTCAAATTATTCAAAGTTAACTGAAACGTTTGTTTATGACTGGTTGCTGGGAGAGGGCGCATGCATTATCATTAAGTATCTGTAGATAAACCCACATCAAACGCTTATCCTTTTTGATATGCGAACAATGACAAGGTCAGTCAGAGGAAGAGTAGGTAACTGTAAGGTAGTAGCTTTCTTCTGACTGATTTTCTTGTGGGGAAGAATGACATTGGGTTATTTTTCTAGTTTTTAAGTCGTAGTTTTCTTGCTAGCGCTGGAGCTTATTGTGTTTGCCACTCGCTTCCAACCCTACATCTATCTCATCTCTATTAAAAGAAAGGAAACAAAGTCCGTAGATAAGGAAGAGATTTTGTTTGTCTAAAACGAAACTAAGTGAGAAAAGGACCGCTTATGAGACGAACAAAAGTTTCGATTTTCCGGTGGTCCTTGTAATCCTCGAACGAAGTTTCCATTCACCCAGGTGACCTGTTAAATTGCGGACGATTAGTGCATTACTTCGTGGATGTACATCCTTCCTTTCCTTCAAAGTAATAACCCAAGGGAAGTTCGGCTATTGTGGGGGAACTCAAGAGACTGTATGAAGTGATGTCGTGTTACCACACTATCATGGTCATGTATATTCGAGAAATGGTGGAATTGAACTTAGTTTCTGCTCTGAAAGCAACTCACGCAATGTGTTTCCATTGCACTAAGGAAGGGATTTTTATCTTTTCATGTGACAGATTTTTATCATAACTGAAAAACACTTTCCCTTTTGGAATTTCCGAAACGGTCAATCAATGAAGAGCCAGGAAGTTGTTCCCGTGAATTGAGTAATTGACGTGGATTGCAAGGGAGCAGCGTAATCATTGCTTCGACGAAACTATCCACTGCAATTCAAAAGATTCGAAATACTGGAATTATTAGAAGCAGAAAGGAAAATCCCACAAAACGATACTGCAGTAAAAAGTATAAATTTAAGCTGATAGAAATTAAGCCAAAGAAAGATGGGAAAATTGATCTTCGCATATATGATTAATTGGTAGAATTATCACTGTTTTTCATTCAATCATGTTAGCGGTTTAATGTAATAAATCTGTTTGGTTATAGATAGCATTTAGTAACTCTTTGAGATTCGATAAACATTCGCATTATTTTTTTCACGTCATATTAACTTTTAACATACAATTTGAGTGCAACTGATGTCTCTCATTTGAGCAGTTACGAAAGAAAATGAAATTTGTCCAAATCAAAAATAAAATCTTTTTTAAAAAAATGGATCTGTCGATAAAGATGAAAAATATATCTCCCAAAAATAGGTTTTTTTGAGAAAAAGGAATTTGTTTAGTTAGTGATAGGGATAAAGAGATGAAGGAAAAAAAGATGGAAAAAGAAACGCAGAAAAGATATAGCCAAATTGTAAAAGAACATATGACATGATTAAAGAAGGCAATTCAGAAGTAACCGGAATTGTCGGATCCATTTAATCTTTTAACTTTACTCAATTTAGGATGAATACTTTCGCTAATACTAATTGGAATTGCTAAGAGAAAACTACTTTTGAAAATTTTCTAAGTAATCCGTATAGTACAGAAAATATCGACAAAACCCAAAATGTTTTTTCTTATCTTTCTTTTCAACCTTTTCTTGTTCTCTTTATTATTGCTGAATTAATCGTTTCGGTGAATAAAATGCCTTCTCCTATAAGTAACAGTAAATAAATAAACATATAAGTAAATGAAATAAATAAGTAAACAAACAAATAAATGCCATCTAATCAATAAATTTCAGCACTAAGCTATACCTTGCGACCATATTAAGTAATTGTCATACCGACAAGAATTGAAATTTAAATTAATAAAATTATTGAAATATATGTATTGTTTTTGGAACTTTCTTATTGTTGTTGTAAATCATCTATTTTTGTAATTTTTTCAATAAAAAAATTGTAAAATAATTATTTACCTGACCAAGGCATTCCTTTTTTCCTTCGTAACAATCACTCTGAAATATTTTTCTTATAGATCTCTTAAAAAATTATATTAAAAAAAAATTGAAAAATTATATTATGCATCTTAAAATTATTTCAAATATAAAATTTGAATTTTATGCTTTCAAACTGCTAAAATAATCCGACAAAACAATTACTGAAGAAAATAAAAGTAAGGTAAATGAAGCACTTGAATATTTCGCTTCCTTTTTTTCTATTTTTTGTATGATTGCTGCTGTAAAATTTGCTTATTATCAATTAAAAATTGTTGAGGAAACAGAAAGTAATAACCAAACAAAATTTTGAAATAAGTATTTGTGGTATAAAAAATACAATACGCATCAAGTAAAATATGTGAAAATTTGGTTAATTCAATTAATACTATTTTCATGTGTAACAATCGTGAAAAAGAGTAACTATTACCAGCCAGTATTCTCGAATTAGATTTCAATTTGAATTTTTTTTGAACAAAAAAATAATTTGTAAAACATATTGTTTTCTATATATTCCTTTTCTTCCTTGCTAAAACATTTAGAGTTTTAATCAAAGAGCCTTCAAGCATATAAATTTGTTTTAAATTCTCCAAGTTTATCTTTTAGACAAATAATAGAAGGTTTCGCAATTTAGAAAAGATAGTAAAATTGATAATTGTTATGGTAACAATACGAGTGCAAATAATTCATACTGATAGTAATAAAAGGGTGAAATGAAACAATGACCTATAATTCCACCCGTTAATATTATTAATAATTGCTCCGTTTTAATAAAGAGATAACGCATATACGAAAACTATGGAATGAGTGGTGGTGGCTTACCAATGCGTCAACAATGAGCTAAAAGTGTTATAACTTCACGAGTGTTACGTACGTCAACCTGGATTTGTTGCGAAAGTCGACAATGCGACTAACTTCTTCAAACGTCTTTTTTTGGACACCTTCCACTTAGTATACTAATTGCACGTACAAAAAAAAAAAAACCAGCGTAAAAATCAATCAGTAAACAGTAAGCAATAAAATGAATTCGTTTCGATATTCGCTAACTGAAACTATAAAAATCATGCATCCCCCCAGACAATTGAAAAATTAATGATTAGTAACCTTTGCAGCATCAGAAGGAAAGGTATGTGTTGTTCTGCTCTTTTATGATGATCTGTCTACAGGTAATGGTAAAGAAAATTGTTTACTTCTTTTTTCAGAAAAACAGACAAGAACAATAGTAATGAGACCATGCACAAAAAAAAAAAAAATGGACAATTTAAATTTGATGAGACAACGGGAAAGCCATGCAATGGAACTTGAAAAAATTACTAATCACAATGGTAGTTAACTGTCGGCATAATTTTACTCCAAATGATGACTGACTATACAAAATTAAAGAAACAGCAACAAAGTTGACTTTTTTGTTTTCATTTTGAATTTCAGCTACTATAAATACCGACAGAATATTGCGCATTTTTGTTTTTTGTAAAATCTCTCCGAATGCATGAAAGAATTTTGTCCAAATAGCACCAAATTCATTTCCTACCTGGTTATTTCATAATAAACAAATATCACACATCTACATTCAAAAAAAAAGAGTCAACCCAAATCAAGAAGCTCCAAAGAGCTTCTTCAAATGCAAGAAGCCTCTGAAAACCATACATTTGTTGCACTGCCAATACAGTCAAATCAAAAAAGAAAAAGGAAATTCGAACGAAGACCGGGTTTGGGGAACGAAAAATCGAATTGGAGTCCATGATCAGGGTGGACTGATAAACCATTCAGAACAATAAAAAGCAAGTCACTAAGAATCTCCAGCCTTACTAGAAGTTCATGCACTAATGGATACAGCGACCTGAAAATTGAAGGCAGAGCAACCCGGGATAATAAATACACCATTATGGCTATGCTCAGACGCAGTTGTGCATCAGTGATACAGACAGCATCACACTATGAGATTTTCTAAACAGTAGAACAACCCATAAAGTAATGCAATTATTTTAAAGCATCATGACATACACAAATGTAAATATACAAATCAAACGAAAATAAACCATAAGTAACAATGAAAATCAAGGGCAAATTACCATGATTTCAACATATTAAGTTTATCTTGTTAAAAGAAGAAACAATAACTTATAGTGGACCAGCACAATCCATTTCACGTGCTATATTCACCGTACTTTCTAATAAAGCATCCCGAAGCCGCCATAATGCTTTCACCACTTCTTCATCCCTGACACCATTGTCTTTGGCTTCCTGAAATACCCAGTAAACATGAAATTCAACTATTCAGTTTAGCAAAAAATTAAAAAAATATCAGTTTAGTAAAAGATATTCATTAGAAAGCTTTACCTACAAGTATTGAAAAACAATAAAAGCAGCTTACTTTCAGCCACTGCGTTGTCGAAATCTTCTGTGGTGGCGTTGTATTCCTTTGGTTAGCCAATAGACTCCTGCTATATTTACTTACAGTTTTCTGCTGACTGCTTGATAAAGATTCTATGTATCTGAAACACAACACCATAATAATACACTTTTTTTGTAACTTATTCACCAATTTACAAGCCATCCCTACAGTTAAAAAACTAAACAATTGAAATATTAGAGGTAATAGTAATAATGATTAGTAGTAACTAAAGGGAAACATCAAACGACAACTTTATATGCTTCGAACATGTGAGTTTGAAACACTGACAGATATGAAAAGCAAAAAGACAAAATGTACTTTAGGTAAACTTCGGAATGCATAACCCTCTTGATTTGTACGGTATTCGGCGGAGCAACAAATATAGGTTGTGCTGGTTTTGGAGCTTGAACAATAGTTCGACCTGGATCGGTTATAACAGGAGATGGCTGTTGTGAGGTAGATGGAGCCGTATAGCTCACTGTTTGCAATGGTACTGCTGTGTAGTTCTGCGCTGCCACAGCAATTGGTTGGGCAGTCGATGTTGTGACCTAATGGGAATGTTCATCTATATTACTATATGTCAAAGATAAAACAAGGAGTATTTTTGAAAATAGAACTTCAATGACGGAAAAACTGAAAAGATTACAGCATTCTTATGAGTGCTATCTTTTTACCAACCCCAATTTAACTTGTATGCGGACCTTTTCCGACCATCGAAAATTACGGAAAAATCGTAGGGATTGTATGACAGATAGTTTAAGCAAATAAAGCCAGAAAATGGAGAAGGAAGGAATTTTGTGCCTTCATGTATTAAATTAATGCATTTATCCGCTCTTTTTAAAGAAATATTTAAGGATTGAAGTTCAATCAATACAAAAAATAGAGTGGTAATGAACGACATATAGAAATAATATCACTTTTACTGTTCTGTTTCTGCTGATGCAACCGCTAAAATGGCTGTGAAAAAATGTTTATTAGAGTTAGAAAGGCCGACAAGCGGGGAAGCGATACGAAAAGTGCGAGCAAAGTACTACAGCCTTCTCACTATTCATGAAAGAGAACACCTGACTGCGTTTATCATTTTCGATCGCGGTTTTATAAGTCAATACTCTTTCGAAGAAATAAAACGTTTTATCCTTCAAAGCAGGCAATAAAAGGCACTACGAAGCCTTGGATAGTGCCGTATGGCACAGGAGAATACGGATTAAGACGTAAAATCTCAAATGCGGTCACAGACACCAGTAGCAAATAATTTCTCATCACGAAGTTTATACTAGAGATATTGCTAATAATGAAAAGAATTTTTATCCAGAAGAAATAGAAATTAGACATCCTAGAACTTCGACCATCCTCATTCACACCACAGCTAATTGGAACTACCTAAGAGTCTCTGTCATTAAAAGACGGAGAAACACATGGAAGAAATATTTGTAAACAGAAAAACAAGGGAGATACCATATTTCTCAAATCTTATTTCAAATTATTCAAAAGAAATTAATACGACCTAAGATATTCTGAAAAGTAATAAAATTTCATGGATTACATCGCAAAATGCAATACCAAACCGCATTTTGTAAGCCTAATCGCAATGTTCGAATTTCATTTAAATACGGAAAAAAGACTACAAAAATTTACCTGCCGTACTTGTTGATATGGATGATAACCATGTGGGGAACTAGTATGAACAACGGTTGGTGTAGCTGCCAAATAAGCCGTTGGTGCTACAGCTACTGCAGTACCATTCACATATCCATTTGCAACAATTTGATGAGTCGAAACTACTGCCTAAAAACAAATAACACTCCACGGATTCAGAATACAAGCGTTGATGATATTAAGACAGTCTAGCATGATTATTAATAAAGGTAATGGTGATAAGAACCACAAAAGACCGACCGTAGTTTTGCCATAGCGAGTTCTCCGTGCTTGCTATATTAATCAGTGGTAATAAACATTTACAATAAACTACCCGGATAAGAAACAGAAAAACCCATTACTTAATCTAGAAACCAAAAAATCTCAATTATTTATAAATAGTGATAAAAACTAAGCAATTTTTAATTCCTCACCTGAGTAACATATGTTAATGGCGCTTGTTGAATTGTATAAGTTTGATGAACTTGTTGTGCTCCGTTTGCTGGTTGCTGAACGGCCACGAATGTTGTCGTTCCAGGAGTAACTGATGAGGCAGACGAACCAGGCACATAAGTCGGTATATAATTCCTATAAATTATTTAGGATTTCTCATTTTCTCAAAATCAAGATAAAAATCCCAAAAGATTTTTCGATACACCTATAACTACAGGATTGGATTACTTGCTCCTCTGGTTTGGATAAATTGATTTCGCTGATGTTGCCAAATGCTTCTCCTTAATATGTCGATGAAGACGTGGAAGAGAAGGGAATGGTCTGAAAGAGATAGCATAATATCACTGAATGTTAATGATAAAAACTAGATTACAACATAAAACATGATGATTGAAGGAAATTACTTACTTTCCATCTTTCCTGTATTTTAAACATGATGTCCATAGACATACAAATTGATTTTCACCATCAACAACTGCAAACAAACAAAAAAAAAAAAAAAAAAAAAATTATGAAGCGATGAAAGATACTGAATAAACGAGAAAAATTTTATAATCTACCAACAACCCACAACCGGAAAATTAAAACTATCGTTTCGAAACTTTTTTACTTACAACTTCTCTATTCTTACGAGCGCTTCTTTTACAGAAAAACTTTTTATTTCATTTTTCATTCATTATTCCGAAATATCCGATGGTAAACTACTTACCAATCTGGGAAGTGTGTATTGTCTTTACGTGGTCATATAATTCCTCTGGATTATCATACTGGAAGTCACACGTTTGCCATTTGCACATGTATACTCGAATTTGCCCAGGCTTAAACTTAGTGTTCATGCACTCCTATTAAAATAAGACTTCATGCACCAGCAACACAGCTCACACTTTTTCCACGAGTTTGAAAGAAGCTTAGCTTATTTTGCCCGAAAAAGATTAATGTAACACCGGACTAGAAGAAATATCAATATGCACAAAATTTCACTTCTTGTGTGGTTAGAAAATACTCACCAAAATTCGCATATGAGGAGGTTCACGGGCTTCTTGCTTCGCCCTTTCATTTGCAATATATTCTGCTCTGATTTCATACTGTTTTTTCTGTTCTTCTGACAGTTTTTTCCACTATAAGGAAAAGAAATAAACAACACATAAAACTTCGATTTACGTGAATTACACAATCGTTAATAAAAGTACATTATTACCTCAATGCCTACAATTTTGCTAACTTCACCGAAACCGGCATCCGGATTTTCTTGCATCACCTTTTTTCGGACTTCAGCCGAAAACAAGATATAACCACTTTTGGATCGCGCATTAAGTTTCGGCTGTGCTGCTAACCATGTCACCAATTCCTGAAATTACCGTCTTGTCAGCTAACGTCACTCTTCCTGGAAAAAAGACGCCTATACCATGCCTAATCTATTCATTATTGAGGAAAAATCAAACTATTAGACCCATGGAAAATACCAAACTCGTAAAAGAAATATATTTAAATACCTTCCCAGGAGTAGCAGTAGTTGCAGATGTATGTTCTGTGCCATCATTTGATTCCGAAGCTGTTTCGTCCATATCATCTAACGGTTCCATTGGTACCGAAGAATTTGCAGCATGCATTAGTAAAGGTGACATCTCCTACAAAATGAAGAGGATATATATGTGTACATAAATTTAAATCTTTTTTTTAAATATAAATGAACGTTGTTATTTAAATGCTTTATAATGAAACCGTGAAAAGAACCAAATAAATATGCTTGATACTTTTTAATGTAGATTTTCAATTTTTTGTGATCATAACCCAAGTAAACCACTAACCGATAATTTAAATTTATAT
Source organism: Wuchereria bancrofti (assembly GCA_005281725.1). Lineage (NCBI taxonomy): Eukaryota > Metazoa > Nematoda > Chromadorea > Rhabditida > Onchocercidae > Wuchereria > Wuchereria bancrofti. Next base: position 1,729,324 of record SSBO01000014.1, on the reverse strand, counting down.
AAGGAAATAAATAATCTTAAATCGTTTTTCCCTTTGAACAATAATTCAACATATCTATCTTACCTGTTAAACCTCTGTAGTGCTTATGTTCATCTAAGAAGAGTTTCAAATGATAAAAAAAATTCTCTTAAGCTCGAATAAGAACTTGCAATTATGTTAAACTGAATGTTGTCTAAAGTAGAGAAAGGTCACTATCTCATTAATCTCATTTATATGATTTTATACCAACACGACTCCTCATTTATATATGATTTCATAAGTATTATTAGACTTACAGCACTGAATTTTTCGAAAAATCAACCAATTACTTTCTCCTTCTCATACATTTCTCATGGTTTAATCTTTGTTAACTTGAGCTGTGGCACTTTTCTACTCTGCTTTTCACTTTCTCAGATTATATTCGTCAACCTAACCGAAAAAAAAAAAATTATACTTTAATATTCCAGTCAATTAATCATTTCGCCTTTATAAGCGAAATATTTCTGACTGTTTCTCCTGTTCCCTTTTATAGAAAAACTCAGTTGTAACCATTATAAAATTAAATTCTCTTTTTCTCTCTTTCTCGTAACCGCAGCAATTTCACACTTCAAATGAAAGTAGATCTTAAGGTTAAATTACGAAAAAGCTATTAGTTTAAAAGAAAAATTAGAGTAGGAATTTTTCAATGCATTTAAATGTTATGAAAGAAAACTTTCTTCCCTTTTTCACTGGCTCATATTCAAACGGCAGCACTTTGCTTATTATATTTGTTGAAAGGTGGAAGAAACTAATTACTCGTAGAGAGGCAGCAAACAGTGCTAATGCTAGAATGGGCAGGATGATAAGGAAAGAGAGACAACAGGCTGAGAAAAGTGAGGGATTGCTAGCACGAGAAATTTCAAGACGAATCGTCGGTTACTAATGAGGTCCGATGACCACTGGTTACTATATCTACTTCTTGTCTTGGTAACAAGTGATGAAGGGGTGGATAGGATTGAAATTTTATAATAGCTTACAAAAGAAAATTTAACAAACTGAACAAATTGCTGCATTTGATTGACGATAAATGATGCTATTACATCTCTTATCACTTGTCATAAACTCAATTGATAAGATGAAGAACTCTATGACGTGGATACTTCGTATTTCTAAATAATATTTACTAATGATAACCGTAGAAAAATCTTTGGTTACAAATTTCAGAGTTAACAACAACATCCACTTTTACTCAACGCAGTCGCTGGTATAACACGACATTCTCTCCCTTTATTTAAATCAGTTTTACATCGTTTCTTTATCTATATCATTTTTATCTAGAAAAACAGAAATGCATAATATGAATATTTCATTTTCCTAAAAATAATATAAATTGATATTAAATTTGTAAGTAACCTAACAATTTCCAAAACTTAAACCGAAACTGTATGATAGAGAAATGATAAAACAATCTACGAATGAATGATATGCAAATAAAATTTCTTCCAAAGGAAATATTTTTCCCCCCAATTTAAACAAAGTGAATCCTTAAAAACTAACAAACCTTTTCCATAGTGATTGGAGTTTTGAAATAGCAAATTTCCGGTTCCAGGACTTCCGATGATAAGTTGTAAGTCTGAAAAGACTTTACATCAAAACTTCTCATTTTTAAAACAATATATATTTTGGAGCGCATAAGAACATATCTCTACTTAGTGATATTAAATCCAAACTAATCGTCATCTTGCCATGATGATTAGTTTGGATTTATTGTAACGATGATTAGTTTGTAACGATGTGAGAACGAAAGTCTCGAAGAGATTTAATAATATCAAAGATAAGATAAGAAAAAAGGCATGAACCTGCCCTTTAGCTTAGTCCCAGTGAATCATCATTTATATATATTCAATCGATGGTATATTTCATTCATCAAACTTCCCTTCACATTCTCTTAACTATCATAACCCATTATAGAGTACCCTCAAGCAATGCGTAACATGCAATCTCATCGGTTAATTATTACTTATAACCAATAAACCTGTCTACCATATGTGCACTATCCTTCATCAACTACAATACACTTTGTTATGTATCATACTACCATTATCAAACACTTCATTGCACTACAGTTGTATTTCGGCAGTAATTTGTAATGCACAACAGCACGAGATGACATATACATATTTTACGATTACTGATACATCCATACCCAAACTAAACACATTCATACACAATATTCATCGTTGTTGTTATCTAACAGTTTATAGTAACCATTATATTTTCCATTTAAAGTGTATTGAGGTCAGTACTCCTACAGCTACTAGTACTTCTGCTGCTACATTAAGCATAATCAGAACAAAAAAAAAAAAAAGGAAAACAAAGGTGTTCTAATCCATACGTAAACAACAGTGTTGATACCACACAAAAAAAAAAAAAAAAAAGACAACAATAGACATACACAAAAAACATATGCATGCACACAGAGAACCTGTAGCAATACGTAGCACAAGATAGCTGTAGTTACAGCATCAGCCACCGTATTTAGTTGAACCGGCGACAGAAACGATGACAACAATGATGATGATAAAAACAACAATGATGCTAGGTATCACTGATTGCATGTTACAAGTCATAGTGCCGAAGGCTGGTGATGAGCTGAGAGAGTTACCAATGCTGCTATTACTATTGCTGTTGTTGTTGTTATTGTTGCTGCCACTGCTTACTACCCAGCTGGCTGATTATAAAGTGCCGCCGTGTCACATAGAAAAGGTTGCTGCTCCTTCTACTCTTGTCAGTGATAGTTGTTGTAGTAGCGGGAGGAAGACAGGGGATGGGGAAGAGTGTTGCGGGGGGGGGGGGAAGGGAACGGGTAAGCTTGGAGATGAAGGCGACTCTGCTGCAGTTCATCCAGATATCGCTTCAGCTGATGGTAGTAGGTATGCAGTGGTGGTGGTGGTGGTAGCGATGGTAACAGCGATGGTAGCAGTGGTAGCAATGGTGGTATTAGATAATACGCACCTAACAAGTTATCTTAGACGGCCAACACCTTTGGTCGCAGATCATCGGTCGGTTCGACTATGCGTCAACATCAACAACACCCGTGCGTGTGTGTGTGTCTGTGTGTTCCCATACACAGACACACACAAGCCTGAGTACTTTCTACCAAACAAAGGATAGGCTCGTCCTCAGGGCAATACACAAATGCTATGAACACAACGCATTCCCATCACCACAAGGAAGGCCTCCTGCATATATTTGTGTGTGTGTATGCGGTGCGATGCGGTGCGATGTGCCGGGACATCGTCGATAGTTGTTGCATTGTTAACAACGTACCCTGTGTCTTTCTGCTCTCTGTGAAAGAGAGAGACCCACAGAGATCTGTTTCCTAACAGAGGGAAATTAATTTTGATTTCTTACTCATCTACTTCTTCACTTCCATTATATCTCGTCAGCCGCATCTCCTCTTACCCCTCCCTCTCTCCATATGACAAAATTTCTTCACTTGTCGATCACACGACCGTCAACATCATTCACTCCCTCCCTCCTCCCCCTCCCACATCTGCTAACAGCAATGTTTCGAAAATTTGCCGTGTTGTGTTCTAAGATTTCGATGCCTTTCACTTCATCTATGATTTTAGCACGAAGTGCTGATAACATAGATAATTTGATTCGTATCAAACGTCTCAGGTCCTCCCGTAAGTACCACACGCAGCTTTATCACCATCTCCAAGCGCCCACGAACAATATCGATTTGGCCAACATTGGGTATATATGTGCATAGTCAGGGATACTAATTTGCCCGACATTCATTAACCCTTCTCCTTTCTCATCATTTTCCCACATCACACAAAGAGACACATGTGTACACACACACTCTTCCCTTTAAATTTCGTCTCATTTTCAATTTCCGCTGATTTATCCGCAATGAGCACGCGCTCCACACTCGAGCAAAACATTTCAAACAGTTGCCAATCTCTACGGGATGCTGGGAGTGGTGTAACTTGGCTCTTAGCAAGGCAGCCTGGTATATATTTTGCTGTGCCACTATTACCTCCTTCCTGTAGAGTTACCTATATAGTACACTGACCAAAAGATCTCAGTGAAGCTACACTTGCAGAGGATACACGGTAGTATTACCTGCAGGAAAGATGTATGAAGAAACGGCATGGTATAGGGTGTCAATTTATCAGAACTTTCAGAAACGAATGCTGCAATTAACTTGAAATAACGCTGGAATGGTACTGGGAAATTGGAAAAGTTTATTATGTAAACTAATTCCTGCCTTCATCGCTCCCAAAACCACCCGGATATATCATACATGCATGAATAACATCAAACGGAACTCACCACTCAGGAAATCTCTGTTTGCCCATTCCGTCTTCATTCAACTATTTCAGGAAAAAACCGAAAGAATCTCAAAGGATAAACATGCGAAGGACGCGAGAATTCATATGTAAAATTGAGTAATCTACCTTCAGGGAGTGTTTCAGCTTCTTGGCATACGCATCATTCATTGGTTCCTCTTGATCGATAGTAGGTAATTTACGTATGGTGCCTGCAGCTTGATTCGACCCACTACTGCTATCATCATCTACCGAGATACTCGAAAACGATGTCGATATAGTTCCCAGTTTCGTCATTGTACCAACCTGTTCGACAATACTTTTTGAAGTAGATGGAACATTCGAGTGAAAATCTTCTGTCTTCGTTATTTCGCTTGATAATAATTGGTCCACATCATCTTTTAATGATGTCTTTTGCTCATTTACCGGTAATACCGTACAATCATTTGCATCGTTTTGCGAAACATTTTTCAATGTACAGTGCGACGGTTTATAACCTGTTAAACTGCACCGTTTCCCACCATCTTCGTAACCTCGTACTTTACTTTCCACAACGTATACATCAGATTCATCAATTTCAGTTGGTCGCCCTAAAAAAAAAATACCTGAGATGTATGAAATGGTTTTAAGTGGTAACTAGAGAGGACGGAAGAACCCTCCATTTTGCGAGAATTTAAGTTTGTCTCCGTTTGATTTCAGAGTTAGAATTAATTATATCAACTGAAATTTACGTTTTCAAGTCACAAACAATTTGGTAATGGAGATTTCAATAAATATGGAATTTCCAAAGCATTCTTAAGCATCAAGTAGCACTATGCAATCTCTGATCTGGCTAACTAATCTAACTGTTTCGAAAGTCCCAGTTCGTTGAATAGTAAATAATTAACATCTAATACGAATGTGACATATATTTACCCACTCATCCAATTAAGCATTTAAATGCATTGCAACCTTTGGTGTATTCTTTGACGGTCATGACTGTACAAAATCCTTGAACATTTTCCAATGGGATAGTAATATCCGGCTGATCGACGGCAAATACTTCTTGCTTATAAAACATCCGTGCTGGTTCGTGCTTAATTTCACGAGGACGTGCGAAATACGGCCCAGAGAAAAACCCATCGCCCCTAAAAAATTTATGTGACGAAAATAAATCTGAAAACCAAAAAACTCTTTAGCAATCAAACAAGTTATGTTCAACTCAGCGATAGAAAGTAATCACTTACTCAACTGTTCTCCACAATTTATCGACCCGTAATATTGCATTTCGATTTTTCAGTGGATTATATACGTAAACGAAATCTCCTAGCTGATACCAACGATCGTTATATTGCATTTGTTCGTAAAATACCATCGATTTATTGACAACTTCTGGCGCGTCTGAAATCAGAAGTGAAAAAGATGCAACAGTTGGAAGAGTAAAATCATTTCCTTACCGAGGAATTATGCTCTGTCAGGATCAAAAGACGAACAAAAGGTGAGCAGAGTGAGGATATTTTAGTTTCCCGCAGCACCATTAACAAGAAGCGATTCCCGACATGTGTCTTAAAATACAAAATTTCACTATCCAAAGATATATTTCCGTCTCATTTTACGTGGTGTGAAATGAAGCAAGATCATAGAATAAGTGGAAAAAACTAGGAATTCTTTTTTTGAAAGTAGTTTACCCTCATATTAAAGATAAATATCTAATCTGCAGCATCTTTTTTTTCATATATGGCTTCCTTGCAAAATGCCATACTCGTGACTATGTACAGAAGCTTTTGATCCCTTCCTAGTATATAAAACAAGAAATTTCATGTTTTCAGAAATGTAACTGAGCCTGTCGGATTCTCGAAGCATAAAATATTTTCGGACACAGACGACAATTTTAAGTTAGCTATTTTTTCTATTTTATAAATATATAGTTGTTTCCTCTAGTTTCAGAATAATGTCGGTTTTTTTGCTTTTTACCATTAATTCTTTGACTTGGAATTCGTACTTTCATCATACTTCAAAATGCTAACTTAAGAAAAACCACAAACTATCAAAAATCCTTACCACTACATATAACTTCCACTCTTTGCTTTTCCAATACTGCTGGTAATTTTTTCAAGCGATCGTCTTCCAAAGATGAAGTTGAATCAACGGATTCCTAAAGAAGACGGAAATTTATGAGGGTATACACATTTTCGTTGATCATGGCCATAAAATGATACATAGGACAATCGCGGGATAACTGACCAACAGAACCATCTAAAGAACATAAAAATTCCGATTTCCAGAAGATATACTGCTTTATTTCAGCTTCATTTCAAACTGTTTTATAAATAGCTGCACTCTTACAATAACACAATAAAATTACATCTGTTATAGACAAGAAATTTGTCTATGGTTATGTGAAATTTGAAAAATTACGTCGTCGTTTACGCCAATCACCGCGCCCGGATGAGTCTGAAATGTTTTTCTGCTTGCAAACACTGACGTGACGCGTTTCATCACTGTTAGAGGTTTCTCTCGTTTCACATATTCCACTTTCTCGTCTTCCGGACGGTACGGCCAGTGCTGAAACAAACGACATGCAAATATGTTACCTGTTTTTAATGAATTATAATGATGGAATTGAAAAAATAAATCATATATATATATATATATAATCAGTATGAAATAAATCTATGTTATACATACAATATATAAAAAAAATCAACAAATCAATATATATAAATCAGTATATTACAAAAGTATTATATTAATTACTTTTAATTTCTTAAAATGCAACTGTCGACCCATATAACGACATTCACAAACATATATATCGCTATCTTCAAAACCCTAAATTAGTAACACATTGCCGAGTAATAAAAAAAAATCATTAATATGATGCTTGTATGATATGGATATACACTGCAAAAAGGATTCAAAGATCGAATAAAGAACGCTAATATTCATGGTACGTTATCAGACATCCAGTTTAAACCAAATATGTAAAACTACTTATTCTCTCTGCTTATGAACATGGAAATATATTGTCGAGTAAATATGAAATAATAGAAAATATGACCTCCTATTTGGATTTGCTATTTCTAATCAAAAAAAATTCTGCCCCAAAACCACCAACAGTAGGTTAACTTTGTTTAAAATGTTCACAGCGTGAATACTTTTGGTTTCTGCCTCATAAACTGTCGAACTGGCATAACGTGACATTTTCCAATGAGGCGATCCACCGTTACGGTATCATAGTAGGACGTCAGAAATACTTCCTAAAAAAAAACCATTTTTCTAAAAACTGTCAATACAGCGTTTAAAAAATCAGTATGAAAGCAAAGAAAACATAAACTCAATTAAATATTGAGTTGGATTTAACGAGTCAATATTTCTAAATCATAAATTAAAAGAAACAAACATTTTCACAAAATTTTCGCGTAGCTAAATGAAAGGTCTCTTCCGGCCGATAGCACCACGTGCCACGTGCAAATGTTTGTCCATCGCTATCACGATATAATCGTTCAATCCTCATAATATGCCGCTGTGACACTGTTTCTTCACTTGGCGCTACATATGCATAATCATTCACCCGATAAATGATCCCACCTTGTCCAGTTGAATCTAGGTCAACATCACCATCCTGAAGAATCAGTTCGTCAGTACTGAATGCCAGCCCAAATAATAACTCTACTTCCATCCCTCTTAATTTTTCGGACATTAAGCCACATAAATTCTTATCCTTCCTATTGATTATTCAGCTGCCTTTTGATTTAAATATTCTAAACTCCATTGAAATACTGGTTCACTGTGTCAAGTGGTTTCGTTACCGTGTTTGTCCACGTTTTTTTTTCCTCCATTATTTTCTAGAGAAAAACGTGAGTACAAGACAAATTGTTAAGCCAACGAATTGGAAAGATCAATGATCCCGTTACCCTAATCACTCATCATTTACTACTTACAATAACTTTATTAACAGATAAGCACCAGAAGGTGCTGACCAGAGAATCTACTGAAAATCATAGATATATTTATTCCGACAATAACAGTAAGGTGTCACTATTCTGTTTTATTTGACCAAAAATTCCGAAATTTCAAACCTTACAAAAAAAAAGAAAAATTCAAACTTCCAACTCTTTAAGAACCTGAAAAAGTTTCTTACCGTTCTATTTCTAGTTAAACTTTGCTTGAAATCGAGAGTGGTTAATTTACAACTCTTCTTCTTACTCAAAAATATAAAAAAACTAACCGCTTTTGGTCCCAGTGTCTCAGACTTTTTATTTTCCTCATCATCTTTCGCTTCTTCCATTAATTTACGTTTCCGAATATTATCCACATGCGTAAGGAGCATCTTCTCGGTATACCAACGAGCAGGAGAGAGTAACGTAGTACGTGTCAAATCATCACGCGTTTTCAAATAATACATCCAAAGCTCAACTGTATCTTCGAAAACCTGAAAACTCAAAACATCAATTAATAGAAATAAGAAGATATCAAATAAGATCAACAGTACAGCTTAAGGAGAATAAAGAATCACAGATTCGATTCCATTAAGGACAATCAAAGTTATCTATCAACTCGTTAAGGATGGAATTCATCAGACATCGCTCTTCGACCAGAATTTTTTCCATAATATGAAATAATCAGACCAGTATAAAAAGAAACTGCATAATTGCAAATATTTTTCCTGGTTTTTTAAAACAAAATTTTTCTTTTGTTTTCAAATGAACATAAAATGTAGTGTCAAGACGTCTGACTACGTGCACTCTATTTGGCGTAAAGCAGCTCAGTAACATCAAACAAAATTAAATTAATTAAATACAGTTAGTGCTAGATGTAGTCTTGTGTAACCTTGTGCATGCTGTCGAAAAAATTGAATAGATTTTTAACTCTATAATACATTCTTCAAACTTACTTGAGAATCGGAATGAGCGTGCTCCATCGCTGCATTAAATAAAAAAAAGAGATCGTCTTGAAACCTATCTAATCGACGATAACGACCCTGCAAAACCTTACTTTTATGAAGTTTGATTTCTGAAAGTCCCTGGAAATTTTTTCGCACCCAAAATTAAATGTACTACAGATTTTTGTAAATAATTAAGTTGCTTATCAATTTTTTAGTGAAGAAAAAGTAATAGTACAGTTAGTGCTAGATGTAGTCTTGTGTAGCCTTGTGTAGCTGTGTTGTAGGATGAGCCAATAATGTTTAACCAATTCCGCTAACTAGGTTTCGTGTACAATTAAAATATAGACTGCTAAACCAGTTTAGATTTAAACTATCTCATGAAACAATATTTTGTAGTCGAAGTTGTAATGACAAAGTGACTGATGTAGACTCCATCACAGCAGTGCTATATCATATCCTAACTTACTATCACAATTTCAAATAGTCCTTTAAAATTTTAACGACACGAAATACTCAAATTTGCAAGGCTTACACATGAAAAAAAAAAACTTACCTTATCTACATTTCTTTTCATTTCATCAATGGAGAATGGAATGTTCTCTGAATCTAAGCCTTTTCTTCGTAACATCCCTGGTAAATCAGCTAACGAATCCGAGAAGCACCGGCCATCAGAGTCCTATAACATTTTCTTTAAAAAAAGTTAAATATAAAAATTAAAAAAGTGCTCTTGAATGTGGGTAGTTACAAATATTCAGCACATATGCACCACGGTAACAACATTAGCAATTCAGTACGTTAGACAATGAAATATATGACTGAATGAGTCACTGTATTACTGTAAAATAGCGTTCGCAGTTAACTTTCAGTTTTCTCACAAATCCGTAAAATCAAAAGTGCTCAATTAAAAATACCTGATGATTATTAACTGAAATAAGAATTGAGGCAAGAAGAGCTTGAACTTCCGACTGTACATTTATTGCTGATGCGCTATTTTTGCATAAATCGCGCTTTTTCAACAGAATTAATTTTTGCAGTGAAAGTGCATCCTATAATTTGAATGCATAAGTGAATAAAATTTTTGATTTTGAAATGAAATGATCCATTACTTAGATTTACAATGACTTCCTAATAATGTTATGCAATCTACTTTTCAATATTGGAACAACCAAACGAAGTTGTGTAACTCATAATACAATAGTGCCTATTTAGGTAAGGATTATGAAAAGTGTCGACTAAATAGTCGATCTATATAGGCAGTGTTTTTCCTAACTTGTTTGACAATTCCATTATGTCTTGGAGTCTATTTCTAAGGAAGAAAGATAAACCTTATAAATCATACTCTCCGGTTCATTGTAACGGCAAGCGTTATCGAACATCAAATTGAAATCACTAATTAAAGCATCAACTGAATCGTAATAGTTTGATGTGATTCGATTCCGGATTTTTGTAAGATCAATTGGTCTACGGATTACATCATAATAATCCGGATAATCCTGAAAAAAAAAAAAAACCGCTCTCGCTTATTTGTACAAATTACTATATTCAAACCTAAAATTTTATTTTGCTGAATCCAGACTAAGTATTTGCTAAATTTCGAAGTTAAAACTTACAAATTTCGATGGTAACTGTAAAAATGGAAGTGACAGTTCACGCCCGCGTTCATCTTTGTAATTCCTTATGAGATTGTACAATTCGTACAATTTGATCTTATCAAATTCCAATTCAGAAGTGGGTCCAAGCATTCTTCGCGGAGTACCGCGGCCCGTTTTAGTAAAATTCATAGGTGATACTGCAGGCGTCATGTCCGTAAATATAGCGCTACAAGAAGGTGAAGCAGGACGAAGGTTGTCCGAAAGATACATATGTGAAAGAAAGGCCTCTGATACCGACAAATTTGAGCCACTAAAATTAAATGATATAGAGAAATAAATGATAGGTTACAAATGGTACGCTGTTTCCCATGTACAAATAATTGTTTCGTTACAGTGACTTTTGAAGTTCGCTTAATAACAATTACTTTTCCTCTTTACTGCTCCGCTCTAGTTATTGAAATTGCAAAGAAAAAGCCAGTTTTTACCGAGAAAGGTCACTCTCCAAATCAATATCGTTACATCTGCTACTCTCACCACCACTGCCATGTTGTTTATGCCTCTTCGATGGTAAATTCGGCTTCAACAACCTGAAAGTAACTATCATTAGCAATTAACAATTCGAAATTTTTATTTTTACTAGTAACAAAGGATTTAAAAAATAAAAACATTTTTGACACTTCAAGAACTAAGCAATACACATATTAAACCTGTAAAACCTAATAGAAACTGACAAACGTATATTCCGCCTACCCAATTTTGTTTTTACAGTGCTTGAAATTGGACACTGGCAAGCCTGGAATCCCACTAAGTGCATTGCGCACAACAGACTGTAGGGTTGTTGCATCGCGATAAATTTGCGAACCAGGTTCGTTGAAATCCCAAGCATTGTGAACAAGCAAATCCATATCTTTCATGAAATCACTTATTGAAGTGTACTGAAACAAATGTTGCTTGCTTCATGATTTTAAAGTTTAATCAAAGATATTTTTGCATTATTCCAAAAATCATATTTCATCGAAGCAATTCTCACAAAAAAATGGCAAAAACTAAAAAATCATACAACTTAACTAAGTGGCAATGGAATTAAAACAAATTATCAAGTATGGATTGCGAAATTATATTCACAAGGGATTCAAACCAAACATGTACTGTTTGTATGCCTATATTCCCTCCATAATTATGTTTATCTTTTGTATTATTCAATCTTACAGTCAGTAGCTTTCAAAGCGCCTTTATAATGCAAAAATTTATGCACGGCAAGAAATTCAACAGTTAGAGGGACATTTATTCAAAAGTGCATTTTCTCACTTTCGCATTTTCCACATATCGCATTTAGGGAACAATGTGTATACATTGTCTCATGCATAAATGGAGCACAATGTCCAAAGTGCATCACAAAATCGAATAAGGAATTTCAAGAACAAAACAAAACTTAATAAACGTTGAAAAAAATAATCCTACCTGGTCAGTTTCAATTTTATGCTTGATCGTAGTTAAGTCAATGGGTTTCTCAATATAATCGTAATATTCTGGATAATCTTTTCTTGATGGTAGAAACATAAAGGCGGTAGCAACACGCCGTTTACCATCCTGAAAAAAATTTTTTTTTGCGTACTGATTTTTCTAAAATTTTGTTTAGCATGATCGATGTGATAACAATAAACTCAGCAAACTCACGGTCTTGGTTGTCTTACCTATTATCAATCTGTTTCAGTTCTACCAAATCAGCTGGTGTATGAATTCAATGATTATGAAATAATTGTTTGCGAAAAATTACGTAGAAAATTACCATATGATCATAGACAGTGTCCCACAAAACTGTCAGTTTCTTTCGAAAAACTGCTTGCATTTCACCACTCCATCCCCGACCACTCCCCCGTCTTTTAAACTCAGAGCCCTCAGCGTTCGATGCTGGAACAGCAAATGATTCCGGCTTTGGGCCTGAACCTGGAACTTGCATAGATGCTGATTCCTCTATTTTCCGCATCTTTTTCCAAACAGATCGTGTGACAGTCGGCGATTGTGCACTTTTATCCGATATCCTTTCTTCAACTTCATTTACTTTAATAGTCTGAAAAAAAGACTTCTTAAACTCATTTCGATGGTGGAATATTGATGATTCTGACTTTGAATCTGAATCCAGAGCTTGCGTAGCTATTGGTAACAGCAGAACTTTATAAAGCGCAATATCAGTCATCCAAACTGTGTGTGAACTGTATGTCTATTTAATTTATTTAGGCTAATCCAAACAGATCACTGATGATATGGATAAAAAAGTCTTACTTTTTGTAACGCTCGAGTCTTTGATCTTGCCAACCTTTCCAATTTTGCTGCTGCTTCATAAATATCTGAACCTTCGACATTGTAGGTTTTGGCATTTTCAAAAACCAACACAATATCCTTCAGAAGTTCTTCCAGTGTACGATATTCATCACGTTTTAGCTTTTTGTTTATCATAAAAAGAGACATGGGATCCGAAATTTCGTCAAAATAGTCTGGATACCAGCTAGAAATACGGAAACATGCATTCAAAAATTATTAGAGTGAAACATAGGAGCCAAACATACAGGCAACAGATGAAGCTAGAAATGGAGTTACAAATTGAAAGAAGAAATGAGTAGTCATTTCTCCTATTTTAAGGTATATCTATCTGTAACTCCATTTTTTGAAAATTTTTCTTCATAGAGAAAATTTGAAATTGAGAAAATAGCGTATACATCCTACATAACTTCACTTTGGAACTGACCTTTTGCTGGGTAACTCCAAAAATGGATCTGCCAGATTAGTTTCCGGATCAGCTGGATTGGGTTCATTACGAATTGTCCAATACAATACCCATTTTGGTTCACTGCTATGTTCCGAATCTTCGTCTTCTTCGGAATCTTCTGAATATTCTTCACTCGAATTAACTGTAGCGTTTTGGGTTAAAAGTTCATCCAGAACTTGCTTATTTGCACTGATCCTGAAATTGACTTCTTTTTCACCTCCGTTTTTTTTCTCTTTGTGGATATGATGTATACATAGAAAACCTACATCTTAAAAAAAAAAAAATCAAAAAACCAACCTTTTAATTGTCAGCGGCTTGTGTTTGGAATTGCATAATTCTGCCTTACGTTTCATATAATTTTTCAACAACATAGAAGCATCCTACAACAAAAGCTTCGCAGACACAAAACCTTGAGGTCATATGGTTTAAATTTCTATTTTTGAATTTCATTCCTTAAATTGTAGTAGTCTAGAAGCATGCCATTACCATTTTAAAGAATACAAAGAGAGAATTCTACTGCTGTCTGACATGTCACCTTTAATATGGAAAAATCCTGTTACTGTTTAACTTAAAACATTACGCAGTGATTTGGAACTTTATAAAACAGTTGATACTATCAATGAATATAAATGAAAGTTGGTGCTATTAATGAATATAAATGAATTTTAGATTTTATTAAAAATATTACAATACACGTGCATATGGTACAAACCTTACTAATCACTGAACCCAATTCGTTGAAGGCTTTTGCATTTTTACACATTAATCGAAAATCTGCATCAAATTGTTGCCAAGTGCGGTATTCACCAGAACGGATTTTTATCGTTATTTGTTTGAGATCAATAGGTTTTTTGATTCGATCATAATAAGTAGGGAATTCCTTGAATTAATTTGCCTTTAAAACTTCGAATACACAATGCTACAAATAATAACAGCAGTGTGCGAACGACAGAATGTTTTTACATTTGCAAGAGTAATGACTGTAAATTATAGAATATAAATACGCTGATAGATAATGACAATATTTCATAGTGTTATAAACCACGACTCAACTTAAAAAACAAGATGAAATCGAAATCTGTGCAGAAACAGAAATTTATACGAAAACAAACTTCTTGAGATAGTAAAACACGGAAGGGTGGACTGAGCAATCGGCCAGTTTCATCCGTGAGCTCCAAAGTGCATACAATAATTTCTTCCAGTAAATCAACTGACACCACACCCCGTCTTGCCTCAACTGTTTTATTCCTTTGGCTGCAATAATTATAGTAGCTTCGAGAATGTTCAAACCACTAGGAAGCTGGCAAAATATTGCAGTCCTTACTATTAGTATGCTCCAACAAAACAGTTTGGCATATTAAAAATTGTAAAGAACAAAATGTGCACTGAGATTTACAACTCAAAACTATGTCATCCTCTATTGTAGTCGCTATGTGTTAAGAATATTTCTACAATATAATAAATAATAATAATTAAGAAACACAAAAAAAAAAACGAACTGTTCTTCCATTTTTGCAACGGAAGTATTCCCAAGCATTTCTTTCCTATGTGACTCAAATAATTCCCATAATTCACAAGCATCTTTGTACTCTTGACTGCCTTCCTGAATCATGAACTTGCAGATGAGTTGGAAATGCTAAATCATCCTGATGGCAGAGCAAGCTTTGTGTGATTATGCTATTATCAAACACAAACTCAAGGAGCAGTTCATGATACTAACCTGCTGAACTTTTCTATTTGATTTGTAAACCGTGGAGAGAATGAAAGTTCATAGAAAAGGTTAAAATGTCTATTTAAATTTCAGAATAATTCTGAAATTCATGGAAAAAAAGAGCCTTGTAATAAGTTTTATTATTATTGAAAAAAAAAAGAACCTTGTAATAAGTTTTATTATTATTGACCAAGAGACGGACATCTGCAGAAAGATCTTCCACAGTACTGTATTCTTCCGTTTTAATTTTCTGTTGAATTCTTGTTAAATCAATCGGATGCGTGACAACATCAAAATACTTTGGATCCGTGCTAAAATAATTTCAACTCAAAGTAAATCAAATAATTAGAATTTATAGAATTTCATGAATTATGATAAACACAAAACCATACCGGCGAGATGGTGCACGGATGAAGCTTTCACACAGTATTCGATTATCGGCAGTCCTATAACTACGTAAAGCATCCACCAATTCCGCACACTGTCGCAACTAAATTTATCAATTAATCCTTCAGAATTTTAAATTTAAGTCCACAAAGCACATCATGTTTTTCATTCTCACAAGGTTACATAACACAATATCTCCCAACTACTATTGTATATATACTTAAAATTAACCTTACAAAAACAATAGAAAGTAGAGCAGTAAAATGCATCAGAAAAGTTAAATTATTGCATACATGAAAGAAATATTTCAACACTTATCTACTCTTCATACAATTTCCATTATTTATTAAGTACAAAGCAATTATTCTATCACTTATAATTTCCGTTATTTATTTGAAATCTTTTTAAATTTACTTAACAATTTATTACTGGCGGAAAGTCTATAATGTTTAGTTTTAATTGACATAAATAGCTTTGCATATTGTGTGAAAACACAAAGTTTAAAGAGCGCATTACCACTATCAGAAACTCAAGTCTGCTCAATGTTTTTATAATTATTTTAACTGGTTACATCTCAAATAAATGAACTCTTTAACAAATGAAATCAACATCACTTATATAATTCATTTACTTGAACGGCAAACATGCATCCCAGTACTATCCTCTTGAATCAAATTTGTTGGATAACAAATAAATGACTAATCGTTTATAATTATCATACAAAATGAATGTAAGAAGGACATTACATCATCCAATTCTTCCCTAACATTACGAGAACGTCGTCCATGTTTCCTTGGGATGACTGGTGATATTTCCTCTCTCACGCATGCTTTACGCTTCACTCCGCTCATGGTGGTATTCTTCCTGCAAAAAAAAAAAAAAAAAAAACAGAAAAAGAAAAATTCTAAACTTATTCCAGTATGTTATAGTTTTCTAAGTTCTAAGATCATATCCCATATCATATCAATGAAGCACAATAAAATCTCATATGTCTCTTATATTCACTAGCAGATCCTTACATCGTTTTTCAAAAAATAATTTTCACCACCAATAGTTACACTGCAATAAATTACCCAATTATGATGTAAAAGAGCCTGAAATTATGACTGTACGGTTCGATTAACTATAAGAAATGTCAATTAAGCTACGATGAAAGTAAGTATAATACAAATGCTTTACTGTACTCGCCACTCTCTATCACCACCGATTAACGAATTAAGATTGATATTAGGTGAATCTCCTCACAAATTCCCATGATTGCGGGGATCTTACCCTGACTGTCATCATTGAATATTTGTTATAGTACTGTTTGCAGCATCACTATAATCCCACCTAACAAACTCGTCCTTACGTACCCTTACGTACATGCGGTAAACTGACAAAATTAAACGGCTCCGCCAGCATTCTCTGGTTTGCTAATTCACTCGCTCGCATGAAGCCAACTTTCCCGTTCAAATGCTGTCTCATTGCCTTAACTTTCTATGATGTTCACGTCAAGTTCACGCCATAAAACCCCACAGTACACGCAAGTAGTAAACGACAACCACAAAACACGCACGACTCGACAATTCGCGCATATCATACAGGGACGCGACGCACAGCACCCAGTGCAAATACATGTCTCGCGTCGCGGCTGTTCGGCGGTAATTCGAATTCGACCGCAGTCCGTGCTCCCTGTGTGTGTGTGGGTGTGTGTGTGTGTGCGAGGAGGCGGTGTGTCGTCCCGAATGCGATCGATAAGCCAATGCAAATGCATTGTAGACGCGTCCGTGTGGGTGTGTGCATGTCTGCACGTGTGTATACGTGTGCGTGGAGACAGACAGTTTCGTAGGACTACATATTTTAACGAACGTATGTGGTATATGTTGGTATGTATGGGTACACGCACAGAGCACTGGTAATTGCACGTTGAGTGCACGTGCATATGTCTGCTAGTGCATGCATGCTGTAAGTCGGGAAGTGGGACAACGACAACAGTAGTAGTTAGTGCAGTAAGTATGCGTGCAAATTCGTGCACACACACATTTGAAAATTCTTGTGCAGTCATTTTGAAATCATTTCTTGAGTTCTTCCATTCTGTGCTTGTACTCATAGTTCTCAGTTCCGTTTCCCACGTGTGCGTACTTCACTTCAAGACTATGATTTGCACGAAGTTTACAGATGAACTGCAACGTAAACATATGTTTTCATTAATGCTTTTGCACTACACTGCTTTTGTCTTAATTTTTTATACAACCCCTTAATACAACAGCATGCAATTTTTTAAATTTCATAAGTTCCCGGAATATTTGAATTCATTTATTTAATGTGATGTTATTCTTGTTTAAAGTTTTTGAAGTCCAAATTTATAACTCCCAGTATTTTGTATAAAATTCGCGGCATGTTTTATAAACGTCGTTTCCGTAGCATAAACATTCTTCACGCCCTTGTTTATTTCTCCTGTTACATTTTTAGTTATCAAAAAACTTTGGCCTTTGGCATTTTTGGTTTAAATATTGAAACTTACAATAGGATTTATTTTGTCCACGTCATGAAAGTGCACTCAATTTGACAGTCAGTAGCAATGCACTCTTACACATACTGTCCTGCACTTTTCTCGCGATCATCTACTGCACTTCATCGACTTTTTTATGTAACACTATTATTCGACTTTTATGTAACACTATTAGTGCTATGTTACATTATTAGCATATTCATATATTGCAGGAAATTTTGAAATATTCTTTCCCTCTCTCGTAAACTCACATGCTTGCATTCACGTTCTCGTTTTGTAATTTTTTTTATTCTCGTCAATGAGCTCTCGTCAAGTACTTCCACATGAACGCTTACTTGACGTTCTCGACATTGCATGCGTCCTTTTGGATTGTATCATATTTTAAAATTCATAATATTAACCATTTTCAGGGTATATGTGCTAATGGCATCGAAGCCGAAACGGCGAAGAACGGAGGAGCTAGATAGGACAGAGACGATACTTTTGGGAAATGATCTGAAACAAATTAAGAATATCCTGCTGAATTTGAAGGTCGCTCACGTTTTTGTTTAGCATCCATCATAAGAATGAGAATCACCCAAATAATTACTAATAAATTCAATGAATAACCTAGCAATTATCTGTGTTCGAATAGGTCTTCGAGTTAAATCGAATTCTTTGATTAATCAATGATGAGTTAGGTCATTGTAGAAAATTAGCGAAACAAGTTTGAATTTTCTATCATTATCTTTAAGATTAATTCGGATTCTGGATTTTAATTGAATTCCTCGGTACTATGATAAATAATATTGAAGAAGGCATTATATCATTATAAGGGATTAACATGTTTAAACTGACATATTGTTACACATCATGTGATATTTTGTCCGTTATAGTTGATGGAATTGAGGAGTTATTTTGTCCGCCATAGTTAAGTCAATATTTCAAAAGTAAGACGTGTTTAACAAAACATAGTTCAAAATGCCAATTTATTAATACAAATTATATAAATATTTAGGAAATAAAAAAGGTCGATGCACTAAAATTAAAAGCAAAAGAATTTCCACGAATCGGGGTTACACTGATGACTGTCCTGTGGAAATGTTCCTTGCAAAATTTTGATGACGAGTAAGTTTTTTTTTTTCTATGTAAGCTGCCAAAAAGAACAGTATTAAGAAACATAAGTCGGAACGATTCGGAAGAATACTATAATATAATCACTTCAAAGAACCAATCTTATATTATGATTATAATTTTTATAATTTCGTTGAAATAAATTCCCAAAAAAAAAATGCGATATTTATCATTGTATAATCCAAATTTAGTTCTTGAATATTTCAAAGTTTTTTTTTGCTTCAATTCTTATGTTCATGTTTGCTTCCATCAGTAATGAAAGAAAAAAGCCTTTATTGTCTTGCAACTATGCTTTGAAATGCGATTAAAATACGAGGAAAACTGATACAATTGGTAGAATTAAGAATTCTTGAGTTTATTTTCTTCCGTTAAAATTACATCAGGTACATTTGTTATTAAGCTTGCATATACTTAAAAACATAGTGTTAATGGAAGTGTTAGTGTTAAGTGCGTAGTACTTTGCATGGTGTTAATATACTAATGAAAGTTTTTTCATTTGCAGGCCGCAATGGTTGCAGATTCTAAATGATGTTTTGTGTGTTTTGACAAATATCTATGAGATTGTACCGTCTTTATGCTCGGAGGTTGGCTGCAATTTTTATTATGTGAATTTCATGAGCTTGATCAATTTTTTGAAATTTAAGCCCCTTATACTTCAAAACTAACTTTCTATTATTGAAACATTGCAGCTAGCTGAACCACCCGGGAACTTTGCGAATATTGCAGGTATATTTGAATCTTAGCTTATTTAATTAATCATTACTTAAATTTGAAGTGCTTTAGTTTGTTATATTCTTGATGTTGTGGATAAAATGATGCATACCTTCTAAAATAGAAAAAATCCCAGACATATTTGCAAGCTTGAAGTTGGTAGTTTTACTGGATGTCTGTTTAGAGTTAATATTTGTTCCAGATATGGATAAATATAACAGCGAATGGAAAATACTGGTGGGAAATTAAGGGAAACAATTATACAAAAATGCTAATCATACAAAATGTGCAGTGTCTTCTAAGTTCTTTCATAGATTCCGATTAATTTCGCGAAATTTTAAAAATTTAGTTCGCTTGTTGGAAAGTGGTCCGAAGGTACCAATGGAGACAAAATGCGAAGTGTTTCGTTTGATATGTAGTGTTGCAACAGATCAACGATGTATGGAATTAATTGCCGAAAATACCCATTTGGTGGATCGTATAGCAATGGCGATTGATCATGAAGTAAATGAAGTGGCGAAATTGGCCCTCAGAGCAGCAAATTTTCTAGCAGTTAACAAAAGTGGTATCAAAGTAAGTTCATTATTTTTCAAAGCCAGTTATAGAAGCATCGCGCTTTATTTTTAACTGAAATGATAGACACATAACAGCATAAGAGTGGGAAATTGATTAAGATATCAATTTCCCGGTCGATCAGATCTTCAAAAAAAAAAGTCACTGGATGAAAACTAGCGGATTTTTAGGAATATTAGGAGCATGATATGAATATGTTTCCTTAGATTGACATGTAGTGCTTCAATCCATAACACTTGTAATTCAATTCATTTTCTATGAATTTGAGAAGCAAGATCACTTTCTGACGAAATTTGTGATCTGATTTAAAATCCTACCTATGAGGATTTAAAATCGATGAATACTGCAAAGTATAGCTCTTCCTCTTCCACAGTATGTGTGGACTGGTAAGTACGAATGTCGTTTTTGGTGTCAATGGTCAAGTATTGTTGAAACCATCCCTATAAGTATAAAGGAAGACATAAAAAGCGTTTAGTGATCCGGAACTTACGCCATAATGTACTGAATACCGAAGTGGCTTGACTTTGATGACCAGTCTTAATACGTGAAAAATAAATAAGATTTTTGAGGAATATTTATTTCCTGATTAATATACCAAAGCAACCAGCATAGGGGATATTTGTAAAATGAAAGGTAAAATACTAATTAAATTTACATGAAAAATATTTCTTATAAAGAAACTCTTTAAAGGAGCTTACAATTAAAATCAAATGTGTACATTTATAAAAAAAAAGAAGGAAAGGGAATGAAAAGAAGGACAAATCATCTTATCCCTTAGCATCATCATCAAGCAGTTCTTAATCATGATCTCAGGAAATATGTCTAATTTTCGGGTAAATATGCATCACCATTCTTTTTTCATGTATTAGTATTTCTACTTCTCTTCTTATCATGTTGTAAATCCTTACATCCCAGTATTATTCAATACAATAGCTTAAAGCAGTTCTTTGATCCCACTTTTAACTTCTGTAACAAATCCTCAAATGTCTTATGCTTTCGTCAATGTGGAATGTGGTGTAGTGAAAATAAGATAGTGTTAGATAATCAAAATAGCTGTTAGATCTTTAAAGTACATGCTGTAATTTCTTTATTGTTTGATAGGTTGGAATAGAGTTATATTCGGTTTTGTTGACTTGTGAAGCTGTTGTATCTGCTTATCATGATAAGCGCGAATTGCTTCTTCTGGATAATCTTTATTTGTCTGGAAAACAATATGTTAACTCGGGAAGTATTTTCTTATTGTTTGTACAATAATAAGTACTACACTTGCGATAGGGACAATAAATAATCCATTGATGAGGTAAATTGATATGTACGAAGAAATCTTCAAACATAAAGAAAACGACTAAACTGCATCACCTTCGCAACTAGACCGCTACGTGCGAGTACATTTTTTGACTGTTCTTCTGATTCATTGCCGTAATCCTCTTGTGATGGATCTTGTCCTTCCAATTTCTTCTGATTTCTTTCGGATTCCGAACTAAGTCGAGCTTTTCGAGTTCTTCGTACACCACCAGCGATTTTTTCGGCCGGTGCATGACCACCTTTCAACACATCACTCTGCTTGCTTTCAGTCATTCAACTAAATGAACTCTAGAAATCAAATCTGAGTAGTCCAATTCAAACAGTTCAAAAAAAAAAAAATAATTGTAGAGCAATGAAATTGATTTACTCGATGTTTAATAACGACTTAACACTATATCACTTATGTCTTAAACATTAAAATATTTTTATATATCTAACGAAGTATTTTAATATAAATTAATGTAATATTGTTTAGGTTTGTAAGAAAGAGATTATTTGTCCCTCCAGGAGCAAAAAATTTACTGACATATTTAGACTTATCAATCTAACACCATATGTTCCTCTCCAACTTTATCTGATTCTTTAATAAGTTAGCTTTCTACTGTCTGCTTAGTTAACGACTTATTCTTTGTTAAAAATGTCGATCAGTCCTGCGAATAATGGACTATATTATTTCTTTTTCGTAATTCTAAAGCTGGATCTGAGATATATATTTTAATTAGCTTACATTTAAGCTGCAAAATTTAAGTTTAAGTCTTAGTTTAGAACCTAAATTTAAATATAAATCCCAATTATCAAACTCTAAGTATATGTCTCCAAACTTCGCAAATGCAAAATATTCTCCCCATGGAAGAAAGCAGCACACGACGCGAACGGCCGACGATTTGCGCTACGCACTTTACTGAAAGAGGCATGGCGTTCAATAGTTCTGCGTGGTACGGAGTGAAAATAAATGTCTTAACTATTCAAAAATAGCATATTTCAGTTGGTGGAAAAAAATGAAAAGGAATTTGCTAATTTGACATAAAATAAATGAATTATCGTTGCTTAAATTTTTAACGAAAGAAAGCTAAGTATGACCTGTTTATTTGGTTTACAATGCCACAAATGATTGAAAGAGTAATGTTATCGTCATGATGAAGCAGAACAATGTATTACACTTTCTAACAGTGAAAACCATTCTCTGATGATCAGCACTATAGATTTAAAATTTTATCAACCTAGTTTCATATTCATTACGTTGTAGGTTGTTTTTACTTAAGAACGGAAAAATTCCTTTTTCCTTGTGCTAAAACTACGTCCACAACAGAATATGCAAAAATAGGGCAAATGTTGAAGGGAATTTAAGTCTTTATAACTAAATTTGATGTTACTCCCATTATGTTATTTCATTTTTTTTTTATTTAGGCTTCTAAAGATTTGAAAAATACCAAAAGTATGTCGTTTTTTAGCGTTTGTTATTGTCAAATGTTGGTCTCTACCTGGGTAATTTATTATATCGAACGAAAGAAATGGCAGAGACGTTTGGACGTGAAATACAGCAAACTATCTTACAATTAATTTGTCGTTTTGTCCGATATAAAGGTACGAAACGAATTGGACGACAACTAGCAGGAAGGTTAGAACTATAATAAAACCTCGGATTTTTCCATTTTAGATAATGGGATATCGAATTAATTAATCTGTTGGATGGTAGCTTTTTGCAGTATGTGAATTAATTAAAAGGACATTTCATATATGCTTCCTGATCAGGTCCAAAGATCCTTGTCCAAATGAAGCTTATTTTTCGTAATCAGGAAAGTTAAAGTTGCAACATCATAATAGGATGTTGATGGAAAAAGCTACACCTTTTGCTATATTATAATAATCGAAATGAGTGAAAAGGTATTGTTCTTTTTTTTCATTTTTCAGTAATGGTGTCGGTGTTTTGTTGGATTGTTTCTTGAAAGGCCAATGCGAAAGCTATATCGTGGAAATGTGTAATGCATCATTTGAACTTCGTGAGCAGTTCGAAACACCGGGTTGTATAACGAAAATTGTTGAGACACATCCACGTCCTGAATATATGTTAAAAATGCTCCTATGTTTTGCACAGGTGTAGTCAGCAGAATCAATATAAGAGAAAAATATTTGATGGAGTGAAGAGAAGAATCAACTTGAGGTTTTTTTTCGGGACAGGAAACGTAAGGAAGAAGGAGGAGGAGTGGGTGTGTAGAGAAGATGACACATTTTCAAATAGAAACGTAAGAAATAGATTTGATTTTGGATAAGTTAAGGATGCCTGGGGACGAGCAGCACTTCGTGGACACGGTGCCTTGGATATACTTATTGATGGACTCGAAAAAGCTGATTCTGTACATCAAATACTAATCGTCAATACGCTTCGGTACGGCATACTTCGTCCAATTTTACATTATCAGAAAACTTATCATTTAATAATCATTTAATATTGAAGAAAGATGGGATGAAGCAGAAAATTAGTGTGGAGGGAGGAAAGTTATGAAAAAATATAAACATCCAGAAAGAAGGAACGTAAGGATCATTTCTAAACCAGGAAGCTTTTTGGTAGTATTACCACTGATTTGTATATTTCCCACGAATATATTCATTTTTTAGATACTTTGTTCATGATGGAAGTGGACTAAGCTACCTGACATTTTCCACCAAATTCCTGGATATTGTTGTGGATCACATCAATCTTTATTTGAACAAAAATAGGCGTATCTGTAGTGTAAGTATCCAGTACCGGTTTCGGCTTATTATCTTAAACTGTAGTTTGTCGACAAACTTGCTAATGTTTAATTATAGTGTACATCTGATCTCCATTCACGCACGCGTTGCGATCTGTCACACATTAGTTTGGTATATCACATAAATAGCATGGGTTTGTCATGATAATTAAATTTTCAGTTTCAAATACTTTTTTCATATTCATAAACGCACAAGCTAGAAAATTGTAAAGCTAGAAAATTTTTTCCTTTGCTGGATTATATAAAATTTTTTCCTCTTTTTATTTAAAATTTTTTGAAATGGATGAAGTACTTCGTTATTACTTATAATTTTGGTGAATTTCAATTAGTGTCGCATTGCTTTAAACCATCTTACTTGTTATTTTAAATTTGATCGAATTGCAGTATTATTTTTATGACATGAAACATATTCATTTTTTTCCCTCTTCTCATCCTTAATGGATATAAATTTCTCTAGATATATTTGATAAAAAAAGTTTTAGATGATGCTAAATCGAGCTGTCAATGAATGTTCAATCCACAGCAAAATAGGGCATCGTAAAACAGAGTGTTTATGTTGCAAAATGATGGTACGCACATTTTAGAGTTGAACGGCATTTCAAAAATGACTTCATTTTATGGGCAGCTAAAGGAGCTAATTTTGTGTTGAGAATCCAAAGACTTGTATTGGTTAGGTACAAAAACTTTTCTTTATATTTAAAAAGATTTGAAAATGACCAGACAGTATCAGTCTGTTTTTACGAAAGAGAAATCATTTGCAGTTGATGCCATTTCACTCAACCAATTTTGATGTGCTCAATCATGCTGTGGATTCTGATGCATTCTCGTCTGGAAAATTGGTCGAATTTTCTTGGAGTCCATCGCAATCACCACCACCTGGGATGCGATCACCGCAGATGTCACCAAAAAGAGTGCCACTGTTTGAGTTCCCTCTTTTTATTTTATTTTATTATGTATGGGGTCCAGCTATAAAAAGATCAATTTTCCTAAAAGAAAGAAATGAAGAGGGCATAGCAGCATCACTGATGATGACAGGCAATAAGGTCGCATGTTCTTTCCACTTTCCATCACATGTTTTGTTGTGACAGTACAACGATTTTGTTAGAATTAGATATTGTATTAATCAATCATTCTTAACGTAAGATTACTTTGTTTCCATACATAAGGATACAAATCGCTTATCCACTTTATTTTGAAAATTTAATACTAAATTGTAGTCAGTTTATGTTATTAATTACTGAAATGCTTACCAAATCATTTCAAGTTAAAATTTTCGAGTGTCAAAGTTAGCGCTACATAGTGGAAGTTGTAGTTCACCGACATCGTTGATGGATGAATATATCGAATGCATGGAACGTCCAACATCAACAAATCATATCAGTTATTTGAGTCGTGCTTCACATACACCTCACAGGAATACGGAGGTAGGTACCATTTATGAGTTTAACAAAATTTCCTATCAATATTTCTGTGATTATGTCAGTAATAACAGCTTTTTGAGTTTAATGTTATCTGGAATTAATGTTTGTATGTCACAAAACATTAAATTTATGTTAATTATATACTATATAAACTGTTTTAGCTGGTCGTTGGTGAATTGTATATTTTGGCTTGGTTATCACACAGTGAGTCTAATATGAGACGAATGATTACATCAAAAGTAACTTTTTCATACTATTCATACACCAAAAAGATAAGCTTAAAGTTTTTAGGAAATAGGTTAACGATTAGCCACATACTTTAAGCGTGTGAAATAAAGCAAACTGCGGGAAATAGCGGTAACAGTTCGGATTAAATAAGTAAGAATTGGGAAGTTCCCTTAAAAAAAATAGTTGCAGCAAGCAAAATGTAGAAAAGGTAAGACTATTGTTGCTAAAACATAACCATAAATAGTGTACCTCTACAAGACTGCAAAGTGTCATAATGTGATATGTTCCTTTTTTCTCAGCACTTTACAGATTGTCAGCACTTTACTGCAGTACATTTCTGAAGCACCGTCGATGGTTTCCAAAGCACCACGTACAATTCGACGAATTTTTCGTCATCGTTTAGCAGTGGAAAATTTATCTCGTTTAGAGTTGCATACTCTTGTCGTCCACATCCTACTGACACGGAAATGCGAAGTTGGGAAGTAAGCTTCTTAGTTCTATTATTTCGTTGTTGCATTACAAATATGTGTAAATCTACTCATACAACGTGAGAGAGAATGCGATCTTATTCACTATCAATCTACATGCGTTATTAGTTCACACTATTGCAGTTATTCCATTAAATTTCGATTTCAAATCATTTTGGCATACGTTGTTACTTGGTCTTTTTGTTTTTATATTGTATCTTGATAAAATATGTACATGCTTGACTCTTCCATTTTTTGGACTGCAACTTTTTATTTTGTCGTTAACGAAATTTTCTATTGCGTCGAAATTTTGTATCATAACTAAGTGGAAATCAATTTTTCTATAACAACTTATTTCATCCAGAAACAGCAGATTGACACTATGCCAGTGAGAACCATAGTTTGATTGTTTTTTCACTCTTTGCCTCGATTTATCTGAATTTTCAGGCGAATTTCGCAATGTTCAGAATGTGCAATAAGAAGCGATTTTGGTAACGCTTTATTGGAAGAATTTTCTTCTCATATTGATGCACCGTTTGGATTAGAAGTACTTAAAAATATATATAAATCAAGCGATGAAATTGAACAAATGAAGGCCTGTATTGCAACGTTACATCTCGTTAGGTATCTTTTTATTGTATTCTTATATTATATATATGGGATAGATATCTGAAATAGTTGTGTTTGATGTACAAAGAAATTAAGATGAGGAAACTAATTCAATTCATTTTTTATATCGAACCTGAAATTGACATCATATCAATACGTAATGCTCTTACTAAGTCAGTTCCTCTCCGTTGCTATTAACTTCCGATGTCTATAACATTAAATGTATTCTTACAAATAAAACGCTTAATTGAATTTATATTTTGGTAAAAGCTTAATTGAATTTACATTGGACTAAAATTGTAAAATGAGAGTTTTTCTTCAAATCGGTATGCGTGATTTTCAAGTATTTTCCAGAAGAGTCGATAACTGGAAACGGATGCTTGCAACCCATAACCCAGTTGAACGTCTATTGGCAAAATTACGTGAAATGTTGGTTGATAGCAGTTATGAAGAAAACTGGCGTATAATAACGTATTCTGAGGGGGTGTGCCTTTCTTTTTCAAGTTCTTTCACTATATATGACACCTAGAAGAGCAGAAGAAAGAACACCAAATGTTTTTAAAGCGCAAAGACAAAAGTTATGCACGGTTCCATAATTTTTTCTCTGTTTGATCCCTCAGTGATTTTGGTTGATTGTTTGTGCATTAATTAGCATGTAGAGGAAGTTTAATTTTTTCAGCCAACGTTAGTTCGTCAAATTTTGGTTGCGTTATCATTTTTGGTTCCATCAGATGTACTGTCGACTTCTTTACATGCTATCTGGGGTGATATCTCGGTCTACATCAGTAGGGATATGCCACTTAATAAATGTATTGTGAAGGAAGCAATTTTGCTGTCAGGAAAGGCCGTACCGACAACATATAGTTTACCGGAATTTATCAAATTTAAATGTGGTAAAATAACGGAAGTTGTTCCCAAGAAATGTTTATGTGAAGGAAGTGAATATTTTCGGGTAATTTTTTTTACGATTTTATCATGGTTCAATTTCATCATTATCATAACTGCATATAATGCAGATTTATCAGAAAATCTTAAATGTATTGAATTTTTAGAACACTGGTCACTTTTAACTTATGGGAACGCCACGAAAATGAGATACTATGCCGAACTAATTGGAATTATGTTTGATAACTTAATGTAGTTGAATATTTTTTAGCTGAATTTTTTTTAATACTTGCCAATTGTAAATACAAATATTGATTATTATAGTCACATTTTACAGCTGTATTCAAACAATTTTCGTTTTACTTATCTGCATGTAGTTCCTTCTGCAATTCTTGAGAAGAGATGATAATTATAGCTTCGCCTGAGAATTGCTAATTTCTCGATCAACGATACGTTACAAGAATGACAAATACTTCTAACCCTCAAAATATTATATGTGGATTATTTTTTCTTTATGAAGTTAATCTTTGGAAAATTGATTTTCAGGGTATGTTTGGAAGTGGATTTTCGGAGCAGTTCCGGGATACATTTGAATTTGACGAAGAGGAAGAACAATGCTCTTTTCGCTTATTTTCTATTTTCTTGCATTATTTAAGTGGCTGTGGCAAATCATGCGTGAAAATAACTGAAAATGATATACCAGCTTTGCTAAAGGTGACTGACTCTTGTTTATTGTTTATTCCCAAATTATATGGCCATCGCAACATACTGCCTTGATCTTGTGCAACTACTAGATTTGGAGACATGAACTACTTTGGTTAGATCCATTCTTAACTGTATTAAGTATGCAGCTATGCTGTTACTAAAAAGTATATTACAAAACCCAAATAGTAACACATATAACATTTCTGCACTTCAGAAATCCCCTTAATATTATATATGTCGGAATTCAGAGGGGTAAAAAATAACAAATTGATAGTTAAAAAGCAAATGAGTTCTGAATTACGTAAAATTTCTTCCTGTAAATAGATGACTATAAATGGAAAATTTTGCAGCTGTCGGATCGTTACCTCTGTACAGGGATAAGCTCCAAGTTATTAGCTTACGAAAGTCCGCTCAGAAATTTGATCAGCGGTGAAACACTGCCGAATTATCTGGAAGTTATGCTTTCTACTGGAAGTGATACATGTCACGTGTTGAGAGATGCTTGTATAAGCTGCCTGCTCAGGTCTTTTTTTTTTTGATAATTGCATTATCTTGATATACCTGTCATCTATGAATGAAAATTTGCTAAGACTCGTTGAGATTTTCTTTGTTGTCTTCATATCTTAGGTTATAATAGAATGAAGTAACATATAATGTCACGCTATACCATACGAATCACGCTCTTTATAAATGATTTGGTAACTTATCGCTAGCTATGGGTAAAACTTTTAAGTCTCTAGGAAAGTGTTTTACGAATGACTAGTTTTTCTATTTCAGTGATTGTACAGAGGAACAAATGTTTACGACTTTAAAAGTAGTGGCTGGTAATCCTGTTGCAGTGGACGCATTAATGGAAATATTGCAGACATTTTTGCTGGCATACTGTCGAAGGAGGAAAATTAAGTATGAAGAGGCAAAAGCAACTTAGATGTTGCATTCGACAAGTGTAAATATTTTCGTGTCAAGTTGGGAAGGCACTTTCGGAATTAATACATCCATATCTTCCTCAACTATATGAGGAAGATATGGATGTAATTATGGCTTTTGAACGTAATGAAACAACAGTAACTTTATTTCGACAAACTGTTACTATTTGAGAAAAAAACATGGAAGGGGAAAGAGGTAGGAGCAAGAAAGGGATTCTCGAACAGGAAAAGCTCATACTTATTTGTAGTACCACTTTTTCTTTAGGACATGATCCCTATGCAATGATCAAATAGAAAAGCAATAAAATACAGGAGGAATAGTGCTTCATATCTTTTCAAGCTACTACATATCTTTGATCACTGCTGTTTTGACTGGATAATTCATGAAACGATTTGTTAAGCGCTTCAATTTCACGACTGGCTATAATTAGTGATCGTTTAATATATGCTACTTCCATCAAAGTAATATTGTCCATTCTTGCATGACATGATTCTACCTGTAACATGGTAGAAACAATTAAAAACAATTAAATTTAATTGCAACAGATGGATTACATAAAATCTTTTAAGCTTTTTTGTTTTGCATCATTCACTTCGTAAGGATTTCAAATGTTTATCTTTTTTTTTTCACTTTTTAATTGGTTACCGCTTCATCTTCAGAATGAGATCCATTTAAGCATTTCATCTTTCAGTGCATATAGATCTACTATAATATGGGAATGATTCAGAGGATGAGTAATATCTGAGAATGAGTAATACGGAGTAGAAATGTGTGAATAAAAAGAGATTGCTGCCATAATTTAAGTGAGCAAAGTTGGATTGTCACAGCAGACAATCATGGGAAATGACAGGTGAAGAAGAGATGACAAAAAGGACACGGATGGAGAGGGGGAGACTAGGGGATTAGTATAGGCAGCAATTATTATTGAACCGTGGGTATTGTTCACGTATTCATTAATGTCCATATTATATTCTTCAATTGTCAACTATTCATGGTTACCATAACCGGAGAATTAATTACTCATTTACTCATATAACCGAGATATGCGAAAGTAATTGTTATTGTAACTATTATTGTTGTGCAATTTAAAATAGGATGGTTCTAAAATGCAAAAACCTAAAAATGGAGTTTCGACAGCAAAGCTTAGATTGATAAAAGCGGAAATTGGTACACAATCTTAACTTTTGTCAATCGACGCTACATACGATGTTGCAATTGTCGGAGGTTTTTCTTTGCTATGTATAGTTGAGATAATTTTTCACCATAATTTGTTCTGCCTTTTCACCTATAAATATGAATATACCTGTCCCAAAAATTTAGTCGATGAATTGTTGAGCTTTGCAGATCGCTTATCCCATAAATCTTGTACGTAAACTCGTATCTGCAAAAAATGGTAGTAATGTAAGAAACTGCTGCTCATATTGTATGCATTTATTGGATAATTTAGCTTATGGCGAGTGGCTATCATTTTAGGATTTATAAGGCAGAAGAGTGATATCTAATATTTTGAATGTATTTCCTAATTATGTGTGCACTGTACGATTGACTTCAGCTGTTAATGCGTATATAGTTGAGATATTTTAAATAATTTAAGTGAATTTTGAAGGCGAAGTTTGCCTCATTTTCGGGATCGTTAAGAACCATTCACTCTGAGATAAGTTTTCCGTCCCTTGTTTCCCCATCTTTCATTAGTTCTATTTCATGCATTGTTTATATTTACCATTGTCAATCAAAAATCTATTTCATACTTTAAAAGGCATGAACCTTGCTCACCGTTTCATGAATGAAATGTTTTTATACTAGAAAGGTAATATTTTTGTGTAGGAAAACTTAATGAAGTTTTATTTTGACCTACCTGAAATGGAATATTTTGTTATGAGGGTTTTCAGCAACAAGAATACGAAAAAAAGCGCTTCAATAGACTAAAGCTTAATTGTTTGAAAAGCAACTGAGAAGGCATAAAATTCAATTTAAATTTCATGTGAGGGTAATTGTTGCAGGTTTCATTACTTTCTATTCACAAGAGAGGATAAAGTGGGTTTCCTACTCTATGGCAATAATGGAGTGACTTTTTCTATCCATAATATTGGGGATTTCACTTCTTACCCATTTTGAATAAATAATACATCAGTCAAACTGAACTGGTGGTCTTTGACAGCAATGTCTGATCTTACATGAAGTGTTAAATTCCTAAAGGATCCACTTCGCTCTCCTAATTAAAAATAAAACTCCAAACCATATCGCTATCCGGAAGATCTTCTTTGGCATATTGTACAAACATGTGAGCTATTTCCAAATAAAACCGTGGCACTTGTCCAAATGCATTAGTTCCACTTTCCGCTATTACAAGCTTTTTCAACTCCTCCACACATAACCATTCTGGTGGCTTCAAATGAAAAAAAGGCGAAGAAAAATCTTTTAAAACAGAAATAATACCAACGAAGATATAATTCATGATAATATCACACTTGCATAACTGAGATTTCTGAATTAGTTATAATTGTTAATTATGATAAATTCCACTGGTCATTAAGAAAAAAAAAACCAACAATGATAGTGCATTTTCGCCGTTTTCTTAACGTAACTGCTATCCAGAGTGGTACCCAAATAGGCATACCAGCTTCAAATGGTCCAATATCACCACATATCAGACGCAATTCATCCAAATTAAATTGCGGATTTATCTGTAAAATGAAATTAATACTTTTTGCTAAACAAGTTATTTCCTGTCATGTATAAACATGATTTGTTTTTCGTTAAATTTAACCCAACTTAGCAAAAATTTATTTTATGTTTGAATTTCTTGAAGCAAGAAAGCCGTGTGTTGGATTAAATTTCAGTGCCACTTGCTTAGTATTAAAGATGCTAAGATAACAAATTTATTATTTTAAAACTTGATTTTTTCTCCAATACCTTCAAAAAGGAGTCGAATTTTTATAACAAAAATAATGCTTCAATAGGTTAAAGGTTAATTATACCCGTAAATCCTAAAGATAGCAAAAATAAACTAAATTCTAAACATAGCAAAAATAAACCTGAATCCATTCATTACCGGCAATAAATTCACATTGTTCCGGCGTCATCATCACCACACTCAGAACTTTTATTTCCACTTATTTTTTGCTGAAATACTTTAGAAATTAAGCATGACAGTGACTAATCCCTTAACCCCAATGAGATATAATTTTAAATTATGCTGAGAAAAAAAGAAAAGAAACAAAACAATAAACCAAGCAAGCAACAAATATCAATTAGATCTAATATGATTAACGATAGATAAACTTGTATTTCACATATAATACATACAATATATGAATATTTGCATGTGTTTAGTACAACGAAATAAACTAATTTTTAATTTAATAATTTATGTAATCGTTTTTTTCTTCAAATATTGCTCAAATAATCAATTAATTATTTTTACAAATTACTAAAATTTATTTATACTTTTTATAAAATTAGTCGAAATTTAAAAAAATAGCATAAAAATTTAATGATATAAGTATACATATGAAGGCAACTACTAATAAAGAGAATACAAATTGTTAAATATTAACTTAAGCAATAATAAAAAGAATATAAATTATCAAATAATTAATTAAGGTAAGCAATAATAAAAAGAATACAAATTATCAAATAATTTATAAAATTATACCAAAACGAATGGTTCAACGAGCAAATTATAAGCGTACAATAATCACATTTGAATGGTAATTAATGCATCATTGAGCGCGTAAAGACGTTCGCATGGTTGTAACACAAATTGCAAATGACTTAAACAGCATCTCATACGCAAATAAACAATAAGTCTTCTTCAAATAAACAATAAGCTTCCTTTATTACTAAAATGAAAGCAAGGCAATTAATTAGTTATTTTAATATTTGCTAAAATTTATTCTTATTTTTTTAAATTAATCAAAATTTAAAGAAAAGCAAAAAAAATTTTTTTTTTGCATTTTATCATATATTGTGGACAAATTATTTCTTTATTTATTTACAATTTACATATTAAAGAATGGAAACAATTTGAACATATAATACTTTATTATATAATAAATACTCTAATTCTATTATTAATACTTTAAGTTATTACTTTTTTCCATGTAACTGCTAAATTTCATCCTTAATAATTTAAAATTTTCACATTTCTGATTTTTTTTTAAACAATTTATAAATTACAAACAAGTAGTAAAGAAACAAATAATATAGAAGTATTAAGAAATATTAAATTATATGTTTTTATCCTTCAGCTAAATTTTAATTAAATTAAAAAATAAAAGTAAAAAAGACGGAGATTTTGAAGTTAACTGAAAATTCGAACTTAAATTTGAAAATATAGGGTGTTTCCAATTCAAAAATAAAACCTTTCACTTTTTCATGTCATCCAAACAATTTAATGAAATAGTCGAATGTTTATACCATTTATAAATTTACAATCAAATTATCCATTAATTAATAACTCATCTTTTCAGACCAAAGTTTACCATTTCACAGCCCATTTTTCGTTTAGATTTTGTATAATTAAGTTAACTGATTATCTTATAAAATCATTTTTTGTTAAAATTATTAAGTTATTTAAGCTTCAAATAAGAAGTTTCACTTAACAAAATGTTCTTCCATTTTCTGTTATTTAGTAATTGAATTGTTAGCGAAATAGTAATGCATTTCATAAATTTTATGGATTAATTAAAATTTTTATAACTGTCAGTTAATTTTTAATTCGGAACAATCTTTTTTTTTAAGTGAAAATATTTATCAGTGCTTGAAATGATTATTAACAACAACGACAACAACAATACGTATGTAATCAAAATGTGTCAAAATATGACAGATAGCAATGTATGTGGAAAAGAAAAGAAATTGTTATATTACTATTTAAGTAATTACTTAATTAATTAAGTTCTCAGTTAATGAATGAATAAATGACTAAAATCAGTGCTAAAGAGATTGCAGTACGAATTGTGCATCTGAATTTGAAATTATATTTTGTGTTATAATATGAATTATCTAATTGAAATGAAATTGCAATACTCATTGATGAAATCAATGTGAAATATTTGTCTGAATAAATTTCTAGCGGAAAGTATATGTGTTGTAGTTATTATGTTCTTCTTTTGAAATAATTTTCAATCGGACAATTCTATCATTAAATAGGAATTGATTTAGAAAAAAAAGCAGAAATTATTTCTAGATGATTTAACGCTAATTTTAAATTTTAATTTAAGGTAACATTGTTGTTCTATACAAATAATAGTATACTTATCATCTGAATGTTACGTCTATTTTCCGTAAACGTATCAAATACCATATGGTCGTTCTCTTCTCATAAATCATCCAGATTTGTGGTGTATTTAGTTTTAATTTCAAAAAAAAAATTTAGTTTTAATTTCGAGAAAAAAAATTTTATTTGCTTATTGCCAACTTCGTGTTTGCAGTGCGTTCGTTTTTCAATTTTGCTACATTTATATCACAAGGATTAGTTTTATGAAACTTTGGTGTAAATTACAAAACTTGCTGAAATGTCAGCTTAAAAAGCAAAGAGATAAGGAAACTTCCAACTTTAATTACCATCACGGAAAAAGTGTTTATAATGGTCAAAGATTATTGGTCTAAAGTTTTCACAAATTAATAATGACAATAGTGCATAAACACCTAATTTGAAATCAGTTATTCCTCATTAACTTCGCCATCTTTAGCATTTTGCCATATTTACGAAAATTCTATGAGAAATGGTTGACAATTCAAATATTACTATTCATAGTAGCCATTCTTATTTCATATATTGTGACTTTATTTCACAAAATATGCTGTACAGTCTATAAACGGATGGATTCAATACTTTTATATGTAAAATGGAATTTCTTTGATTTGTCACATTTAAATTTAACTTTCCAACGAAATATAATCTATCAGTACGACCAAAAAAAACAAAAGGGGAATTTCCATCAAATTTTGTCGAAAAATGCAAGATTAAATAGAGATAAAAGTAGCCTTGAATACCACCATGACATTATTCAAATTCGATGTCTTTAAAATATTCCACACACATGAAAATACCATCTACTTCACTATTCTTTGATAGGAATTGTAAATTCTCTAATCTAAAATATCTAATATAATCTCATATTTCGAACCGACTATTATGCATAACATCCACTTCTGACAGTCTTTCTTTTCTTTTTCTACTATAACTTTTTTATGATCATCTTATATGCTATTTATAGAATAAAAATATTTCGCAAATTTGATATCTAAAATTATATTTGATTGTATTTTATATTTTAATGAAATGTGATAATCACAAAACCTATACAAATATTATTGAAAATATTACCGAATTCTTGTAACAGAGATGAAAAAGATGAATCGAAAAGAAAGTATTTCAATAGGATACATCGAGGAGAAAGCATAATATAATTTAATATCAACGGAATGCAAATTTCAGGACAAATTTTTAACTCAATAAATCTCATTTCAAATTATAATTGTGATGCTCAGTAATCAATTCAAGTACCATTTTCCTCATTGGAAGTGTTAAATTCGACTTTTTCTCTTAGATGAATTAAATATTTTCATTACAAAAAAATGAGAGAAAAAAAAAGCTCAACATTATCAAAACATGAAAATAAGCAGAAAAGAAATAATAAAGCAATAAAGCAGTGAAATTTCATAACAAAATTATAAGTTAGCAGTAACAATTCAAGAGAGAAAAACTTGTTAAAGATAAAGACAACATGCAATACAGATACAATAATTTAACATTTAAAAAAGAATGAGAAGGAAAGACAACGGATACATTAAAAATTTGAAAGTACAGTTCAAATGAGAATGGAATTTAAAACAATGATTTTTGTTAGAGAGAACTGTATTTATATTTCATGTATGAAAATAAGAATTAAATAACAATATTACATTATATATTCCCAAAAGACTTGCTAATTATGTTACTGATACAATAAAAGTATAAAGCAATTGAACATTTGCTCAAGAAATAGAATACTGAAAATGTTTAATACTGCGAAGAATTTTTAAAAGTAATCATCGGGAAATAAGCTGCACTTGAACAAATTTAACTTTTCTTCCCTAGCTTACGATGAAAATATCACAAGTATAAATGAAAAAAAAAAAAAAACTCTATAAATAATGAAGAAAAAAATCACAGTGATTAAAAAGAATTGCACAAAAAATTGTTGAGTAAAAGTAATTATTAATGAGTTTCACCAAATATAATAACTGATTAGATCATTTAATAAAGTATTGAATATATAAAATGAATGAAATAAAAGATCATGCAAACGATCATCCTAATGTCAATAACTAATTAATCAATACAGTCTATATTGATTTACAATTGCTGATCATTTCTGGCGATTACAAAAGTTTTCTTGATATTAGATAAATGAGTATTTATTTATAACTTAATACTTATTAGTGATTAAGAAGATAGTACATTGTTGGTCTTAGTGATAACATATCATAAACAGTGATATGCTAGCAATATAAAATTTATAAAATATAAGCACCCATGCATCTTTATTTTGTCCACGTTTATAATAAAAAGGGAAAAAAAAAACCGGATCCATCAAAGATAATCTTATACAAGAGAGGAAAAACAAACAGCAAATGAAAGTAATAAACCTTGTAAGAGTAAAAAAATGAAAAAGGAACATAAAATTAAACAAGAACATAGCAATCCACATTGAAAGACCACCGAACCAATTATCAGCACTGCTTTCAGAAATTCAAGAAGGTATATCGTCATGTTTCCTTTTAACCTGTATTAGATGGTAAAACTGCTGGTAATGTCACGGAAAGTGCATCAAAACCAGTACTACCCGAATTAAAACCACTACTGGCTGTATCCGCGGCAGAATTTCGCGAAACATGAGAAGAATTCTGAAAATCACTTTTTTCACTGATTTAATGAAAATCACACAAATGTTAAAGGAATTAGCTAATATTTACGTCATTCAATTCAATAGAACTGTTTCCTAAGGCACAAAATTCTACTCAGAATTTCTGGAAGCCAAGAACTGATAACTTAAGCAAAATGAATGATCCTGAAAGGTACTGTGTCAATAAACCCTTGTTCATCATTGTCAAAAGTAATCAATAATATCAATAAAAGTTCATTTTGGAGACTGTACGAAAGAAGGTTAATCTTACCAGAAAAACAAGAAAATTTCCCGTAAAACTAAAAGAAATTACGAAGAACTAATATCACGTAAAAATCAAATGAATTAAATAAGCGTAATACTATGCAGGTTACATATTGATGGTAAAAGCAGTAAAATACGCAACATTCCAACCAAACCTTCTGTTACTCTTTTTTTCTATTTTTAACCAGAAAATTTCAGCCTAGCTAAAATAAGTAAAAAGTTGATTTGGTGGAAATTTCTTTGAAAGCATAACAGCGACCTCAGATTTCGCAAAATCTCCAATCCAAAGAATCTTAAACTCTCGCCGAATGAGCGCAAGTATAATGATGGGTCCTAATGTAAAAGGTATCAGATAAATTAAAGCAGGCTGTGCGGTTTCCATCAATGTTAAAGCGACGAATGTTACAATAAGACCAATTCCATAACCTGAAAAAATTGGCAGGAATTTTCCTTTAATTTAAAAAAAACAAAAAAACAAAAAAAGAAATACATATTACAGCGAACGCAGACATGTGATAAATCATTTAAGTTCGAAATTAAAAAAAATAACTAACCGGTAACTGAAATAAATCCATAAAGATAACGTGTCCGAACAACGAAATCAACGGTAAAGCAAAAACAAATCAGATAACCTATTCGAAAAAGAAGAAATGAATGATTGATTCTTCTAAATTACACAGTAAATTACAAGTAACTAACTTACAGTATTATTTATCACCAACAACCTAACAACGATACCTTAAAATTAATTTATTGGATAGTTAAGATTATGACTTCGCACAAATGTATCCTTTAACAATCATTATAATTTAACAAAAAAGGAAATAAAGTTAGATGGATCTCAACAAAACCTGAATCCTTATTGATTTAACTAATATTCTGCAAAGTAATAAGTTCACAAGTACTCAGATTTGCATTTTATGTATTATGATGGATAAAAAAACAGCTCAGATTAATTAGGAAATTTCATACTAAAAAATTATCATTATTAGTCTGGAGAGAAATTTTTGGCAAAAAGTTGTCACTATTAAGTTTTTCTTCGCAAAAGTGACTACGAAGCTTTCTAAATTACAAAATTTAGTACTTAGAAAAACACTAACCAGGTACTATAACATCGCCCAATCCAAGGATTACTGGATGAAATTCTTTTTCAATTGCTAAATCAATGCATGAAATCATTGGATCACTTAATCGTGGCACTTGGAAAAGCATCGGAAACTGCAAATATACCATGTATTGAAAGATAATTTCCAACTTTTTTTGAACTTCTTTAATCACTTAAGTAATGTGAAAACTTCAGAATCCAATTTATTTATTTTTTTCAAAGTTACCAAGGCTAAGACTACCTTTTCTGGTATCTCAGTATTAATTGGTGCTATAGGATAACCACTATTTGTTTTTGAACAATCTGTTCCAGCTGCAACCTGTAAACAACAAAAGTAAAAAATAATACGATAATTTTGTAGGAAATGAGACTGATAAATTGAAATTTGCTTAAAGATTCTCGTGAAGCAAATAAATTATTAAACTATTAAAAAATAATAAAAAAAAAGTAAATTATGTAACCAAGAATAATTTGCTGACAAAAATATACCTCAATCATCACAGAACATCCATTTTTGGTAAGAAAAGGTGTAATAAAGACCATGAATATATCATACACAAACATGCATGTCAGTAGAACTGTTAACCACTAAAAAAAAATTATTTAACAAAAAAAAAAAAAAAATTATGATTCGAATAAAATTTTATCATAGGCACATGAAATATCATGTTAAATGTCTTTTTTTTTCGAATTATTTAATGTTTTGAAAATGACCTATCTCAATGACTGATATTTTAACTTATTATAAAAGCAAGATATTACAAAATTTATCTTTGGTAGTTATATTGAAATTTTCATCACGTCGGAATGTAAACATAATTCCGGAATAAAAAATTTTTATCTTGTTTTCATAATAGATCATAAAAAATACTTTCATTCTGTACAGAATTTAGAAGTATTTTACCATCAAATTCGGAAATCGAATGCCTTTCAAAATATGGATACAAACAGCAATGTTGATGAAATCAAGCAATACAAACGCATACGGATCACGCCGGAATGTAAACCAGGTGACACAAAATGATGCTGCACCGATGAAAACCACCACAGACATCACAAGTGGTCGTTCGGTGCAGCACTCGTAATTGAATAAATCACGCCGGAATATTGACTGTGTTATGTCATTCATCGAAATGCATACCTTAAAAGTGATATTAAAAGAATATTAATTAACGATGACATAAAAGGACTGACAAATGTTTTACAGAACTGCTAAAAATTTTCTGCAATTATATTGAAGCCATCAATGATTTGACGGATTTCACTGATATACATATAACGACCAGATAACATACACACTATGAAACGGAAAACGCGAAATATTCGAATTCCCACTAACAGAAAAGATAACACACCGAGTTTAAAAGCTTTAGATCACATTCGGTTCCATATCAGCTAATCACTTCTTTTTAAAATGGCGCATAAAGAGCTAATAAACTTAAACAATAAATATGAAAATGGACTAAATTTTAAGAATCGGAGTGAAATTCATCAATCAAATAGTGTATTGATTCTATTTCAACTTCTATTACAAACGCATTTAATTATTAACAGTTGCAAAATTACCCGACAATGGCCACATTTGCATATCGATCCAAATAATGCCGTTAAACAACGATGAATACTAAATGTACCAATGATTGCAAGTAATATGTTGAAAATAAACACTGCAAAATTTGATTATCACACAATTATGAATTCAATCGTCCTTCTCCACTGACATCCATTATTTTATCTACTTATTTAGGAAAGCTTACTTACTCTGACAAACTTATAATAGTTTAAGAAACGTTTACCATTCTATCTCTCCTCCCGAAA
Organism: Wuchereria bancrofti; assembly: GCA_005281725.1. Lineage (NCBI taxonomy): Eukaryota > Metazoa > Nematoda > Chromadorea > Rhabditida > Onchocercidae > Wuchereria > Wuchereria bancrofti. The sequence continues at coordinate 1,688,432 of SSBO01000014.1, read as the reverse complement.
TTTTCGAAATATATATATATATATATATTGTATTTAAATGTCAAGCAGAAAAAATATGAAAAAAAAAACCGCTTGCTTACAATTTACTTACCCATAACATCTCGAAAATAGAAACCAAGCATTAAAACACCAACAACAACAAGCATTATAATAATAATAAATAAGCAATTTGCTGAAGTTGACATTTGTTCATCATTTAGACAACTTCTTGATTTCTGCATATCGGTAGTCGGAGTTTGGTGAGATCCACGCAAAGTAACAGCTTCTTCGTATCTGAATAATAAACATACTTATTTGAACAACTTTAACAGTAATCGGAACAGTGCATAAATAGCGCTAAGTAGTCGAACATTCGCAAACAATTTTAACGTAGTTAGTCAATATTTAAAACTTTAATCAACAACCATTACTTTGAAAACAAGTTTATGGTAATTATAAACAAAGTTCCAAAAAATAATCTTATGCAATAATCTTATGCAGTTCCAGTGCAAGTAGCTTTATAAAATGAATGTGATCAGCGCTCCTAAACGACTTTAAAAATTGACGTATTGTCAATCACAGAAACAATTAACTTATAAGAAAATGTTTGTAATTTGCACAAAAGCAAAAGAAAAAAGAAAACAAACATTTTTCGAAGAGCAGCCCAGTAACCGCCTACTGTTACACAAAATACAGCTATAAGCCATATAATTAACATGGATATATCCCATCGAGAATTCAACGGCCTATAGAAATGCAGTAATAATTCTCTCCCACTTCTATCACTGCTCAATTGCTGAAGTATACTATATTTCGGTATCATTAAAAGATCTGCTTGCATCAAAAGAGGAATATTACAAGAACATATTGAAAAAAAAAAGGATAATATGTCAACCTGGCTCTAATCCTTTCAACTGAACTATTTTTTATTACCTACCCTATCTTACAGTATATCTTTTTAAACGTTTGTATGACTAATCTAGTCTTTTATCAAAAACATTATGAAATTTCATTTGAGACTGGCAGATCATTACATAAAAGATGCTGCCATATTTCGGTAGGAGCTGTTACACTGACTCCAGTGATCACTGTCAGTACGGTTGTCTTCAACTTTCATATCTTATTCGAAAGAAAGTTAATTCTTAAACCATAATATAAGATCTATAGGACCAAAATACAAATAGTATTACCAGCATTTCGTTGAAGAATGTAGCAGTATACATGAAAAACGTCGGCAACTTGGTGGATTGATTGAAATCCGGATCGTAAAATTCCGAAAACTGAAAGATAAGTCTACTTTTAAAAGGACCATAAGAATTATCAAGTATGTATACCAAAAAAAAATATAAATTCTCTAAGACAATTTCTTTTTTTATTTCGAAGCATGAGCATTTACCAAATAATCTGTCCATTTGGTAACATATTTACGACCCTTATCAATGAGAATAATGGCAGCACTAGCATTTCTTGAAGCCAGCTGGTCTACCTTAAACATAAAAACACATAAAAATAAAAATTAATTAAAACATGCATCACTACAGTATCGAAATCAACATGGCCAACAAAAGTCTTGAAGAAATCTTAAAGACTTTCAATAAAATAACCACTGCTTTGCTGCATTCATTGTACAGAGCTCATAATATCAACTATTTAATTATTTCAATTATGCTGCTGACTGGATCATCCTCAACTTTTTACAGCCAACATCTGAATAATGGTTTCTCGGCAAAAGCCTTCAACAATATAACCTAATAATGTTACATGTAAAAAATCCAATTTTGTTGGAGATATATTTAGAACTATAAACAGAGAACTAATGAAATCCTTTAACTGAAGAATAGCTAACACTAATTACAGCTTATGCAAATAAATAAGCTAATAGAATTAAAATTAAAGATGCACTTACTTCATACTGTAAAGCTCTCTTAAAGCTTGCATTCTTCATGATAAACGGAATCGCACAACTGCCATCTTCGAGTCTCAGACGATAATTCAATGCTACTGCTTTCTTCTCTAGGAGAACTGGCTTACCCTTGTTGCAAACATTAGTATTGTTAACAATTCCACCCCACCAACCAAGTCGTAACACTTCCTGAAATAAATTCAATAACTTTACAGCATTTTCACTTAGTACGGTATGGATAGGTAACTGATACATAAAACGTAAAAGATCAATTTATCACTTTTTCAAGTACTCTGCCACGTTCACAAACGCACCTAATGCATGAATCAAACACGCACACACACACAAAAAAAAAGAAAAAACAAAAACATGAAAAAAACAATTTCAAAAGTTCGTTGCAGAAAATGCTAACAGCATTTTTGACGTCTTTTGCTATCTGTTGCACTCGCCATTGCTCGTAATTAACGCAGAACGTCTTCTCCTTTTGCGTAATTTCATTCTTGACAAACATAAAAGCATAACTTGAATCATAATATCCACGTGTTTCCTCAAAATAATCAATTACAGAAATTGCTAGTTACAGTACCCAAAAATTTTTATCACTTTTTCAGCTAAATGAAGATTCGTTTCCCTTTTTTCTCCAAAAACGTAGTATCAACTACCTTGTTAAATAACAAATTTAGGAAAAATGAAATGAGTTAGAACAAAAGATGTTCCTTATTGTTGCATTCCTTACAGTTGCAATATATTCCATAATAAGTTTGTGAAATTGCTTGCTACTTTTTCTTTTTTTAGTTGAAACAATTCGAAGACAAAAGATTTTAAATTGCAAATGTTTTAGATTCAAAAGCTACCACTTAAAATTATAATTTAAACTATAATTACTGTAAATGAATTAATGTATTTGAAGAAAATGTGGTGAAAAGTAGAAAGGTAAAATTACAAATTGCTTGAAAATTCATTTACCAAAAAATTGATTTTAAGTTGAAACAAAAAAAAACAAAAAACAAAAAAAATATATAGATAAATCCTAATATCAAAGAAAATGGAAGGAAATGATATATGCAAAATATTTTTTTTAAGAAAATCAAAGAAATGTAAAAGGAACGAAAAACTTACAACTATACCATATCCACAAATAATTATAAAGATAATATTGACAACAATGATATGTTGCCACATCATTCAATCAATTGATATAATAATGATATGAATCAATGTAAGAAATAGATTGCACCGAATTATCTCTAAAATATCAATTTATTTTTTATAAATTAAAAAAAGTGGAAAAACGATAGAAAGGAAGTTGAAAACAAGGATAAGGTCCGAAGGAAAAACAGATAGAGAGAGGGAAAAGGAGAGGTAAAGAGAGAGAAAAATGTATGCTGAAAAAAAAAATAGGTGGACAAATTTAATTGTGGATAATTGTTGTCGTTTAATGTTTACAAACAATTTAAATTTTAAATATTAATTGCATTACTGGTAACGAGATCGATATTTACTTTTTCTCTGAAATAAATGTGAATATTACGACTGTGAAATATGAATGTTATAGAAAGGAATAACTCTCATAATTTTTGAAATTAAAAAAATATGCGTGACACTTACAGATAGTACTATCCATCGATCACCGAGCATTACGTGCCAAACGTATAAGAGAAAAAAAACTGAAATAAAAGTGTAATATGTGTCATGCAATACGTTATAAATATATTTATAGGATTATTACGTTAAACCGTACGCAAAATAATCAAATTACGTAAAAATAAAGGATGTAGAAGAGAGCCACATAAGTACGTATGAAATACGTATGGAAAATAATATAATAAGCGTATCTGGAAATAATGCATAAGTAGCATATAATGAAACGAAATATGTAAAATTAATAAAATACATGCATAAGTGAATGTAATACCATGTGAATTCGCAAATTATTATTTGAAATAGAGTACTATGCGAATAGCTGTATCTATAATGAAAAATTACGTGTAAATTGCTCATATGAATATCTTAAGTAAGCTTCTGATATTTATGCAAAAGTCTTAAAAAATGAACTGATATAAGATTGCATAATTTTCAAATTGATATTTATTATAATTAACAATCGTCAGTTGTTTTTATTAAGACTAATTCGTCATTAAGATTAATAGCATTAAATTAATGTTTAATTTCCATGAAAATCAATGATACATCACTTTTATCCCAATATGTTTAGTTCATATTGACTACAAGTCACTGTTATGATTACGACTGTTATCATATTAATCTCGAAATTGTCATAATTGTGAACACGAAACAACACGTCTTACTTCCGTATTGTCATAATATTAATTTGCTAAAATGTATCACACCATTAATCATAAAATGTTCATTTATTTGATATATGCAACGTTGAAATTGATGAATGTGTGCTATATTGACAGATCTCTCTTCTCTCATATAATTAGCAACTAATAATAATAGTTGATTCAGCATGGTTGAATAACCTTTGAAACTTACATATTCATTAATGAGCTTATCATTTCATAGCAAATTATTAAAAATTAGACAATTCTTGATTTCAATAAGAAAATAGTCATTTCCTGTTACACCTTATTACTCGTTGCATACGGAACAAATAAGACGCAAGCTCCTAATAGGATCACGTTTGCATAGCGGTATCGAATTTATAATGCATGACTTGTCATAGACATTATACTTATGGAAAGGACAATAAAAATATAATACCAATATTTTGAAAGAAAATATCAAAAAATCCTTTTGGAATAAAAACAAGAAAGTACTTAATGAAGTAGTAACAATTTATATTATATAAATTGAATCGATTTTGCAGAATTGCATTCAATAACGTTGCCAGGCTTTTTTTTTTCACATATTTCTCGAGATACCAACCACTCAAAAGACAGAGATATCACTCTTTTTTGAAAGTTTCCAATGTATTTCCAAATACCTATGTAACAATTTTCTTCAATCATTTTGTAAACAACGACAGCAAGATCTAACAAAAAAAAAAAAAAAAAAATACCAATAGGCCTTTTCTTTATTCAACAAATGAAAAGCAGCATAACAGAAACAAAAGAAAAACAAACCACATTAAAGTAGCCCCCTCAAAGACGTCGTCAGTAACAATCAATATACTAAAAAAGTAAGGGACATCCCCCAAAAAACTGAATTATAAAATTTCCTGAAATTCAGGTAACATACATTGACTTTTAAATTTATATACTTCAACAAGAATATAAAAATAAGAATGCCTAATGAAACTGAAGGGTGATTTGCACCATATTTCGGGAACACAAAAGCAGTCAGGATAAAGACAGTTAAGTTTAGGAAAATTCCACAAGTTTTATTTGTCTTACTTTCAAGTCCGAAATTTACCAAAAAAAAAAAAAAAAAAGAAAGAAAAAAAAGAAAGGAAAAATATAAAACTGAAGGATGAGCAACTTCAGGGTACAACAATGGCGCAGCAAAAAAGACTAACACTCTGCAGCATCAAATCAGAACAAATCTGGTTTCATAACAGTAATTGTTGAAAAGCGACAAAGAAACACAGGAACAAAGAAAAAGGAAAAAAATAATCATACTTATTTTTAAATAGTGAATTACATTTTATCCAAGAAATTATCCAAGCCAGGTATTTGTTCTTTCAAACCCTTACGCTTACGAATTTCGGCTACAATTTGAGCCGGCTTTGTGTTCGGTTCCAATGGATTACCCTGCAGTACCTGCCAGTGATCAAAAACGCACTGCGGGAATGCTTGGCCGCCCGTATTAGAACGAAGATCAGCCGTAAAGCCTGAAATCTTGTGTTTTGTTGAACATCACATAAAACAACCAAATTTCTAGACTATGACCAGATGGGTACTGATCGTCCAGTTACCGTTACTCAAAGTAACAATTTTACCAAAAATCCAATTTAAGCCACCTGCGTCTTCTTTACCATTCGACTAATTAATCTTGACATTAATTCCTAAAACTTAAAAATAAATAGATATTGGACGAACCGAAAGACTCATTGACAGGTAAATACGCCTTAACAACGAACATTGGGGTACCAGCTACTTGTGATTCTTCAAATACATGTCCACGACGCCGATTCAAAACTCCATAAATACCTAAAGTTGTCAGAATTTTAACAATATCATCGAAAAAAAAAAAAACTGACATTAAAGGACTTTCTCGTGTCATGAAATAAGGAAATATAGGGAACATTCGTAATACGAGAGTAAACCCAAAACAAAGAAAAAAAATATATAAAAAACAATCAACCTCCTACAGCATTTTCCGGACACTGAATTTCTACAAGATAAACAGGCTCCAACAAACGTGGCTGAGCGGTTAATACAGATGCATAAAAAACACGACGAGCTGTTGGAATTATCTGGCCACCACCCCTATGAATTGCATCTGCATGAAGCGTTACATCATGTATATTGATGCGAACACCTGAAATACACAATCATCAAAACTTCCCAAAGAAATTAAAATAGTTCGGAAACTTCATATTTGCAAATGACAAAGTGGACCAGAAAAATAAAAATAAATATTAACCCCGCATATTCTCGTCACAAAGAACACCTTCTTTTGTAGCCCATTGGAACCCAGCAACAACTGAATCCTTAATTTCATTCAGGTATTGTACACCTTTCGTAACATCAACCAAAATATTTGCACCGGTACCATCGGGACCGAAACACCAAATTTTCCTTGCTTCAGTGACATCATAATCATACTTCTCAGCCATAATTTTAGCTCGAGCCTAGAAAAATATGAAAAACGGTATTGTCGGAAAGACTGAACATTAAGTTAATTAAAACCCAAAATGTGAAAACGCAAAGATCTGAAATCATTTTTATTTAAATTATGTACTTCAGAACATTTACAAGCCAAAACATATTTTACCTTCATTTCATCACGGGCATTAATTTCACCCTTGTCGATATCATCCGCGAGTCCATCAGGCATTGGTAGAGCCTTGGCAAACAGACGATTATGTTTGTTAGGCGATTTTGAAAGGCACAGTTGGTCTGATTCTTCGGTCACAGTCTCACGATATGAAACAACTGGATCAGACTTTTTAATTGGGATACAGGCGTGGTCCTCTTCTAAATCTTTTAAGCAAATTTCCAGATGGAGTTCTCCAGCACCAGCAATGATGTGCTCTCCTGATTCCTCAAATATGCATTGAACCATAGGATCGGATTTCGCTAAACGTTTCAGACCTTCGACCTGCAATTTGGAAATAATGAAAAAGAATCATCGGGGAAAAAGTCAGCAAATGGAAAATATATTTGCTCAACAAAAGATACAAATATAAAGTGTGGTCTATTATCTGTTGTATTTCCCTGAATCAGATAGGATGAGCTGCATCTAATTTTGGAAAAAAAGAAACTATGCGGCAATTTCAGAAATCTAACACAATAATTACCAGTTTCGGTAAGTCCCCAGCATTTTTTGGTTCCACAGCAACACGTACAACCGGTGATACCGAAAATTTCATAACACGTAGATTATGGGCATCTTTGTATGTTGTTATTGTACCACCTTTGACAAGATACTGGTCAACGCCTACAAGACCGGCTATGTTACCAGATGGAATATCCTCGATTGGTTCCACGTAACGACCCATCATCAGAATTGTACGCTGAATTGTTTTCTCGTATAAATCTTCCTTCTTTCCGGGTACAAAATTTGGTCCCTGGATTCTTGCTTTCATTCCAGTTGCAACCTGAAATACGAGAAATGTTTCAGTTATCTTGCGTATTCTGGAAGAAATGAAGAATTTTTTGAAATATAATGAATTTCAAAAATCCTAAAGAACTTAATTCTTACACTCATCATCGACCTTATGAAATATACACACTTTTCGCGCTGTAGCTTTGATATTTTGAAAAAACATTATCTTCTGATTTACCTTTCCAGAAAATACACGTCCGAAAGCATAAAAACGTCCTTTGTCCGATGTCGGTACCATCTTTGAAACGTACATCATCAACGGACCATTAGGGTCACAATTCCTTATAGCAATAGCAGCTTCGTCGTCATGTGGTCCCTCGTACAACATTTCCATTCGATATTTTTGGGCAGTAACAGGTGATGGTAAATGCATGCAAATCATTTGAAGCATTGTATCACCAGCTGGCAACCATTTGCGCATCATAATCTGCAAAACAAGCAATCAATTTGCTTCAAAGCTATCACTGAATAACCATCTTAGACTTGTGCATAATAAACCTTAATGACAAGTTGGTCCATAATCCTAACAATAACTATACTCTACGTGGTCAAGGCTGAACATCAACGATGCCTAAATTGTAGTTTAAATTCCGAATTTAATAACAACCTTCATCAGCGGTTTCCCTTCTAGATTTCTCTCGTCATTGGAAAGCTTGATATCAAGTTTTTCAATCAGTTTTGCTGTTTCTTCCTTTTTGACGTTCATTACGGCATCAAAAACTTTGAAGATCGGGTCAAGTACGAACTGGACAAAACCACGCTTGCTATCAGCATCTTGTGTTGATGTCCACTTCTTGGTCTTCATGTTAAAGAAACGATCACCCCAAAGGTTACGCATAAGTTTTTCAACCTAAAACTTCAATTATAAGCTCGTACATCTAGAAAATTTATATTTTTCTAATGGGCCACATTCAATTATTAGATATATTACATATATTAGTTCAGTTTAAACAATCAAATTTTACATACCTGAACTCCAAATTTCTCCGCGTAGAATTCAGCGAATTGCTTTAATGTGAAAGCCCAACCATGTAAACCTGAACCAAAACCAACGTTACCAACAGCTGGATCAACCATGATTGGCCCCATTGGTCCATCATCATCACCATATGTAGCAATAATAACATTAATATTTTCCACGATGCGCTGAAATGTTTGGTAGAGCTCCTCAGCACCAAGCTGCAATTCCAGCAAAGCACGGTCCATCTTGTTCATAAACAAAACGGGCTTGATACGTTCAGCAATAGCCTGCCGTAAGACTGTCTCAGTTTGCACACAGACACCTGAATCAATGCAACTTTATTTTTCCAGAATATTAAATGAAACTCTAAGTATTGGATTTGATGAACTCTCGATGTAACAATATGGTTTGGCGACTTTAGCACTAACATTAATTTCAGGATGAAAACAGCAACACTATTTGACAAAGTCCACTCCTCCTTCTAAAACTCATAGCGAAGATGCCTTTAACTTTAAAAAGCCAGACATCAAGTTATTTGCATAAAGTAAACGAATAATCCATAGTTACCTAAACCATCCAAGTTATGATAGATGTTTCATGACAGAAAAATCTGAGAACTCAAATGTGTTACCAGAAACCAAATCATGTTCTTATTTAGCGTTTCTCACAATACACTTGGTAATATTAGAAATTATATAACCAAGCAAATAAACGCACTTCGGCCAATTATTTAAAACAATTCAGATTTGGTAACTTACCGGAAACGCAGTCGACAACAACCAAGGCTCCATCGGTAACACGCAATGCAGCAGTTACCTGAAATGAAAAGGATAGGAACGATTAAAGCAACAGATCTTCAAGTTTTAATTATGCTGCTCATAAGTTACACTCATTCTTGAGAGAACCAAAAAAAATTTCCATGAAATATCAAACATCAGTGCAAAAATGTAAGCTGAACAGAATACTTCCTAAGCATGCATGCAAAATTGGCAGACTGAAGCATACAAAATTTACTTCACTAGAAAAATCAACGTGGCCTGGAGAATCGATCAGATTGATCAAAAAACCTGGAAGTTTCTTCTGCTCGCCATTGATGGTATTGACTTCTACTTGACTTTCGCCTTTGATGAAAGCAAGATCTTTTGCCTCCAACTCGAAGAAAAGAGAAATTGCACTGCAACATTCTTACAGTCACATTATTTTTCTATCCAAATTACAATAGCATTACAGAATAAGTGACACATTTTCCTTTCAATCAAAGAATCAAACTAAAAATAATGGAAATCAACAACGGCCCAATACCTATCGAAAAAACAGGTTAAGTAAAATTTACGTTGACTTAATCGTAATGCAGCGTTCCTGTTCATCCTTACGTGTGTCCGTAAAACGTGTTTCGCCCGCTTTTGCTCCGGCTATAATACCCGCTTTCGACACCAGAGAATCCGTTAACGTTGATTTACCTTCAAAATAATGCTTCGGTTGTTGTATCAAAACCTACTTACAATTTATCTATATAATCTCACTTCGCAACTGTTACCAGGTTACAGGAAAACAATTTCTAACTACAACAGATCATAAGTGACAGCAAAATAGCTTCCGACTTTTTTTTCAAATTGAATAGCAACATCGTTCAGAATAATATCATCTTTTGATCACTTCCTGAATTCTTATTTCAAAATCTCAAGGCCTCCCGATCCAAATTTCCGAATTACTTGACGCCTCCTTGAGAAATAACGCTTTAATGTAACCAGCATGTACGAGATAGGCACAACCTACATAAAAAATAACAAACCATGGTCGACGTGAGCAATAACGGACATATTACGAATATTTTTTTTGTGGTCCATTATGCCACGGATTTCTTCGATCGTAAAATTCACCTGAATTATCACAGAAACTAGTTTTCACTTGAAATTAAACAGTTTAGACTAATTTCTTAGGGTGATGTTTAATAACTCAATCTTAATTAGTTTACAGTACACAAGGGACCCCATCACTATTGCTATAATGATCATGGGATGCAGGAAACCAAAGAAAAAGGCTAATAATTTAAGAAAAATCATGATAAGGAAAGGCGAAACAAATTTAAAACAATCTTATTAAAAAAAGAAAATGCAAAAAAAAAAGGATTCAGACCAAAAAAAGCCCAAGAAAACCAGTGGATTCTAAAAACCCAGCATCAAAAGAATATGGAAAAAGTGGAGAATTCGAAGTAAAAAAAAGATGGAATGAAACATTGAAAATGTTAAGAGAAATTTGTAAAAAGAATATATATACATATATATATATAAATAAAAATGGATCCGGAAAACCGGAATCGAAAACTCACCATAATGAATAGATCGTTTTGCCCGCGCAACACAAAACTACAGCCACTCAGCAACAGATGCAAACAACAACCAAGCAATACCAAATGTATGCAACAAAAGAATTATACCGTAATACAAGTCAACAATTTCTGCTTGCTATAAGGATCTTTAATCATTTCATTTCGATTACGGTAGCATATTGGGTACGATTCAACTATTGCAACTAAATATTCTCTGGAAACTTTTGCTCTCATGGATTTCTTTCTTTTGGTCCTAGGAGGAAAATTTGCATATTGGATGGCAAGGAGTGCTTTTCAAAAATTTCCCGCCAAATAGACCGAATGGATAAAGGTTGGTGGGTGACTTTGGTACGTGTGGCTACAGGTCTCGTGTTTCACGTACTCCACGTGTTCACGTGTAATATGCGGTGTGATTAAAGATGTGATAATTTTGATAAGCCTGATAGTTATAATTTAATAGCACCAACACAGTCAAGGGTCAGCCGAAAATAGTGAGACTATTGTAATAAAAAAATTGTGAAATGATGTGAGGTTTATACTTATTTATTTAGCTTGTTTATTTAATTGATTAATTTCTATTTATCAGCAAATAGAAGCAGTAGTTATTATATGTGACTCTTTTGAGGTGTACCTGATATATTGCTGATGTCGGACGACGGTCATTTGACGTTGTTGAAAACACCATCAGATACTGACAGTAACAGTAACAGCGGCTCGCTGTTCAGTCGCCGTTATCCAGATGAATTGTCGTCATCGAACAGCAGTGGATCAAAAGAAAATACACCATCGTTATCGAATAATGAAAATCCATCAAGTCCAAAATTGCTTTCACATAGAGCGGAGCCAGTTCCAACTGTACGAGAACGACTTCTGAAAAACTTATTTTCAGAAGGTATTAAATGTCAACCGAAAATCACACGTGTTGATTCAATTGATTTAGCAACTACTGAAGTTAGTTTTAATTTTAAATTTAATTTGGAATAAAATACAATACACTTTATTATTACAGTGATATGTTCATTGGGCAGTTTTGTCGAGTGCTGCTTTCAATACTGTTTATGGAAACATCACTATAAATGCAAAAAATAAAAACAATGACGCATTGCCTTTAGATCCTGGATATATCATTGACTATTGATTTCTAAAATGCTTTAACATGGCATGAAGGAAAATACTGAAACTGATCGATAAAAGGAACATGATAAAGCTCATTGGAAGAGATTGGGAAATTGTATCAGTGATTAGGTCTCATTATTAGGAAACAGATTTAAGAATTAACTGGTGCGTGTTCAGGAAAAATCAAATTCGGACGACGAGTGGTTTATACAAAGAATAAATCCAAAAAGCAAAACCCACTTTATTGATTGGTATGTTTTTTTAATTTATGGCCATCACTTGCCCAAAATTCCGATTTTTTAATAACTACTGTTTTTTCTTTTAGGAGTGGAAAATTTGGAGACTATTTATCACTAGGTAAGCTTTTTACTAATTTTACAGAGAATGCATGCGTATTTCTTAATTTTCGTTAACAGCAAAGAAAAATGATCTGATTCATGTTTCGATATTACTTTTCAGAAAATTTTACGTCATTTTGTGCTATAGGTTCTACACATGCAGAGGTACAAAAGTTTTTGATGAAGCAGTTGGTAGAATTGCGACGGCGTGGCCAACAGAGGCGTAGAGCATTATATAATGCTGATAACGGCATTGTGTTCGACAGATCGGTGGTTGTCTATGATATTTTATATTTTTAATTTTATTTTGTTACTGCATCAATTTTTCAGAGATTTAAGGTACAGAGATCGATAAGTGTAGGTTGTAACGGCAGTATCTTTTAAATTATTCTTTAATCTTTGCATGCTTTTATTTAGAATGCATACAAACGTACTAATGAAGAAAGGAAAGCGTCGGAATGGAATTTTAGCGAGCAACCGCAAAAGAATAACGCAGTAGTGAAGGAGAAGGTTGAGAAGCTCAAGTGTGATTTCACAGAACACGAAGCACCTGAATCGTATAATGACGATAATGAGACAGTCAGTGATAAATGGAGAGAAATAAATGGAGAGAAGATAAATATCAAAGATAAACATAATAAAATTGAGGAAGAAGTTGCAAAGAAAAATGAAAATATCGAATTAAGTAAGGACAGAAACAGGAATGTAAGTGGAGACAATGATAATAAATTCTTCTCAAAGGCTTTTATATGTCTTTCTTTTTTAGATCTGGTGTTATTGAAATATTCAGAGTTTTGTAGAGTATAGTCGTTCAGGTCTTGTAACCCAATTTTTCTCATCAACTTTTAGGGAAACGCATCCGATGAAGATTGGCGAAAGGATTGGTTGCAGTCCAGAATGAAACTTAAAAATCATGCGAGGTTCGTCACAGTTCATAATGACATTAAAATGTTTTTGAAAAAAACAACTGTCTGTATTATTTTTGGGATTTATAATTATTCTTTTTCTGTATTTTGCGTTATCAAGTAGATAGATTGATAATTGTTCTCAAAAAAAAAAAAAGAAAACTGGTTTCTTGAAGAAGTCCTGTAACAGCTACTTTAGTTATCACTTTATGATATGTTACATAATTTGTAGTATAGTTTCCATTTCACATTTTAGTGTGCATATTTCTGCAAGATCAGACTTTCGTATTATATATATACTCTGTAATCTGTACTGTACTCAGCGAAACAGCAATTACAGTAAAAGTTAGGACCGCAGTATTAGTGTGATTATCTTTGAGTCATTTGGAGGAAACTGTAAAAAGTGTTTACATTTTTAAATTGAAACTATAATTTTAGTTGTTATTTATCAGACAATGAAACGGACTCGTCTAACCTATCGGGTGAAACAACAGGTTGGTACATTGATCTGTACTAGTAGGCAATATTTCGTTGTGATTTAAGTCATGAATTTGTTTTTGTAAATTCAATATCTGCTTATCAATTTCTCAACTACAGCAGTAATTTACGATCCTTGAGACATCGCATTGTAAAATTAGTTCTGAAACAGTTCATTTTTTTTGTTTTATAAAATTGGATATAAAACTAAACTGGATATAAAACTAGTTCAAATAATAGATTCGGAAGAAGGAAACAGAAGTTCAGCAAGTCTAGTGGATGAACTGCTGAGTGATATTGCTGCAAATTGCTCTGGTATTTTCGAGTATCCTGAAGACAACAATTTTGAAGAGTACAATGAGTTCGTCGAAAAGTGTTATTTACGATTTGATTTGAATTCAGATTGATTTATTATGGTTATCTGAATTAGTTTATCTTTGTATTTGGTGTGCGATTCTATCTTTTGGAGGGGGAGGAGGGAGAGAAGGAAAAGAAGACTCAGCTCTGTAATTATCAGATTTTAGAATGTTTCTTTTGGTTATTCATTTTCTAATATTTTTGAAAAACATTTTTTTTCGGAGTCGTGCTCATTGGAACTATTGCACATATTTTAATATAATTTGAGATATTTGAGAATAACTATTTTGCAAAAAGTAATCGTCTAATCTCCATTGGTAACTAAAAATTGATCAGCTGGTACGGTAATGGCGAGATATAATTTTTGTAATAACTGTTGATGTGACTTTGAAAGTACTTTGTAAATTCAAGCTAACTCAGGATTTCGATAAATGGCAATGGTGGTGACGACAGGGATGACGAAGATGAAGGCGAATTAATAAGACAAAATAGGAAGCCCCGAAAACGTCGCTTGGTCTTCTCATCAGATGAGAGCGATGAAGAAGAAGGGAAATGCGGTGGAGATGGTTCGAAATCAGTAAAAAATGTTCAGGATCTTAAAGTTGAAAATGGAGAGCGTACTGAAGCTTGCTGTACCTCAGATTACAAGAAAGAACATAGCTCTGGTGCTATTAATGCTGTACTAAACGGAAGTGATAACTTCGAAGTTAATAATAAGGACAATTTTCTATTTGCTGACAAAAGTAATGGTCGTAAGAGAGGTGTTACTTGGCCGATTGATGAAACAATGGATGAGGAGGTTAAATTTGTTTCCTCTAGATTTTGGGTTTTACTAATGAAGTAACATCATTAAGTAGTATGCTTGACCATATGATTAGGGTGGACGCATTTTAGGCCTCTGCAAGAGATGTATGATACTTTTGATCTTCAAACTTGTACGAGTCACTGCAGTATTGATATAAACGTATTGATCAAAAACGATCACTTTAAAGACTGATTGACCGAAAAATTTTCACTTTGAGTAGATTTACGAATATACAAACGAAACATTTTTAGGATCAGCAAATTGAAAGGATGGAGGAAACAGGTTCCAGCGATGATGAACTGGAAGTATTTCATAAATTGCAGATTGCACAGGGATGGAAGAAGAGGTTTATAATTTCAATGTTTATAGTGTTTTGATTTTTCTTCTTATATATGAAGACTGTAATTCTAGATGGAATTAAATGAATAGGCAACCCATTTCAGATCCGAGTACATCGAGGAAGAGGCTTCATTATCAGGAGATGACGTGGAAAGTGATGAAAATGATGATGAAGATCAGCTAAATGTTTATGAGGCAGAGGAAGGAGATAATGATGAACTTCCAGATGATGAAACTATCAGAGAACAACTTAATAAACAGTGGTTAAAACAACAGCAAGTAAGTTTCTGTCACGTGCTGTCGTCATGTTTTTGGAACAGTTTTGGAATGCAATTAGTTTTTTGACGATTTTCTGCTTTTTATAAATTCTATTAGGCATTAACTTTAGATTAATCGTGACAATATGCTGAAATCAAGGTGTTTTTCAGGATGAGGAGGATAGGAAATTATTGTACTGGAAAGACCAACTTCTTGTTGATGGCGAACTCGCGGATGAAACAGATCGCACTTTCCGCTTCAAATTACGTCTAGAAAAAAGTGAGGATGTGCATAAAGAAGTTGAAGACTTAACTGTTGACACAGAAAATATTGAAGTTAATGAGGATGAGTTATGTAAGAGACGTCGAGAAATATCGAAATGGAAGATAAAAGAAGAGGTAATCATTTACTGATCTACTTTTTGACTTGATTAGCGTACTGACTAACTGCGTTTTTTGCATCTCAGAAATCATATTTAGGAAACATTCGTTGCGAAATTTGTCTTTTCTATCGTATACTTCTAAGTCGTTTTCCTGTTTTTCCAGGAAGCTAAATTACATGGTGAAAGCTCTTCAATGAAGGGAACAAATCCATTGTTGAAGGCTGCTTCAAAAGTTATTGATAAAGGAAGTAAGTGTCGAAATTTTTACTTTATGATTCCTGGACTGAAAACTTTCAGTTTTTCATACCTCACTAAGATGATATCGCATGTTGGCACATTTGTGCATGATTTCTTTAACTTGGATATAGCATTTGTATTGTATCACCTTTACTGTCTTATAGGTCTAGTGGTGTTTCCCTTCCCAGCATTTTAATGCATCATCTTTCAAATAGCTAGTTATTGACATGAACTGGTTATTGCATTTACATACAATTGCAGGTCTGGATGGGAACAGTCAGTCACACAGCAGAGTAGATGATTCACTTTGTAAAAATTCTCTTATGCGTCACCGCAAATCCTTATCTCAAGTATTGAATCAGACTAAGATCACGTTATACACAAAATCTGCAGGCCTTGTTAGCGCACATGCAAATGGACATGTCAAGGTTTCATTATTCAAATCTGATTTTCTTGAACCATGGGGAGACTGCAGAGTTTGACATAATTTGAAAGACAATGTTCATAGTTTTAGGAACAAAAGGATACAAGACACCGCAGTCAAGACGTCATTACCAAGTCAGGAAGTATGAAGGTGCGCCGATGTTCACGTAAACTACCGCAATGATTCCCTACTTTGCTTAGCAAACTAGAGATTCCCAGTGTGAATTTTGTTGAACATTCTTTGTTTCCTTCAAGCCCATCAAAGCTTGAATTTATTGTACACTTTTTTTTCTTGTAATGTAATTGAACTACACACGAATAGGTAACAGTATCTAGAAGTCACACCACACAGGAAATAACAGTACCCAAATCGCCGCTGAATGTAGGTGTCGCATTCCCAACTCATATCTAAATGATCTACATTCCCTACAACTTTGTCAAGTTACAAAGGACACTAAAGATATATCTGAATTTTTCATCGTACCGACCAGAAAGAAACATGTAGGGAGGAAATAATAGGGTGCAACTGGCTTCCTATTGTCTAGTATAGCGGTCTGTTATTTTCGGTTGTAACATTTTTTGCCCGCTCTGGCGCTATCCTATTACGCGAATTTCTTTTTTTGTGCATACGTCCCGTTCTCATAACTGTTCCATAAATAACTGTATTACTGCATCAAAAAATGTTGTAATGAAGTCAGCTCAGTCTGCTTCAAAAGTTCACATTCTACCTACTATAACAAGTAGAACGATGATATAAATAAAGTACTCTTATTGTATAATTTCCATCTCACCACGTAATATGAAACAAAGAAACAACAATACTTTACTTAACAAATTCAAAAGCGACATGTAAAACAAAATATCCTGCGAGAAACTTTTCACTTCAATAACAAACAAAATGTTCTAAAACTTTTGAACAACCTTCGCCATCACTCAACCCCAATGGATCCAATTTATTCATTTTCTTCAGATCTGATTTTTGCATGTCCATTGGTCAATTTGATATTAAGTTGCTGTGCCCGTTCCACAATACTCTTCCGTTTCTTCGATGATACGCCATGTGCCACTTCACCAGCGAATCTCTTATTTTGCATCAACAACATATCCAAATCCTAAAAATCCACCAATCCTATCATCGTCACTAATGCTAACAGCATTAATATAATACTAGATATTGTTAAGCGTAGATGAATAAAGGAAACTTTATAATTGAGGTGAAAGAATGACATATGTTTGAGTATTACTGCCATGGACAGCACTCGCACTTCCAGGAAAACCAAAAAATTATAGCACATTGCAAAAATAAACCAACCTTAACATTGTGTATCAATACTTTTCTAAAACCGTTTGGCAGCATATGCCGTGTCGCTTTAGCATTACCATAACCAATTTTCGGCATGCGACGCTGTCCCTTGAACCTCCTCCTGACACGATTATCAATACCCTTAAAAAAACATTACTTTTAGCTTTCTCTCTCTCAAAAAAAGGAAAAAATTTAAAAATGATCTTCCCTTATCATTGTACATCCGTAGCAGAAGCAACCTTTTTCATAGTAAATTTCTCACAAATCAACAGTGTGTATATATTGGATAAGTCAAAACTAGGGCCTTCGATTCAAGGCATCCTGCTGACTCTCGTCAATTCTCAGAATAGAGTTATTACTGGATTTTTGACTTCTGGGTAAAATTTGACAGAGCCTAACAATGACCATGCAACCTCTGAATAAATTCAGCAAAAAAAAAGGGAAAGCCTATCTTTTTCTTCTTCATCACCTCTCTGCCTAATCCCATGAAATATGGCAAATTTTAACCTTATCAGGGAGAGAATTAAACCAATGAAATACCCCGACCACATTAAATACTTAATTGTTGCACATAATCTATCACTAATCTGACAACAAGAAGATAAACAATAGTTTTTCTTCTCTCGGGAGAAAACTGCCATGCTAAAAACAAACCTTTGGTTTTCGCCAGTTTGGACGCAAACGATGGTAACGATCGGATTCGTGCCTCGTGAAGCGACGCCTGTGTTTCTTCACAATTTTTACCCTTTTCCCAGCTACCAAAACCATTGTTGAAAGAAGAAAAGCCTTAAACAGAAGCACAGTTTCACTGATACCAATATTCATTCCCTCAATTCTTCACCATCACCATAGAAACCCCAGAAACGTTCATTCTTATACCAAACAATTACTCAGAAAAATGTCAAACAGAAAAAAATTTCCACTTCATATATTTAGAGATCTCCAAGCAGTAAATACATAAAATAAAGCGCAAATGTCAAAAATTAACAACATTAGATACTTGATATACTTGAACCATGTGCATACAGAGCCTAATAAGTCAAATCAAAAATGCCAATGCTCCAGTGCCGACTAAAAATGCTAATCAGAATGAAATTTCTGCAAGGCAAGAAATTTCCAACATTTTAATTACCTACTGAGAATTCATCGTCACCACCAGTGTACCATTTTCCCGCTTATCCACTAAATTAATCTAATTTAAGAATTTCAAAGCACTATTCCGGGACCAGAACGATAATTGAACGACACGACATTCCGGAATACAAACTTCCCATCCCAGAATTCAACAGGTACTCTCTCACAATTACCTGAGACTGCACCAGGTTAACCTGATTCACCACCCAAAACCAACTAATCCCTCCCCGTCGTTACCAATCCTACCACTTCCAGAAAATCACTCTTCAACTACCTAATCCTCCAATTTCACCACACACTCTCCCTCCAGAAGCAATCAATATTTCACAGAAAGACGGTCCACAAGTACAGGAACACCTTGCAACCGGTACGTCCCATACGAGGCTGGTAAGCTGAAATAGGAATCACTGAGAGATATGAAATGAGCCGTACGGGAAATTAAAGTTATATTTTTCGAAGTTAGAGGGGAAGGAGTTAATTTATAATCATTATTCATATGAGGTATCAGAGGCTCAGATTATAAGGAAATGAAATACACTCGGAGAATTAATATTTCATTCGTTGACTGCTTGAAAATGAAAGTTACATAAGCAAAATTTGGAATCCTACGTGACACGTGACAAATTCAAGGGAATATATTGGCAGAAGTACATTGAATACGTTGGCCAAACGTAAAGAAAGAGATAGCTACGGTTAGGCATCGGACAGTAGGACAAAACGGAAAAATCTCGCAAGCATAATGAGTAGTGCATTTTGTCATTCGTCGCAAAGTCTTTAAAATTTAAGCAATAAATTTTGAATCATATTTGTATGGATGGAATCGGAAGAATCACATGTGTTTACGTGTTTTTTTTTAGAAATTCGATGTACACATATATTTACAAATTATTAAACTTGGATATAAAGTAGTAGTGATAAGTGGAAATATTTTGATAAGATAAGAAAGAATAAAAATAAGTTTTATTAACCAAAGTTAAATGTATCATTGCTAAAAAACGCCAACCAATCAACAGGACAATATAAAATTTAATCAATTTAACTGTTAATCAATGAATTGTATTAAGGCAGCAATTCTTCCATTATTTCATTCCTTTTTCATCAATCTTTCGAAAAAAATTAAATTTTGATTAAAAACAAATAAAAGCATTAGTGCAAAATAACAAATGTTGTGAGTTTAAAATGAAATGGTAAGAATTGAAATAATTTTTTTATCTTTTTTGAAATATAGATTTTGTCATCTTTTTTCTGTCAATCATCATTGTTAAAGGACAATTTTATAAATTTTCACAACAGATGTAATGGTCATTTCACAGAAAATTTCGCAAGGACAAGCGACTTCGGCGAGGACAAACAACGATATGACATCCTTTCAGTATCGATCAATCGATCAATTAATCAATCCTTCGATAACTTCTCATCCATTGCTTTTAATAATTCTCTGAAATTTTAATTTCTGGTAAGATTTGACTTTCTTTTCAACAATTTCAGAAACTCTCATCTTCTTTATTTACATAAACATGGACAAATGATCAAATCATGTCAATGTCAATGTAACTCGCACTGATTAAACTGATCAATGATAAATTTGCATAAATCATTTAGTTGGATAACTTCAATGCATTGATTTATCATAATATCATTCTTCAAATGGAATATAAGTTACACTAAAATCTATTAATTACCAAGCATATCACTAACAATTCCTCTCTAATCATTTAACTTATTTCTATTATCATTCTAATGACTAATGATAGTTTAAATTTTCAAACTAATAACTTTATTTTGCTTTGTTGAATTTGTAGCAAATATATCATTTGTCATTCATTTGTTATTGAATTTCTTCTCTTCACACTAAAACTAATTTAATTTTTCAATCAATTGTAAATTAAATTGCAATGAATGTTTTTCATTGAAGTATTACTATATTGTTTCCAAGTTAAATTCGATTAAATTCACTTGTGATTTCTCATTGATTAATAGTTTCGTAAATTTCAAAGAAAAAAGGAGAAAGATACTTTTCAAATGGCAAATACCGATTTTTTTATTTTCTTATTTTTTTTTATTTTATTTTTGTCAGACATAAAAAGGTAATTTCAGAAGGAAAGCGAGTTTGTTTTTTGTTATCTCTTTTTTTTTTTTTTGAAAATTTTCTCTTCGGTGCAACCAATAATACATGGCGAATTTTTGTTATTTTCATTTTACAATGAATGATAGGAAATACCTTTTTTTTTTTCTTATTAAATGAATCTTTTTGAAAAAAAATGAGTAATTTTAGGGTATTGATTTGTTCTTTTTTTTCTTAAATCAATAATGTGATTTTATTCTCGTACATTTGATTTTATTTAATTTACCTTTCTAAAGTGGAACTTTTATAATAATTTTAATACCACCGGACTGAATATTTTTTTTTAAATTTTAAATTGATCTTATTTTCATCACATTCATATTAATAATAATTTCACCTAATAACTATATTATTTTAAATAATATAATTGTAATATTTTAAATCAACCAAATATTATCAAGTTATGCTGATAATATCGCGTTATCACCTGCACAAAAATGGAAATTTATATATATCAGTTGCAAATTATTATCACAAACAATTGAGCATTTGTTGTTTGATTAATTGAAATCATTGAAAAATTCTTCTTTGTTCAAACACTTTAAACTTTTTTTAAAATTTTTCCGATTCACGAAAAAACGACGAAAAAAGAAATTTTTTAAATTTCTCATTATGACCATTTATCCATTATAGAATGTTATACTTGATATTTACAAATTTTGAAGAGACCTTAAAATATTGATAATAAATTTGGAAATGAAATAGTAAAAGTTAAATTTAAAATGAAAAAATTTTCAAGCTCCATTTGTATATTAAAAAAAAAAGAAAAAAAAATTGGATGCAATAAGAGTTTTTAGTGATGTTATAATTGAATAATTTATTATTGAAATCAATTAATATTCATGTCTTTAATAAATTGTTAATGACAACAATGTCAACATTTCCATTACAATTCACTTCAAATAATTTTTTTTTTCATTTTTTGTAATCCAGTTTTTTTTTTTTCAAAATCTCTGCTCTATTTTTTTATATTTTTTTAAACGATTGTCATCAAATTTGCCATCAAATGAAATTTCTGATCAATGCGAAAAGTTTTTTTTCCAAATATATTTCGTATTTTTAATGATTTGTGATGAAAAATGAAATAAATGAATAAAATAGGAAGAATAGATATAATTAGTTGATGAAATTGAAATCATTTTCAAAGGTTACAAAAAGTTTGACGTATTGGGACGATGCTTCTTTAATGTTTATTTGTTAATTGTCTACGTGAAGTATAATTTAGGAGGCGTTAACGTGTAACAAATTTTCAATTGTTTAAATTAAACTCATATAAATACTTTTTGTTCAAAAATTGCATACTTTCTGCTTAAAATAATATTGAAATTACGTCAAATAATACATTTAATCATAAAAGTTAAAAATGAATAATGCATGACGCAACATTTTAGGATTTAGCGTAGAATTATAATAATTAATTAAATGCAAACGATGAGCAATCTCTACACATAGAGCAATTAAAATCTTTAATTGATCGATAATCTTTATCTGACTGATAACAATATCTTTTAAATGATCATGTAATCATGATCTTTAATTGATTAGTGATCATGTCCTTCAATTGATCATTAGAAATAATTCTTAATTCATTTGATAATTATGAAATCATAAATCATTGTCGATCAGTTATTTTAACTTTTAATTAATATGCATTTATAGCTCTTAACTGATTATTAACTTTGATAATTGATTGATTGATTGGTAGCGATAATTTCTTTGACTGATGGCGATGGTAATCATATTTTTTAAATGATTGGTAATAACCTTTAAATGACCGATAATCATGATAATTAACCAACAGGTAATTTGATACTTTGTCATTTGTGCATTCATTTCGTCGTCAGCCCTGATTAACTTTTAATCTTATCAAATATATCAAATTGCTAATGCTTGAAAAAAATCATTCATTACTTATTATTTATAAAAAGTTAAAATGATAGAAAAAAGAAAAGTGCTAACTTTTTCATATTATCTTATCTTGCTTGAATTATCTTTTTAAGGAACTTTGATCTTACTCGAACTAATAATTATAAATTGCGACGAACTAATATTATTTATCTTTACGTATGGCTGATTTAAAATTTACAAAATTTCTTATATTAATTAATCTTATCCAAATTTACTCATTAATTAACTTTTTCTAAATTTCTTATGTATATTATGGAAAAAAAAGAAGATTGCATTTTCATGAAATATTTTTATTCAAATGCTGATTATTCATTTAGGAGAAAAAATTGATAAATTTAATAGTAATTGGCATTCTCAATTAGTTATATTCTCGCAATTATTAACATTGTGTAATTGTAATTAAAAATAATTAATAAGCGAAAATACCATCCTACTAATTTTGCTGCAATTATATCAATATGAATGCAATAACAAGTTAAGTTAAACAATTCATTCCTTTCTTCATTCTTATTTTTTGAATAATAGTTTTTAAAATAATGTCCATAGAGTTTAACATTTTCTCTTTTAAGTTTTACTAATTTAGTAATTAATTAATATTAATCTATCTATCATTTCTTGATCTGTTATTTCTATCTAAATTCATAATTACACATAATTTTCAAAGTGCTGGCAATATTCTATCATTTAAATGAATTAATAAAAAATACATATCTAAAAAAGTTAATTTCGAAATGTCGTTAATTTTAAAATGTTCAGTAGGTAAATACTAAATCGATTAGACTTCTGGCAAAACATTCTGATGAAACGTTTAATTGTTAGAAATTATTTCTTAAATTCTATAATCAAAAAATGTAATTAAATTGCTAATATGACTAATAAATTCAAACATTTACACGCATTAATTTGAAAATTTGTGCAAAAATGACTTAATGTAAAATAATTGCTTTGAATTTTTATTGATTTCAAATTTAATCGAAACTTCAAAAACATGCGAATTGCACGATGGAAATGATTTTTAGTGTGTTAAAACAAACTTTATTGTATAAAACTGTTTGATAAGCTAATACATTTTGCCATACACTGCAAAAAATTTTCTTTTTTTTTTATCAGTGATTTTATTTTCATTAATAATTATTTGCTGCATTCTTTTGAATATTGAAAATTGCATCATTGGACATTTCATTTTTTAACCAAATCTGTTCTAAATTATTCTATTACAGAAATGAAATTTTATTTTCCAAATTTTGTATATTTTTCACCAATAACAATACTAATGATAATAATAATAATACTAATAATAATAATAAACAAATAAAAATACATATATATATGTTCAGATGACCAGTATGTTTATCAAAAATTTCGAAAACCTTTTGAGTAAACAAAAAAAGGAAAAGTAATTGTCCTCTTTTACTTCTTCGCCTATAATCTAATCTGCAAAGCTGTAAGGAATGCAAATTAATATCAGTGATAATTTGATAATGACTTATTTCATTGACAATTTGAAATATTTTGAACGAAGTAACAAAGTGTATATTTCATATCATTTCAAAATTTCATCTCATCATAAAGTAATAATTGTTTGCTATTTAAATCTCCGTGGTTTACATGATGTCGAGAATCTGGAATCACATCAAAAAGAATTATTTAAAAATTTTGTCTTTATTTAAAATTTATTTAAATGCTTATTTTTTGTGTTTTCGTTGGTTTCTGATTGATGTCATAGTGATTTGGTAAATTTTTTGCATTACGCATTCGTTTTTTTTTCACAGAAAGATTTAGAGAAAAGAACTTCTGAAAACGACAATTTAGAAAATTTTTTAAATTTTTTTAAAAAGAATTAAAAAATTCAATTCGGTCACTGTTGGAATAATGTTAGAACATTATTCAAATTTAAATAGGACACGAAAAAATTTGCATTTTAGAGTAAAATGATCACATAAAAAAAATTTTTTTCGATAAAATTTTTAGTATTTATAAAATTTTAATATTTACGATACGACAAAAACATACTAATGAATTTGCTTCATAGAAATCATGAAATGAAAAATCATTGTGTTTTGAAAATTTCTAAAATCAAAATTGCGTCATTTCCCTTGTTACGCACTTGTCGTGTCTGTTTTTTTGTTCTTTGCAATAAATTTCGACGGCAAAAATAAAAACTTTTATTACTTTTACCTCATTTGCATATTTTGCATTCATCTTTATGCGTGTTTTCTCTTCAAATAACCACAACAAAATATTCGTTTCTTCTTATTATCTAATAACGTTTATCTTCCGCGAAAAATCCCCGCAACTTACCTGTAACATTACTGATCGTTTATCTCGGGTAACAGAGACATGAAAGAAACGATCAAACAATCAATCAATCAATTAATCAATCAATCAGTTAATCCTTCGATAACTTTTCATCGATTACTCTAAATGATTCTCTAATTTTTTACTAAAATTTAATTTTTTTTTTAATGATTCCTTTCTTTCATATTTATTATCATTATCATATATATTTGTGATAATATATCACAGAAAATAAAATAAAACTTTTTTTCCTTATGATTGTCTTTTTCTTTTTTTGATCGCAACATTCATTTCAAATATCAAATAATTCATCCAAAAAACGGAAATTTCATTTCTAAAGAAACGAAAAATCAAATTGAGCGTAACTAACATAAAAAACAAAAAGAAAAAAGGAAAAAAATGCACTCTTTTCTTGTTTTTGATTGATTAATTTCTGTTTCTTTCATTTCTTTTTTTTAATCGATAATTTTTCATTCTTCCATAATTATAAAATTTACATTAATTTTTTTTTGTAAATAATTCCTGAAATTGTAATCAACTTTTACCTTTTATAATTCAATTTAGTAATTTAATTTACTTATCTAAATAAATCAACAAAATATCATAAAAATTTACAGTTTAGCAACAATAATATTTATAAATATTATAAATATTTTAAGATAAAAAAAGAAAATAAAAAGCCAATATTAAAATGCAACAAAATTAATAAAACTGTAGAAATATTTTATCCATTTGTTTTATTAATTTATATTTTATAACTGAATTATTAAATGTAAATCATTCCTAACCTAATTTATACCAGAAATGCTTTTTTTTTCAAACAAGTTTTAAAATTTCCAACCTTTTTTCCAATATATTTTTCTTAATGAGTATTAAATTTATGAAGTTTCTCCCTTCTTTTTTAAAAAAAAGGAGAATGAATACTTGGATTTTATTTTTGATAAGCTAAAAACTTTTGAGGATTAGTAATATTACAATCTATCATTAGCAATCCTTTTTAATTTTTAAGTATTACTTTTAATGATAAATTTTGAGAAAAATTTTTATTCTACTAATCTTTTTTGTTTTATCGCACTATTCCAGTGATCGATCCTTTCATTATGCCATGAAAAGTATTTTTTCATTAAATTTAAAATTTTTAAAGCTTTTTTAAATAGTACAAACTTCTTCAACTTTATACTTTTTTTTTTTAAATTGAGAAAAGTAACATAAATTACGAAATCAATTATTTTATCAGTTTACATAATTGCAGCGTTAAAAATAAATTTAAACATAAGCGAGCAATAATTTTGATTTATTGACTGTTTCATTAAAATATGTAAAAGATTCATATTTTTACATTTTGAAATTTCGAAAATCGTTGAAACTTTTTTGTAATTTTACTGAAATCATTTCACTGTAATATGAAAAAATGATCGAAACGCTTAATATAATGAAAATTATTAATTTTGCAGAATTGAAATTACAAAATAGCAAAGTTACGACAAATGTTATTGTTGAAAAAAAAAAGCAAAAATATCAAAATAAATAATTTCCTTTCCTTTTTTTTCTCTCAAATGCTATTTTTTCTTAAATTAATCAAAAATTTTACAAATATTCGTCGTACTTCCATTTCTTGTTTTTGCTTTTGTTTAATGAAAAGGAGAAGAAATTTCAGAATGCATAATTATATCAAAAGGAACATTTCTGGTGTATTGTTTACATTCAGTTTGAATGAAATTTTTAAATCATTTTTGTTAGAATTTGAAAATGAAATTTAGTATGCAAAAATCTGATTCCATAACTTTTATATTTGTTATGTTTTATTGTTAAGTGCATGTAGTGGCTTAATTATTCATAAATTATTTTTTTTATTCAGTCTGCTTCTTCTAAAAAAAAAAAATTCTTAAAATATTTCTTTTTGCAAATATTTCTCAAAAAAGAAAAAAAAATTCTTTTTTCTCAATAAAAATTACACATTTCATCATTCAATTCATTCTTTACTTTCGGTGTAATTAAAATTAGAAATAATTTTTCTTTTTTAATTTTAGAAAAAATTTTCCAAAAAGATTTCTACAACTTTTGTCATAAATCGTTGAATTTTTATCAAAATCAAATTTCTCTATTTGCTAAAGTATGAACGCTTGCAAAAGTAATGCATGCATCATGCATGTCATCGCTCTATAATATGCATGCAGATTGCAGTGTCACTTACTTTACTTTTGTTTGCTTTTTCTTTCAGTTTAGAAATGGAAAAGATTATTAGCGAGTGTTAAAGTCAGGAAATTTAAGTGGCGCAAATATAACATACATATACACACACATACACGTAAACACACATACGTACAGCACGTATAAACACACATAACTGCACATGGACGTACACGTACACATAAACAAAAACGCAAAGGGCAAAGGTCATGTAATTTACAAAACAATTATGGATTGAAAGAAGAGAAGAATTTTGGAGCAAAATTTTAAAACAGTGATCTTATTTATTATTAGCGAAATTTGTAAAAAAATAAAGGTTTTTAATTACTTTCTTCTTCTCATTTTTTCGTTCAAATCAATCACACAATATGAAATTTAAATAAACTTTAAAGCATACCAATACACATCTCTTAAAATAAACAAATCTTTCAGAGAGACAAAGACTTGCTTAGATCGAAGATATCACACTTTCGATTGATAAAATTGCTTAGAAATACTATTAAAAGGTGAATAGGCCTGGAGGATAGGTATTCTCGATGGATGATAGACTGTTCAGGTGTCAGTCATTTGAATATAATTATTTAGATATAATTGTGATATAATTTTGATAGATTTCAAATTGTTCCATTAACTCTCCTCGTAATAAGATATCGATTAGAGAGATTTTCAGTATTTTGGGTATATTACCCGAGAAATCCTTAAGCTTATTTTTTAAAAGCTATAGTATTCATCTATTCATCCATTCGATTCATTCATTCATCCATTCGATTCATTCATTCATTCATTCATTCATTCATTCATTCATTCATTCATTCATTCATTCATTCATTCATTCATTCATTCATTCATTCATTCATTGATTCATTCATTCATTCATTCATTCATTCATTCATTCATTCATTCATTCATTCATTCATTCATTCATTCATTCATTCATTCATTCATTCATTCATTCATTCATTCATTCATTCATTCATTCATTCATTCATTCATTCATTCATTCATTCATTCATTCATTCATTCATTCATTCATTCATTCATTCATTCATTCATTCATTCATTCATTCATTCATTCATTCATTCATTGAGATGAATGAATATTACAAATGGATGACTAAGTGTTAGCCATCACAGATAGATGCATGTATGTAAATTCTTATCGATAATTAAAGTAAATATCTCAGAACCGCCTCCTTTCAATAATTATTAGATCAAAGAGAGAGAGAGAGAGAGAGAGAGGAATACGAGGAAAGGCGGGGGAGAATGAAGCAAAAGTTAATAATATGAAATGCTCCGCCCAGAAATTTCATTCCCATTTTTATAAAGTATCATTAGTTTAAAGAGCAGAATGGAGGAAGGAAGAAAGTAAAGTAAAATAAGAAGGAAGAAGAGGAAAAAGAGAGGAGGACAACTGGGCTTCTTTTTATTTGTATTACCGAATTCAACTAGTCCACAAAGCGCAATTTCTTTTCTTTTCCTTTTTACTTTTCATCCATTTATTTTATACAAATAAATTGTTGCGCAATAGATACTTTTATGTAATCAAATTTATGTGATTTCTTTTCTTTTTTCATTTCTTTTCTTTTAATTATTAATGTTTTATAATTAATTATATAATTTTTGATTAAAAAAAATATTTTTCGTTTTATTTTTTTATATTTATAAAATTTGTTAAGAATCTTCTTTTTTTTTGCGAGAATTTTATTAAATATTGATTAATTTTGCTATAATTATTTGTATATTTATTACAAGAAGAAGAAGAGAAGGAAGAAGGACAACAATAACAATAACAACTATTATACTGTTATTACTACTACAATTATTACTATTACTACTACTTTGCGATACTATTAATATTACTTTGTAAAAAGTATTAAAATATTTCACTGAAAAATTATTTCATCTAATTAATTCATACATATGCAAAAATAAAAAAATTAAATTTTTTCTCTGAAAAAATAGAAAATAAAAGAATGTCCTAATCGATTAATTATAATATTTTGTAATATTCACTGTATGCTATTCAATTAAAGAAAATAATTAATTTGCTTACAATTGATGACTTTTTCTTCTTCTTTTTTCTTTGCTCTATTTAATTAATTTTAACAGTGTTTGCAAGCACTGATAGCAAAGTCTCTGTTTCATATTTTTCTTCCTTTGCTTATTATCATTTGAATTTTGCATTAATGGACGATATATTTGATCAGCGAAAAGCATCGACAAAATCATTCGACGGGAATTAAAGTGCCTAAAAGTTTAAACTTAAAATATTTTACTGATTAAGAATTATTTTATCATATCTACACAATTAGGATAACATTTACCAATTTATTCTTAAATTTAAAAGGAAAAAAAATAATGGCAATTGATTGTAATCAATCTGTTAAAATAATCATCCAAATATTTCTACTAAATATAATAATAATGCTATTACCATCTACACAAGCTCTCTATTGTTTGGTTATTAAACCTGGTAAGTATTTCAATATTAAAATTTAAATTACAATTATTTTTTTATCCTTCGTTTTAATTATTGTTTACAGTATTTTGTTGTTACTTATTTATACACGATATTATGTTGTCATCTCTAATTGCTACAAACTTATAAATTAGTTAGATTAATTAGAATTAATTAGACAAATTAGCTTATTCCATGCTAATCGATATGGAAAATTTGTTAGAATATAAAATTCTTTTTTTCTCTTTCTCTTTCTTTCCTTTTTTTTCAAAAAAGAAGGAAAAGGAATGAAAAAATGGAAAATCTAAAAGAAAAATCATTGTATCGATTTCTTCTTTTTTTCTTCTTTGTTAGTATTATTTCTAATTAATAATGCAAATAAGGTGAGAAAGATAAAAATTTTTTACCATTTCCCGAAAGGTTCGGTAAAAAGTTCAAAACTTTTATATTTATATTTTCGAAGTTTTTTTTTTAATTTTTTATTAATTTAAGGTAATAATATTAAAATTGCATAGCTATAAAAAATTGATTTCTTACATTCTTTACAATTTTTTTTTCATATATCATTTAATAAAATTGTTGTTTTCATCGTTATTTGATTATCATAATTTAATAAAATCTTTATTTGCATTATTATTTGTTACCAAATTTAATATAATCTTTTTGCTTATTATTATTATCATAATTCTTAGATATTTCTTTCATATTTCAACCTTTTTTATCTTTAGCTAATTTTTTTTACTTTCTTTTTGCTAATTGATAATGAATGCATTTCTTTTATCTCTTCTTAACTTCAGAAAATTTTTAAATATTCTCAAAAATATCAGTTAGTTAAGATAATTTGATAAATATATTTATTGATTATTGGGAAAGGAAAAAAGTGAAATGAAAGAGGATAAAAGCTAAATTTGGCATATTCATTCGTCAAATGAACTTTTAGGCCTAGAAAAGCAGAAAGGACAACAAAAGAAAATGAATGGCCTTTTCTTGGATCCAATAATTTTTCTTTTCATTCTTTAAACTATTTAATATTAATATACTTCTTATCACTTTTTATATCATAACATACCACTGCAAATAAAAAGAATTTCTAAATTTTAATCTCTTTCTTTGTTTTAAAATTTATTAAAATTTGGTTAATTATTTTTTTTCAAAGTATTACGATTATTCTTATAAAACTGTTTCATACTTATAACTTTTATTAATAAAAATGAAATTTCGTTCTGTTTGATGTAAAATTTGGAAAAAAAGACAAAAAATGCAATTAATTGAAAATTTTTCTTAAAAGAGCTTTTATCTAAAAATAATCTATTGCCTACTTTATTACTTTTACTAATAACAAATAATAATAATAACAATTTTCATTTTATTTATAACTCAACGTATTAAAACAGTAAAATTCCACTATTATTCAGTCTGTTCAGAAATTTTTTGTTCAAAAAATTTTTAAATTTTATTACTTTTGTTAATAAGCAATAAAATTTTAACAAAAAAAGAAAAAGAGAAAACGAAATTAGCCTTAAAACATTTTTTTTGGTTAGCATTTTTGTGTTAGCTTTAACGATTGGCAAATATTGACAGAAAATTTCTTCCTCAATTCAATTCATTCCGTTAAAATTTTTGATTGTTTTATGCATTTCTACCGAAATTCACAAATCAACAGAGTAAATAAAAAAAGTTCGCTTAAGTGCTGCATAAGTAATAAAATTGCCATTATTGCATTGCTTACTTTTTTTCATATAAAAAAATTTTTAAAAGTAAAATTAAAATTTTAAATTTATAATTTATTTCTGAAATAAGAAATAGAAGACAAAAAATTGGGAAAAAAAAGATTAAATTATTTTATTTTATAATTATTACTATTTTTCCTTGGGTAAGTTGAAAATGACAATGAAATGTTTGCATTTTACTTGGTGTGCATGTTATTTACAATATATTTCATTTTAAAACCGGTTCTTTCTATCATTTTTCCGGTTTTATGATAAGTGAAAAAGTAAAAATGAGCATCTGCCAACCGTTTAGTTAGTTAGAATTAACGAAATAATCATCAAACATTAATTAATTGAACATTTTATGGATTAATATTTAAACTTATTATATGAATAAGTTTAAAAAAAAAAAAAAGAAAAAGAAAAAAAATTTTTTTTTCTCAAATTAATTATTAATTATAAATAAAATGTTAGCAAAAAATTGGTATGGACAAAAATTCGAATTATTAATTAAGATAACAAATATAATTCTTATGCATTTAGGAATCGTTTTCTTTTTGCTTTTAAAATTAATTTAAATTAATTCAAATAACCGAAATATTTTAAGCAAAAAAGGAAATTAATAAATATTTTGAATACTGTGAAAATAATCTGAATAATGTTACAATGTAAATATTTAGGAATTGTTGAACGATTTATTATTAACGATAAGAATAAATGAGTAAATCTACTTTATATGTAATGCAATGATATGTTTGGCCTAGTCTTTTGGGTCCAAATACTCTTTGGGACTTATTAGCATCTATTGTTGAAATTACATTATTGAGCCAAGAGATGACGAGAAGTCCTAGTTATAGATGCAAATTTTAAAAATTTAGGAATGTATGGAGTAAACGAAAATTTGAAAATAAGTTAAAATATGAATGAAATGTGAGGAAAAAAACGGTAATTGTTATAAAAAATTAAAAATTATGTTAATTGAATAAACTATTTTGTATACTTTTCATAGAAATGAAATGGATTACTTAAATTTTAAAAATAAATTAATTGAAATGATCAAAAATATTATTAACATTTTCATCTTTGCCATTATTATTACCAGCTTATAACTATTTTATTAATATATTTGAAAATTTATTTCACCTAAATTCAAATTTTGTTTTTTTAAAAACCTAAAATTCACATTTTATTTTCTTTTTTTCTTCATTATAATTTAATTCATTATAAACTTTCATTGCCCATTTTTCATTTTTTGTCTTTTTTATTTCAAATAACTTATAAATACTATTATTAATTAATATTTAAAGAAATAAGATTTGATGGAGTAAAATGGTAGCAGTGGTAGTGGTAAGGTGATTTAATCGGATTAAGTCAAATGACAATAAATATTCGAGCATTAATTAGATTGCATTTACAAAATGAGAAATGAAATGAATTAATTGGTTGGGAACAAATTCTCAATAAAATAAACAATAAAATAATAAATAAAACAAAATTTAATTAAAATATAAATAAAAGTAACATTAAAATAATAAATAAAGCAAATTTTGCCAATAATAAACTTAGCAGTTTAGTTAATAGCATATACGAAAGTAAAAAGGGAGAGAAAGAGAAAAAAAACAGCAATTATTTACAGTGATTTATTAAAAATTTAAAAATTCAATATAAATGGATTTAAAAATTTCGAAAATTAAATAAGGATGTTGTAAAAAATTTGGTCAGATGAGTAATTTTCATCATTTTTTGTACTTCTATAGCAATTTAAGATTTAAATCAAATTTTTTGAATTTTAAACATTCCAAATATTAAAAAATTTCCAGCCGTTTTTGTTTTTTGAATATTATTTGCATGACTAAATTTTGCTTTTTCTAAACCTCTAAAAATCATTTCATAAGTTTAAATTTGAATTAAATAATCAAAGCTCCAACTTCTTTCTCTCTCAGATCTAATATTTCTCTTTTAATTAGCTATCATTTACTTTGTTTCAAAATAAATAATAGCTAATTATTATTTTTTTATTTGCACACAATTTGAATTAATAAATCTTATATATTAAAAAGGAATCTCTTTCTCTTTTTTTTTTGTCAAAAAATTATTGATATTTTAAAAATTGATAAGAAATTTTTGAAAATTTGAATCATCAAACTATTATTTTTACATTACACATTTATTTATTTTTTAGATTAGTCATCACTGTATGTTTTGTTAAAATTTAAAAATTTAAGAAAAAACATTTATGATTAACTGAAAATTTTGATATCATTACAATCATACAAATAAAATTTCATCAAAAAAAAAAGAAAGAAAGAAGAGGAAAATTTATTTTGATTCTTACAAACAAAAAAAAAATTTGAATAAATAAATTCTTTCGTTTCTTTTTTCTTTCTTGCAGATGTTCAACAATTATTTGTTAGATGCATTTTTAGCACAAATGAATTAATTATTTGCTTTATTTTACATATTATAATGAATAGATATGCAAGAAGAGAGAGAGAGAGAGAGAGGGGAGAGAGAGGGAAAAAAAGCATTTTTTTATTGAATGTTCCTTTCAAGCTTGTACTTAGTGATTTTTTTTTTTCATTCTTACTATTTGGAATTGGAATACTGAAATTTAAATCTATCGATGTTATTTTTACATGAATTAAATTTGATTATTAATTTCTAGTTTGAATTAGATTTGAATCCTGAGCATTATTTACTTTTATTTGAATCAAAATGCAAAATAATGCAAAACAAAAAAAACTTATAAAGTGTTTTTTTTTTCACTTTCTTTTCTTAACCAAAAGTATCATTTTAACATCAAAAGAAAAAAAAAAGAAAAAAGGAATGAAAAAATAAAACTAAAAATAGATAATGAAAAGAAATGACATTAATATATTGGAACTAAAAATGTAATTAATGCCATTCTATTCTAATTTTTTCTTCACTTCCATTTATACAATCATTTTTCCTTGCTTTGCACAATATTTGAGATAAATTTGAAATCTAAATTGATACTTGAAAAAAAGAATGGAATACTATCAATAAATCTATCACTTAAGCAAATTAAAATTTCTTATTTTAATAAACCAATTCTGTATTTTAATTATTTTTTCGATAAAAAAGAAAAAAAAAGACTTCTAATACTATTTTAGAAACAATTGTCAATTGCAATTTGTGATTTCCTTTTTTTTTTTTAAATTTTCTACTTTTGTTTCAGTTAAAATTAATGACACTGATTTGTCGCTTAAAGTAGGATTTACTAAAGGATTAATTAGCTTTAATGCTTGAATGATTTTCTACATCATTTAAATTATGCTTCGCTTAGTTAAAATGCAAAATGAGCAGAAAATTTTTTTGAAATTTAAATTAAAAGAAAAAATAAACATTTTTTTGATAAAATAAAGATATTTTTTTTTAAATTTATGCCTTTTTTCTATTTATTCTTTCATATACTTCCATTTCAGTTGTTTTTATGTGCTCTTTTTTACACTAAAAAAGCTTTATTTTTTATTTGTTTTTAAATTTACCAAAAATAAAGATTTTTTTTTTATTATTTTACAAATTTCAGGACACGGTTTAATCAGTGAACGTTGTTCACACTTTTCCGTAGCATGCCGAGTTCGAGTAGAAAATGACGCAATCGTATGGTACACGTCAAAATTATACGATCGTAATCAATTAGCATGCGTTATGCGAAATGAATATGGCACTCTTGGTAATTTTTTTTTTGTTTTTGTTTTGATTTTACACGTAACATTTAATAATTTTTATTGTGCTACAATTTGATTTACGTATGCATTGCGTATTTACGTGTAAACATTTCGAATAATTTACGTTTTACGTATGTTTTCAATCATTCATTTATCTCTTCTTTATAATCTAATTCACAAATATATCTGTTCAGTTAATTAATTATGAATACATTTATTTCAAATCTTGCAAAATGAATAATCAATAATTTAAAAAATCAAAAAGCTAAACGATGAGTAAATGAAATATTAGTATAGCAAAAATTTGTAAAAAAAAAAAATATTTAGAAAGACAAAATGAATGATTTATTTTTCTTTTTCGGCATTAATAATATTTTTATAGAATTTGACGTACTTTAATATTTAAGACAAATTGACATCAAAAGATTAATTATTGTTCATTTTAATTATAAACAATATATTGCATAGAATAGAAATATCTTTTGCTTGCTGCAACAATAACACAAATGTATGAAATGAAATTTCATTTAATTATTTGCTTGTTTATCTTCAACAATAATAATTATAACTTGGAGGGTTTCTTATCATAGAATGATAATAACAATAATAGTAATAGCAATAATAATAAAAACAATGACAGTCAAAATAGTAATAGTGATAGTAATAATAATAACTAATAATAATAATCACAATCATAATAACAATAATCATAATCATAATCATAATAATAATGGTAACAATAACAGTGTTTTGAAAAAAAGTTAGAAATTGCTTAACTTAAATTAAGATTTATTAGACTAAAATTTGGCAAAGAAATTATTCTAAAAAATAGAACAACACAATAAAAATAATAAATATATACGTATAGCTTCAAAGAAATGAAGAAATTTTTTAAAAAATACAGCAAAAAATAAATTTAGTACTGTTTACAAAAAGAATTAACACAACAAATAAATATATTTATACATTAATATAAGATAAAGTAAAATATAATTGTGCATAATTTCTTAAGTGAAATTCTCTTTTTTTTATTCCAACAATTAATGAATTAAAATTGTTTTAAAATCAAAAAATCATTGTTATATTTATCAGTAATATAATTATGATATTTGGCATAAACTTGTTGAACTTTCAATGATATAATTCAATTTTTTGCTAAAAATTGATTTACTTAATGATACGAAAGAATAACTTTGTTAAAATTAAAAATGAATTCAAAAAAAAAATTACTGAACGGCTAACAATATTTTACTATTATTCTTTTAATTCTAAGTTGTACTTAATTATGACAAGCATTTCTTATAATTTATTAAATAGATTGTACTACAGTTGTACTCATTAATAATATCATGAGTTTACAATGATTCAATGATTACAATAATATAAAAATTATTATAATCATTAAATCATTATTATTATCAGATTATAATTGTATAAGAAAAAATTTGATTTTTATTCTATCTGTACTTATTTAATTTGCATATTGTTTAAATCATATTTATTTCTTTTTCTTTTTTTGGTCTAACAATTTGATTGATTTTATGCAAATTTGCAGATCGATCAGGTTGCATCAAGAAATCATCCGGAAGTGTTCGATGTTGGTGCTATGGTCAAAGTAATTGTAACAGTCCACAAAATATGATCAAATTATACGATGCATTTAAAACGGGTGATTCGGTGTTGCTTGATGAGGTCATCGATGACATCGAAACATCAGGTTGACACCAAACTATTTCTCTTTTTTTTAAAGTTTCAAATTTTAAACAAATAATTTTTAAAATCACAATTATTCATCTAAAAAATGAAATGAAAAATAAGAGATAAACAAAAATTTTCTACAAAAATATGAAGCATTAAAAATAAAATGAAATAAAATGGAAAGAAATAATATATTGAGTTTATAATAAATTAAATTTTTTTTCTTTTCATCATATTTGGATAAATTTTATCTAATACCAAATTGGTATATAATTTATCAATTAAATTAAATTTTTCACTAAGTTTTTTTTTACTGCATGACTTGGATTTTAGTCACTAAATTATTGCAAATAGTTTCGATCATAATGCAAAATCAGATTTAACATTTATGCATAAAGCTGCTAATTAAATATTTCGAATGAAAATTTTGAAATGTCATCTTTAAATATCATAACACTAATTTATTGATCGAAAATTCTTTATGACACTAATAAAAACATTTATATTCAATGTCCAATTTAATTTATTACTTTAATTAAAATGTTCAATTAAATGAATTATATTCTAAAATCGTTGTAAAACAGATTTTGGACACTTATCTATTGCTTTCCTATTATAATCTTTCTATGATTCAATTTAATCTATTCTATCAAAATTTTTAATCATTACTAAAAATTGTGAAATATTGGAAATTATTGTGATTACTTTACCGTGAATAATCATTATTATATAGTAATTTATAATGATTATTTTACTATGAACAAATATTATCATAAAAAATTTATAGCAATTGCTTTTTTATGAATATTATAATAATTTTACTATGATTTTATTGTGATAGTTTTTTTTTTAAAAAAAACTTTTGCATTCCTTTTCGCCACTAACAATTTGTTTAATTTTTTTTTATCAAAAATTTTTTTTCTTTCGCGGCCGATAAGCTAACATTGCTCATACATATAGAATTTACTATCAGAAAGCATATTTACATATACGAAAAATAAAATTTATATATTTAATCGTTGTAAAAGAAAGAATGGAATTCATTGTTACATTTAATTTTTCCTTCTCCTTTAAAATAAAATTTTAGACAATAACAATAAAATAATAAAAGTAATTTGTTGCAATTAATTAAATAATTATATTACACTAATCAAAAAGATAGTTTTAATGTTTTAAAGATGAATATTAGTGCATTTATTTTTTTTTATACGAATACATTTAAATAATGCTAAATGTAAATATGGTAAATAATTAAATTAATAAATTAAAAAAAAGTTAATATTTAAAAAATTAATACTTGATAATATATATTTCATTTATTTTTAAAAAAATTAACAATATACAATTGATTTTTAGATACCAATGATTATGATGACGAATCCGGAATAGAAGCTACTTCTATTCGAATCAGTACTACAAAATATGTTACGCAAAATGTTAAAAATAAACCAACATTACAAATATTTGAAAAGGATCATCACAAAGTTGTAACAAAAGGTAATAATTAGCATTTAGAAAGAAGGCTAATAGAATTAAAATTTTACAAATGTATAATAATAGTTTTTGAAAGATTAAAAAGTTAAAAATTAAAATTATTTCAATTGAAAAATTAAATTTTCATTGCTACTTTTTTTTTGTTTTCGTCATATTAAGTATACATATATATCGATTTCGTGCATTGTCTGTTTATCTTTTAAATTTCATTTTAAATTTAAATATGCTATTTCTTAGGTTATCCGATGGCAATATCATCCGCTTCGATGGAATTCGATCATACCAATCAGCAAAATCTTCACATAAATCAAAACTATGACTCAAAAATGAGACAACCAATAAAAACAATCGAACTTTTGCCAACAGTTGCTGATAAATTAAATGAAACTACGGAATATTCAAATATGAAACATTCTCGAAATCAAAATGAGAGGAAAATCCGGCATAAAGAAGTTGCCGGATCAGGTCTTAAGTCATTTCATAAATTGGAAATATTACGCGATACAATTGCTTTACTTTTATTTTCATTCATAATGTTGTAAAATAATTCTTCAGAAAACAAAAATTATTAATTTTTCACGAATTTTCTTTTAGAAACACTTTTTTTTTAGAAAGAAAGATTTCAAAAAAAAAATTAACTTTTTATTATTATAAATGTAATTTTCAATATTAAATTTCTTTAAGTTAGAAATGAAAAAAAAAAAAACATTCATTCAACTTTTTGAAAAAAATGACACTTTATGGTGACAATGTTAGAATGTTATATTACTGTCAAAAAATTCTTTCATATTTTTGAATCACTAAAAACTGGAAATTATTTAAATTGGAAAAAGATTTCATTCAAATTTTTTATTCTTTCCTTTTTGTGTATAATAAATTCTTCTGTTATATCAAATTATAACCATTTTGAAGCTTTTTTTTTGTCTTAATCAGACGATAATTGAATTTTTAGGAATATATTTTCCCTTTTTTTCTTTCAAATGCTGAAAAATCAATTTGTCATTGTTTTCTTACATATTATATTCAACATTAAACTTTTCGTTTGCATTTCAGTGCTATCAAAGCAGTAACATTCATTCATTCATTCCCGAATTCTGAGATATCCTGTAATCTCGAGATATCCTGGGAGATTCAAATTACATTGAAAATTGAAAAAGACAATAACATTAGTAAATAGTATCTAAATTATTATCATTACTTCTTTGCACAATTAATTAGATTGCGATTAGCAAGCAATCGTTTTTTTTTTCATTTATTTTTCAAAATGACAATAATAAAATGCAAATTAATAATTATTATTCAATTTGGTTGTCGAAAAAATAATTTGGCATATAATTCTATTGCAAAAACAATTGTTATTTCTAGCATTTTTAAAATAAACACATTTATTGGAGTATTTAAAATAAACACATTTATTGGAGTATCTTCTTTTGACCCAATCTTTGTTTTTTTTTTATTCAAATAAAATTTAAAAAAGGGAAAATAAAGAAAATAATGAGTAGATAATATATATGTATGTAAACACAGAAAAGACTGAAATTTCATTAAACTTAAAAATTTTAAACAAATTCTAAATTTCACGAAAAAACAAAATAAATAAATAAACAAAATAACAAAAGAAAAAATAATTTATTTTTTTGCGCAACAATTTTTACGGTTTCAATTGTATTTCATTATTTTCCAGCATTTGTCGCATTCGATATTTTTGTATTTTAGTATTTATCCGTGGGAAATCATCAACAATTGCAAATTTTGCCGGAATATTTAACTGAAAAATGCGCAAAATGACTTTCAAATTAAATAATTAATCAATTAGTGAAATAATGCGAAGGGAACAAGCAAATAATGTTGAAACTAGAGTTAAACAAATAAACAAAATGGAAATAAACATTTTCTGTAATAAATAAAATAGATTTATTATTCCGGAAGATTCCAGAAAAAACACAACATTTTCACGATAATAACAGTGATGAATCCAGAAAAAGGATGAATGTATGAAAGACAGAAATCCGGAATATTGCCAAAAATACGGTATTTAGGATTGGATGTATTTGCTAAGATGAAATGTCACCTATGCAATTACCTAAATCATGCCATAATGTTATTACATTTTCATAATATTTCAATGCAAAATGTATTATTGACTTTTTAAATAATCTTTTAACTGGTAAACTTATAAATAAGTAATGGTAACCTTTTTAAGTGATGACCTTTAGCATTTCAAAGTATTACTGCTTTAGATTTAAAAGAGAAGAATTTAAAGCTTATAGTTACAGAAATGTTTTTCAAAGGCCTAAACATCATTTCATTTATATCAGTTTTTTAAATCTTTCTCTTGCATGTGTGTATGTGTATGTGTATGCATGTATGTATGTGTGTATGCGTATGTATGTATGTAAGCATTTATATTTGTAATATATGCTTAATGCTTAGATATTGATAAGAAAATAACGATTACTCATCCAACTAAAACTTTTGTTTTCATCTAACGACGATAATATTCCCAAAGTGACCAAACAAAAAAAAAAAAAACAGAAAAAAATTTAAAAAAGTATTAAATTTAAAAATTAAATTGAAATATTTTCCGTTTATTACTATTTTATCATCTAATATTTCATTTAAAATATCAACCATAGCTTATGACAGAATAAACAAATGACAAATGTTTGATAGCATAATCATTAATTATTAAGAAGTTATGATATTATCTATGATTATAAATAATAATTTGTCATTTAAATTAATCAATGAAAATTATACAAAGCAATTTAATATATGTTTTTATGAATTTTATTTGAAATATAAAAAAAATATTACAATCGGATATATTAACAGTGGTAGTGGCATTAGTGTCATTTAGCTTGGAAAAGGAATTTAATTTTACACATTGTCACTGAGAAAAATTTTAATGATCGGTGTGAAATGCTACGAATTTCTTGTTAAATTATCAAAAATTTGTTTTCTTCATTATTTTACACATTCAATAAATAATACAAATGGCTAACTATTAGTGAAGTAATTCAAAAAATAAACAAAATTAAAAAATGTTATAATAAGCAATGAAATTAATTCTTTTACTCGATTTCCTCTTGAAATTAATGAAAATTTTTAGATGAAATCTAAAAATCAATTAATAGTTAAGTTAGCTAATAAAATATTTCTTTTTTTTTGAAAGCTATTTTCTTCCTAAATTTTCACATTCACACGAATATGAAATTCCGAATGATATGTGTGATACTTTTCTTTCACTAATATTAATTAATTAATAACATTGATTAGTGGTGAGTGTAAAAAAAAGATTTAAATTTTAAAATTATTCAAACAGATTTAGTCAGAATGAATCTAATTATTATTTGTTGCTGCTTATAATCCTTTGGGAGTTGTAAATGTTTCGAAATCGATTATTCAATTATTTATTTGCAGTTGCTGCTTGTTTATTTGTTTGTTTGTTTGTTTTGTTTGTCTATAATTCTGTGGAAGTAACGAATAGATGGATGAAATGCTAAGAAATGTATTATTTGATTAATTATTTGGAATGACAATGTGGAAGGAATGAAAATAGGAATTAATTATTAGATTAAAAATTATATATTCGATAAATGATAACTGCGATGAACAAATTTTAAAAAATCGTAATAAATTATTAACCAAATTTGTTTTTTTCTTTATTTAAAATTTTCATTATTAATTAAATTTTTCATACATCTTTCTGAGATTTTTTTATAATAACAAAATTAATAATTTCATCAATAGTATTAGGCTATATGCTAGGATACATATTGAAATGAAATTTATTTTGGCTTAGCAATATTTTTGCCTCATATCACTTTGGCGTAAAAGTCTAATTCTAAGGCAGTTATTTAGTCACGTCATACTTCCTATTCAACCCTCATTTCCCACGGGCAATTTAAATAACTGACAGTTGTAGATGTGTCGAACAAAATAGGAAAATAGGTACACAAGATTTCATGAGATATTAAGTATTGCTGTTAAAAGTAATTGCATTTTCGGTTAGTTGTGGTTAAATTTGAAATTGTTATGAATTTAGGGATGTGAATTTTAAATAATAGTGAAAAATGTCAATCAAATAATTTCATACCTCAGTGTCCAACCTTAGTAATTCAAATTAAAAAGAATAAAGGACAAATATGCTTAAATATACTCAGTCCTAATAATTAAAATTGAAAAAAAAAGAGTAAATTCCAGTAAACATTTTTTTTTGTCAATAACGAATGATAAATTTTTTTTAATTTATATAAAATAAAAAAAAAGGAAAAATCATGCATTAATTATCAAATATAATTGATATAAATATGATAGCTTAAGTTAAACTTTTTAGGGCATTGATTATTATATTTAAGCCTAGTATTATTAAGCCTAGTACTAAAGAATTAGGCTTTTTCCTTCTAGCTGAAAGCATTTGAAATTTTACAATTTTTTGTTGAATGTTTTAGTTTTAGAAATTAGTAACTAATCGATGCTTACTTAATGAATATAAAGTTACTTTTTTTTGTCATATGACTACAATGGCCACAAAATTAATGCAAGAAAATGATTGACAATTGGAAAGAAACTTTTGGACTTTTGATTATTGGCCAATTA
The DNA here is from genome assembly GCA_005281725.1 of Wuchereria bancrofti. Lineage (NCBI taxonomy): Eukaryota > Metazoa > Nematoda > Chromadorea > Rhabditida > Onchocercidae > Wuchereria > Wuchereria bancrofti. The sequence goes on along the minus strand of SSBO01000014.1, from coordinate 1,645,276 downwards.
ATGAGGTATGCATTTGCTTCAAATATTGAATGAAAGCATAATGTGATGCTAATACTAAGTTTCGTTGACAAATACTTACGAAGTTACAATAATAGCAGTTGGTCATTTGGTCATTTGGTCATCGCTTGCATCCTAATTACTGGCTACTATGCTCCTTCTTTCTGTCCATTTTAACATTTCTGTCGCATTTCAAAAACCGTTGCTTAATCTATTTGTTGCATAATTTTTCAGCTATATATATTACATTGCTAATTTTAATATTATCAATTTGTGCTATTCAATGATCTATTTTAAATTTAAAAAAATCCAAAAAAAGAAATATCTTTCATGAATAAAAAAATATTTTAAACTAAAATGAATTTGGCATAAATTAATTAGTGAATAAATAGATAAATAAATAAATAAGTAAGCAAATAAATAGACGAATAAATAAATAAGTAAATAAATAAATAAGATGTGTATAACAAGAAATGAGCATACATTTGCATAATAAAACAGTAAGGCCAATAAAGTTCAATAATGCAAAAACTTCTTCATTTTAAACAGAGAATAGAGTGAATGAATGTAACAATCGTAATAATTCAAATTTTGACAAAATAAAAATTGAGAAATCAAATTTATGAAATAAAAATTATGTGAACAATGACAGTTTGAATTTTGTTGAACTTTTGTTTGAAGTTTGAGCTTTGACCGAATTCAATTTAATTTCATCGTAACGAATTAATAAAGTATATTGCAAAATTTTGGAAAAAAGAGAATGAAGCGATTTAATTTGTTTCTAAAATCAATTGAAATTTAATATTTTGATTATATACGACTTTTCTCACTTTTTCTTTCTTAATTCAATTCATTTTATAGTAAAAATTTTCCTACGAAATTTAGCAGTTAATTTAATTTTGATTTTTTTCATTTTCCTTCTTTTTTGTATTAGTTAAATTTATCATAAAGCAAAAATATCAAAGATAATTGTGTGGAAAAAAAGAAAACAGAATTAAGTAAATGAATAAAATGGATTAAAAAGATAACAAACATTTGTCCAATAAATTTTTGTCAACAAAGCAAACAAATTAGGATACAAATTTAACTTTAAATTTTTAATAATAAAAATAATAATAACAGCAATAATAATAATAATAAATAATGGCAATGATGATATAATGATAATCTAACAGTTAATGAAACAAAATCATGATAATACATAATTAGGATAGCTTAATAGTGAAATGTAATTAGAGCTAGCATTGCAGATTTTAATCTAATGCCTAAATATAGCCATCCATTTCATCATTCCCAAATCGAAATTTTAAAGCTAGCTGGATTAATACTACTCTCATTTAAATGTGCAAAATTTAAAACGAAATTTTATTACTACTATATGAATGTGAGAATTATAGGATGCATTGATGAACTGAGGGATAATTATAGTTTAAGAATTATTTATTACTTCATAATTTTTCAACTTATTTCCTTTGTTTTTCTTTTAATTTCTATTTTCTTATCGTTATATTTTAAAAACAAAAAAAAAAAATGCATAATTAATTAAAATTTTTAATTTATCGTAATTTCAACGCTAATTGTTATAATTGTTTTCATTTATCACAAAATATGATAATTATAAAATCTCTTCCTTTTCCCATTAAACTCATATTAACTTTACAATTTTAAAAATTTAGTTGTTTTTTTTAAGTACTGGAATTGTTATCTGCTGTAGTATCTCACCTGGTGAATGCCACATGTTTATTTTCCATCATATCTAATGCGAAAAAATTTTTTTTTACCGTTTAAATAATAAATAATTTGCGAAACATAATTTTAATTTATTAATCTTAAATCTTCTTTTACAGAAATATAAAATAGAATTAAAAAAAAAAACAAACCTTATTATTTTTGCATAAAGCAATTAAATCTGTTAATATAATATCAATATTAATTTGAGAATTTTTTAAGACAATAAATGCATACAATGGAAGTTTCTTGCCAAGTGCAACAATCTGAAACGATTGATAAGTACTGATAAGTAAGGCATCTCAATTTTAATTTATCACTTTCATGATAAAAAACTGATAATGGTTTTTTGGATTAGCAATTAATCTTACTGCATTTTATAATTAAATTACCTTTTGCTATTACAACAATTATTTTTAGCACTATTTTTACTATTTTTTTTAAAAAAAATGATTTTTAAAAATTTAATTTTTTAATTCACTGAAGTAATTCGAATTAAATTTAATATAAATGTGATCTAATATGACGTTTGTAATATACAAAAATCATATATATTAATCTTTATTATTTGTAAACATATATATTTTTCAACATTTTAATAATCTGTAATAATTATTTGTTTCTTAATTCTTGAAATTTTTTAATTTAATTAATTTAATTACTTTTTTCTTCGAAAAAATGAGAAATTAAAAACTATAAATAAATTAAGCACAAAAGAACAACCAATTACACATTGATAATTCCAATCCGTTCATTTTTTTCTTTGAAAAAACCGTTTGACATTTTTGGAGAAAAAATTAATTTTTATTAATTCCTATTAATTCTCAACTAAAATTACTTAATTTTAATTACTACATAGTATTAATGAGGATTCCAAAAAAAAAACAAACATGATCTATTAAATAAAAAATAAAAACATGATCTAATTTACACTTATATAAAAAAAAAATGACCTGTGCCCCTTTGACCTCATTATGAGAACATAATGCCTTTTCGAGAAGCCAATGCTCGATAAGTTGACCCGAACTGTCCACAATCAAATCTTCCTTATTAGTAATGATCTCAATGATGCCATCTTCATCCATTGTTACTATATCTCTATAATTTTCCTTTTTTTTACTTTCATCAAAATATAAAATTTGAAATCATATTACTACAATGTTTATTTAATTAATTAATTTCTTTTAAATTAATAAATTACTCAATTAATTTTAAACAAAATTTGTCACATACTTACCCTGTTTCAATCCATTCCAGCTCTTCTTCATATGGTGTTTCATAACCAAGAAATTTTGATCCTTTAATAGCTTTAATGCAAAGCTCACCTGACTGATTGTTATTACCTTTCCAATTTGACAAAATTTCAAGATTACGAATATCTATCTGAATGGCAACAATAAATACAAAGGTAATTAATTAATCAATTAACAGTTCTTAAAGTTTTTTTTCCTCCGAATTTAAAACAATTGCAAAATCTCCTTTCTTTTGACTTTAAATTTAATTCACTTAATAATTAGATTAAAATTTTTATATTTCAATCATTATGAAATCTTATAGAAATTATAAAAATTTTAATCGCAAGGTTTTAAATGAAAAATTTACGTCAAATTCGTTCAATGGTTTTCCAACACCTTTAATATTTGCTGTATCCCAGGTAAGAATTGGTATTGATGCAACTTCGGTTAATATATAACCATTCTAAAATTTAAAAATTATCCTTAAAACTTTTTTATTCTGTTCTGTTTTTGTAAAAAGCAGAAATTAAAATATCAAACATTAAAGAATCATTTTTAACTTACTTAAAATATGAAAAATTTTTTTACATACCATAACTTTTTGAACATTTTCAAATTGTTTGGTGATATTTTTGATAAGATCAGATGGCACTCGTTCACCAAGCAAAATAATATTTTCAATCGATGGTAAATGAACATTTTGAATTTTTGCCACTCGTAAAATTAAGCCTAATGCAACCGCATTAGACAGCAAATGAGTGCATCTGTATTAAAATATTATTAAGTTTAAACTTAAATGAAAATATTAAAGTATTATTTTACGTCAAAAAGAAAATGAAAATATAATAAAATATAGCAAAATATACAAAACAAATTATAAAAAAAAACTTAATTTCGAATTGAAAAAATTAAAGAGAAAAAGAAAAAAAAATAAAAAATAGAAAGAATAGAATTGATAAAGAAAAATATATTTAGTATATAATATTATCAAATGTTAATGCTAAATTTAAATTTAGCTTATTAAAATCATAAAAATTCAATATTTCAAAATTTACTGAAATTTTTTGATAGATTCAAAGAGAAATTTAGGAAGCGGTGACGGTGATGGATATATCACTTGCGTATTTGCAATGAATGGTATCAGTCCAAGAAATGAAAAGATTGGCATTTTAAATAATGGCAAAGCGCAACATATACAATTCTAAAAATTAAAATACAATAAAATATTTTAAAATAAATAAATTATAAAATAAAAAAAATAAAAGAGAAAATTTTAATGAAAAATATTTGAACGGAACAATTTTTTGTAATAAATTTTAAATATTTAAAAAGGAAACGGAAACGGAATTAATATTTTATAAGAAAAACAAATAGTATTTGATTTTTTATTTGAATTAATTAAATTTCATAATGCATTAACTAACAGAATCAGTGAAACCAATAGCTTTTACAATAGCATTGCAACCATTTAATAACTGATAATGTGTTAAGCCAACTAATTTTGCTGATGTTGAAATACCCTGAAAAAAAATTTTTCAAAAATTTTTTATGATTTAATTAATTTTAAATGATAAATAAATATGAGTAAAAATTGGATCAGATTAAGCAATAATGACAATTCATTAATTTTGTATAGAAAACAAACAAAAAAAAAGTGGTCTAATTGATTAAACTTTTGTCATTGAAAGTTGAAAATATTATTATTATTGTTATTAATTATTATCAATTATTTTTTCAATCCAATAAAATTGATTTTTAAGAAATATTATTTCAGATTTCATTTCATTACACAAAACCTTCGGTAGTATTCTCAATAATTGAGAATATCTGCAAAAATTTCTGATCTAAAAAATTTCCTTTTAATGGGAAAGGGATGAGTGCAGCACAAATTGATTGTTTACTTATTTTTTATTAATTATTTATTATCAATGTTAACTACATTAATAATAAATAATAATAAATATTATTGTGAATTATTTCAATTATTCATTATTCATTCAAACAATTAAATTAAATTAATCAATTTTAAAATGAGAAAAAATAAACTATTCAGAGATATAACCCTTATAAATGATTTAATTATTATCGTTAAACGTTGAAAACATTAATGAATATGTGGTGCAAATTTTCTTTTTTTATAATTTGAATTTTTTAATAAAGAATATTTGATTTTTTTTTGTTGAATTTGATTAAATTACTTTATAAAATGTTAATACAAAGTAATAATCATAACCAATGCAATAGTTTATTTAAAAGTTATTTAAATTTTCCTAATTAATTCAAAACGTCTAACTAATCAATTTGTTAAATAAAATTTTTTAATTAATTTATTAAATTCATTGAAAAAATATTATTTTTCAGGAAAAATTTTTATGCATAATTTTCTTTTTATTTATACACAAACACATTGACATGTTAATGTATTTGTTGTCTGGATGCATAAGAATAGCAAATTTAATTCATCAATCAAAGAGAAATGTAAAATGAATAAGAAAACAAAATTTTATAAAAGAAGGAGAAAAATAACAGAGAGAGAGGGAGAGAGAGAGAGAGGGAAAGGAGATATGAAGAAAGGGAAAAAAGAAAGGAGAAAAAATGATAAATTTTTTTTGAAAAATATGATAAGGAAAGAAATTTCATAGGTTAAAATTGAAAAATTCAATAAACTAAAAAGTTTTTTTTTTTTTTTGACGAATAGCACAGAGCGCTTTAAAACCTTCTTTTTCCCTTCTCTTTTGTTAAATTTAATATATATGTAAATAAAATTATTTTGACAGGAAAAGGAACAGAAGCAAAGAATTTAGGGAAAGAAAAAAAAATTTTTGGAAGAATGATTTCATTCATTTTTTTTTTTCTTTAACTCTTATTTTTGATTAAGCTGAAATAATGAAGTGACTGTGCCATAATTTTGACATTTTAGGGGATTTGCAAAATATTTATAATTTATCCTTTCTAAAGTTTCAATTAAGTAATTTTTTTGCTTTTTTTTTTTCTATTTTTTTTGCATTTTATGATTTAATTAAAAAGAAAATTTAAAAATCAATGCAACAAAAAAGAATTATATTTAGACATATACGCATAATACATTTATTTGTTTAAATTCAAAAAAAGGATGACAAATTAAGCATTAAATTCAAATTTTCGTTTGTTTTTTTCTTTTTAGCCAAAAATTTGCACTTTTAGAGAGATCATAAATTGTCACTTTTTAAGCTTAAACTAGCTTAAATTAGCCTAATGTAAAAAGAAACAATGATTTTCTCACTTGCTTGGCTTTTTTCTTTACTTTACTATGTAATGATTGACTAATCAAAAATATTATTTGGCTTAGTTTGAATTGCTAAGTTAAAAATGATTTATCATTTCTACTTCTGTTTAAAGCATATGAAAGCTTAAATCTAAAAAAATTTAAGTTTTAAAAGTAAAATATAAATGTAATTAACTTACAGACGTAAATTGCAAAGCTACAAGTTTATGCGTATTCCACGTCATAAAATCTGGTAATTTATCAACTCTCTCTCGATTACTTCGTCCATAAATTTCGGATAACGTAAACGTACCACTATAATATTTGCATTCAGTTATTAATTCTTAGAAAAATATGTTTAATTAGAAAAATTTAAATTCAAAAAGACATTATTACTTAATTTTATTCATTAAATTTCAAGAAATATTAAGGCTTACGCATGTTTATGCTCTTCTTCAGCCATAATTACGTGAGTTAATTTTGGTATCACTTTACTATATAGACGGCCTTTAACTGAGTACATTAATTCTGGTGATATTTCATTCAATAAATTATTTAAAAATTCAACTTCACGATTAGCCGGAAAACAAATTATAGCACGAAATTCACCCTGAAAACAACAAATTAACAATGTTGAAATTGATAAGTAAATAAATCATTTATAATATTTTAAATTTAAAAATTTAATTCATAAAAACATTTTCGTTTTTTGCTCTTGATTACAATAATTAGCTAATATATTTTATCATTTGTTACAATAACTTATTAACTTATTTGATTCGTAATTAAAATTAAAATTAGACTAAAAAGATAACGAATTAAGTTTTAAAATTAACATCAAAATTTAGAAAATTCAATTTTCAACTTTGCAGTGAAAATAAAATATACCTTAAGAAGCGCATATTTGAGTTGTTCAGCATTTGCAAAATTTGGATTCATTAAAGAAAAGATTAAATCAGCTCTTGCACATGCCAATGGACAAATAAAGAAATGAGCTGTATTTGAACCACAAATGAGGACACGATCTTGTGGCCTAAGGCCAATTGATAATAGACCTGCTGCTAATGTATCCATCTGTAAAAATTAAAAGCAAATTTATTAAACTCTAAATTTAAAATCAAAATCAAAATTTAATTTACTTTCGTGAACTTTTTTCAAAAAAAAAAAGTTTACTTCTTTTTTTACATCTGCAAATGTAAAAGTGATTTTTTCATGATCAAATACAGCTGCAACTCGATCAATTTCGCCACATTTGTAAACAAATTCTGGTAATGTTCCAAATAATAAATCGCATTTGGTACTCATATTTGATAACCTTTGAAATTATAACAATCATATAAACGTATAAACAAATATCACATTTAACAATAATTTAACAACAATTACTACTACCACAGTGGGAGTAGAAAAAACCGACAACAACAATAACAATAATAATAATTATTATTTTTGTAAATGAATGGTAGAAAAAACAATAATAATATGAATCTACGTTATCCGTTGAAAAAGATGACTTAACTGTCAGTAATTAAGTTGTGATATCAGTGAATTTATCACATGATAAGAAATATCATGATTCTATCAGAGATACCGTGTCATTCATTCATTTATGCCATATTATGAGAAAAATTTACAAAATATTTGATAGTTATTGAAAGACAAACTTTTGTTTTTTATCAGAAACAATTTTAAGTATCAAAAATTTGAGAGAGAGAAAAAAGAGGATTTAAATTTGTGTTATTTTAACTGAAAACAAGATATGAAATCATTAAATATAGATGAAACGAAGAATTTTGATGCCTTCCTATCTATCAGTTGTGATATGTGTAACAATAGATTTTAGCATTTAGAATTGGAAGAGTAGAACAATCGATGAAGTGTAATTAGCTCAGTTCAAACTTGTGCTAAGCTAAATGCTTCAACTATCGCTCGAAAAACTCTTTAACCAGTATCTTTTCACTGTATGTGTAACTCAGTGCTTTGCTAATGCTTTTTTCCGCAATTATTTTCTTTCATTTCTTGGTGAACTGATTGTCTTTTCGAATCATTGGTAGATGTATCGTTGTTTAGGACAAATTTAAAACAAAACAAGAACGAAGTTATCAGATTTCATTCAATCCCACTTCCTTCCTATCATCGTGTTTATCAGAATATATCAGATAATTCATGCAAATATATTTGCTTGGTCGTGAATTTAATTTTTTACAATATAAGAATAATTAGATTCGATGGGATGAATAAATCAACGTTTCTACCAATTTTTTAAGCTCCAAAAATTTTTTAGAAAAATCTTTATATCTTCATACTTCGTGATCAGTTACTGCTACTTGAATACAGAAACTTGTTTCACTTTCATCAGTTACGTACGTCACAGTACTTTTATGTATCTCTTTTGCATGTAATTGTATGTAGTTGCAATGCAATTGGTTAACATAAGTCAGAAAGTTGGAAATTTTATCGATATTAAATGGATTCAAATTTATCACCAAGTTGAAAGGTAAAATCGCTGGAGAGATTTCATCTGTTCTGCAAGATCATATCGTACTTTTTCTCGCATATAAAAGATTGGACAATCTCTTCTGCAAAATCAAAACGTATATTATTTTCAAAAAATAAAAAATCAGCTCAAATTATGAATTAACCAAGGAACCGTTAACTTCCAAAGACTTAGATAAATCTATTTCTAAGCAATTTTTTATAACTGAAAAGACAAATTACGGAAATATTTCCTTGATAATGAGTCTTCAATTACCAGACATTAATATTGAAGTGGAAAATAAGATTCCTTTATGACTTATAATCAATGACAAAATTTAGTAAGTTTATAAACGAAACCATGATTTTGTTTTATTTCCAAGATTTTGAAATCTTTTAAGGAAAAATTTAAACAAAAAAATTTACGCAGAGCAAAGCACTTCCTCGTTCATTGTCCCAGAACAATTCTGACATTCGGTCCACAATCGTGCAAAACGGTTTTCTATAGCATTCATTAGAGCTAACTGAAATAACAATCAATAAAATATGAAGAAAAGAGTTCAGAAGCAGAATAACTTTGAAGTCAAAATCATCAATTCTTTTTCTAGCAAATTCTTAGCAAAAAGAAAATTTATTTTAAAAAATATAACGAAATGAAGTTCGAAAATTCTAATATTTAATACTACCATTGATTATGTGTATTATATGCATTCATGTATTATTGCAATACACAATATTAGCATTATGAAAAGACATATTTTTCGCACAGCACTCGCTCCGGAAACTGACTTAAAGAAATGTTTACTAAAAAAAAGGGACGAATCATTACGTATGCATATTGCAATGATTAGCAACATGCAATAAATTATAGATTATAGGCAAAAAAATTAAATTATACAGATTTTTACATAAGAAGAATTGTAACTTACATGGGTAATGAAAACCTTTCCTTCATTTGGTTTACAATGTGCGCATGTAGCATCACTAACACCTTTTGGTAAACTACTTTTGCATGAAAGGCACCGTTCGGTTTTCTGGAAAAACTGTGACAATCCGGATTTCTTGGACTGCACCACTGTTCTAACCAACGTATGTACACCAGCTTAAAATCAAGAACAGTGAAGAACAATCAACAAAAAATTCTTTTATGTCCCTTGTCTAAACAGTAAAGTTCTTCAATTTCAAAGCATTACTTGTTAAAATTGATTCAGCTTTATCACCCAGGATAGGTTCAAAAATACGCGCCAGTGGTTTGGCCAGTTGATTTTCCAAATAATAGGCTGTATCAATAGGGATATTATTTTGCAATACATATATAGGATCCTCTGCTTTTTCATAAGCTGGGACCTAAAACATAGATTGTTTTGATTTATATTACTCGAGTACGTCAATTGGAAGTAGCCATACAAAAACTGAAAGATTTAAAACCTACCTTCTGGCCTTTGGCAACAATAACATAAGGTACGCGATCACCCAAGCGCGGTGCTGATCCGGAATCACGCTCTCGCATCCTCTCTGCTAAAACTACGTGTGCCTGTTTCGCAGCATAAGCCTGAAATAAAAAAAAAAATTGTAAAGAAAATTTTACAGTGAAATAGATGGTACCGAATGAAAGCAAACAAGTTTGCAAAGCAAAAGTAATAACTTCTATTAAAAAAACTCACATTACTTGATCGAGTTAGTTCCTTGGTGATTATGAGTTCTGAGATGTCAATACGATTGCAAAGAAGATCTGATATTACCTGTTTGAAAAATTCCAAGTATAAATTTGAAATACCAAGAAAACCCATTTGTCAAGCTATACAGCGTAAAAAAAATTGATTTAAAAGAAAAAACCTTTTTAGCATGTTCCAGAGCACTTGTAGCATCACCTTCCAACAACATTTTTTCTAAACATGTACTCAAAACTTTTGACACCAGCGGGCAATTATCACGCCGAACTGTTTCTAATCCTTTGCAATCAATTTTGTCATGCTTTTCAGGTCTTGTAAAATATAAACCAGCATAGCGTTTCTTGTTTATCAACAGAAAGGGTGAGTAAACCTGTAATATACAGATTTTAGAAAAAACAAAAACTAAAATTTTTTCTTTTACCACTTTATCTGTTAAAATTTCACTAAAATTTTTTCTTTTACCACTTTATCTGTTAAAATTTATACTTTTAATCTTTTACTAAACTAGACAAACTTCAGCTTTATTGTTAACTTCGCTACCGCTTAACATATTAGTCGTTGTGGATAGAAAAAAGAAATCAGCAAAAAATAGAAAAATTTATTTTCAAATACCTTGAAAGTTGCACTGCAAGAAATTTGATATCGTAAGTTTGAAATTTAGAAAGTTTAGAAATTTGAAACTTCGTCAGTTCCACCAATCATTGACGGAGATGGCAAACAGAAGTCTGATACCTTTTCAAACTCTAATTTAATTGGAGGTATGAACTTCTTGCTAACTTCTGTAGCAGCATGCAAACCAAGTTCCATCGCTGCTTTGACGTCTTTAACACCAAATTTCACCATCACTGAGTCGGTATCACCGTAAATAACCTAAAATCCGTAAAAAGTAGAAAAAAATCTATAAGTCGAAGAAGCTACCGAATTTGCACTGTTTCATTTTTTCTTCCACCGCACAATCAAAAATGAACTTTAATTTCAATTTTCTTCGTTTTAAACTCCAAATTAAAGTATAATTTCTCCCAATCCAAATATTAAATATGATTTTCTTCAATGTAAGATATGCAATTCTCAACGATTCGACATTTAGCTGGTAGGAGAAATAATGATTTAACTCATACTTGGAAACGCTACTGATCCATCAGTAACAAAATTCTTGCATAAAATATTTACCTGAGCATTGCATGGACATTTGCCATCCAGGTAACCCTCTTTGTATATCTCCTCAACTGCACTTTTCGTTAAATCAATCATCTGACGGCCATAGGCTGTTACTGATTGCGAGATCTCTAAACAGGGTAACTTCCCAACCGAAGCACCCGTAAAACCATAAACTGAGTTAGCCGATATTTTCAGAGCAAGTTGTCTACCGTTTAATACCATACGTCTTAAAAAAGTTGCAAAAGAAACAAATTTTTCTCATAATATTTCTAGACTTCATCCTTCACTTCAAATACCATCCCGCCAAGTAGCAAGAGAGATAAGATTTTCAGCAAGATAACCTTAGCATTTGCAAATAAGAATTAATATTTCAAGTCTGCATTTCCAAGCGTAATTGCTCTAAATTCCAGCTAGTTTCCATTACTATGTGCCTGCTTCCAAAGCTAAGTAGTTATTCCTTGTCGACACCAATTTTAATAAAATTTTATGGAGAATTTTGTCCCCTATGCTAGCTAATCATGTGAAGTGTAAACAATCAACCCACTCATTTAACAAGTGATATCAGTTTCAAAATGAAAAATCTTTTTACCGAAATGGATCCTTCTCATTCTTCAGATCATTCTTTGCTTGTTTTCTGGCATTCAACAAATCTTCCAGAACTTGAGGCAACAAACCACGACGAATGTTTGACTTCACGAAGCGATTATTTGACGGAGTCACTTCGAAATCAGAGTCAGATAGACTAAAAATTTCAAAAAACTACTCTTCGCACTTTATTATAAACAAATTTCCAGAGTACCATACATTTCCGAGACTTATCTTCCACTGCTTTCAAACAACTTACTTATGAGTTGCATTTGAACCCCGAATCAGTGTGGTATAGCATAAATTGTGGGCAATCATAATGGACGGATACAGAGATGCAAAATCAAGAGTTGCAATTGGAGTGTTATAAAAACCCCGAATAGGATCGATTACTGTTGCACCTTCGTAGGTATCGTCAGCTTGTACGATATCAATAACTGGTAAAAAGAAATGCAGCGATTTTGCCTAAAATTTACAGTAAATCCCATTTCTCTGAACTTCTAGTATAAGCAGACTGCACAACTTTTATCTAAATATAGACAGTAATGTAAAAAAAAAAAAAAATACTGCATATTTTTTGAAAATCCATACTTTTCGCAAGATCTGTGACATGACTTTGACCTGTTGACCCCTAGAAAGTAGATAATCGAGAGGAACACCGGTAACACGTGCCATTTCAATGTAATTAATGATGGACATCAATTTTTGAAGCAACTTTAGCGGCAAATATGCGTCTTTCATACAATAAATAGCTAGTCGACGGCGTGTAAAAGCATTTCCATTCTAAAATTCCTTTGAAAAACTTGGGTGTCAATAATCACATATTACTAAATACAGCTACTGCATACAAACGTTAGTTACTTTTTAAATTCCAAAATCATGTAAATTTACTCACCTGCAAGTCTGCAATCATTGAGTAATCGACATCTTCCTTCTGCTCACATAAAAAGTGGTAACTGACACTGTTCAATGAATAACTTCGTAACTTGTAATCTCGCAAAACAACCTGAATTCTTTAATCAGGTTATGTTTATTATACAACACGCCAAATGCAGAGATTGAACCTGTGACTTTCTGTTTACAAGACGATATATTGTCGCTAATACCGATATATTTCCCGTAAAGCAATGCATTTTAGTGTCCAGTAAACTTTAAGCTTGAATTACTATTTATAGAATAAACATTTCTGCCTCACATGAAATGGTACATGTGCACTTGCAATCAACCTATAATCTGTTTTAATTTTCTGTCTTTTCGGACTTTGTAAACTTAATTGCGAAACAATAATCGTAAAAAAAAACAATAATTGTAATTCATACATTCTCTTTGTTTACAAAATAAATAACAACTACTTATAGGGGAAGAAATAAGTTATTGAGTGTTTATATGATACTGGCACATACGATATACCTGATTGATTGTGTGTTCATGAAATCATCGTATTAACATAAATTAACTTACTTGAATGACATCAAAAATAACCCGTCCTTCAACATTTGTTATTTTATTCGTTCTATTACCCATCTGTTTACTTGATAAAGGCATTTCTCGCACTTTTGAAAGTGAATTTGGAATACGACCTAGCATTGTTGCTCGACTTTCAATCTAAAGCAATAAAGTTTACAACTAATTATTTGTTGAGTGAAAATTTCCCTTTAACCAAAGACAAAACAACAAGCCTTTAGTGCTCGAGCGCGTTCTACAATATATGGGAAATCAAAATTTTGAATATTATAACCAGTAATGAGATCTGGATCAACGGTACGCACAAATTCTGCCCATTTCTGAAAATAATTAGCAAATTGATATATTCAACAAACTAAGAAGGTGAGAATAAATTAAAGTCTATTTTTAAAAGAGGATCAAAACTTTCAAAATTCTTCTCACCTTAAGCAATTCCTCTTCTGATTTCGAAACAATAATTTCACTGCCAATGACTGGAGCAGTTTCACCAATCACAAAACAGTTCCGAATAAATGGTTCATTCTCGCCTTCAATTTTGACCATATTAGCTATTTGTATAACAGCATCCGTGTGAGCTTCCGGAAATATTCCTGAAAACAGTAATAACCACACAACCAAACATATTTTACCTAAAATTCGAAAACTTGAGATAAAGCAAACACATATGATTTAAAAAACTGGAAAATTAGGAGCCAGTAGCTATAAATCTGCACCAATACAATGAAATGCATTAAATAATTCGTGCAGAATTTAACTGAGTAATGAAACATATTTCTTATATCATATGAAAGCTTGAAGATGATGATTTAAATGACAAATGAAGTTTCATCCATACTACATGGAATTTGGTCCCTATAAAATTAAAGAAGCAAACATGGAAATTTTTGAAATGAAAATAACAAATTTTCTAACCTTGTCGATTTGTACATTCAATATCAAATGATAAAATACGCAGTGGTGCTATTGACGACCATCTTGGAGATGATTCAGGAGAATGAATGACGAGATCTGTATTGTTTATAGAGCACTGCAAAATATTTTTTTAAATACTACGACTCAATCAATTTGCAACCTTATTATTTAAATAGCTACTGAAATTGTCAGAGTAGTGCAATCTCAAGAATGTAAGGTTAAATCAGTAATACACCGCATTTTGGTCACTAGGTGTGTTTATGGAGATAACTTGTCTTCTGTAAGCATTCTGTACAATGATAAATAAATGATTTTAATTGTGTGAAATATTCTGCACAATTTCATTGTACAATTGTGCACAATAATACACTAAAGTCCAAGAGATGCACTGAACTGACAATTTCAATAGAATTTCGAAGGCATATTACCAATCAGTAATTTTGACGTTTTTTTAGAAAAAAAAAAGACAATGAAAATAAACCTCAAACTGACAACGACTGATCATATCTTTTCCTTCAACAATTCGATATTTTTCCGATGGTAACGTAACCCAGGCGCAACCAACCAAATTATGATCTGTCATAAATCTAATTTCGAAATCAATATTTGTTTCAAAACATGATAATGACTCCATTTGCCCTCCTTTTATCAAGTTCACTCCATTAGTAAACACTCGTCGACCTGAAAAAAAACAGATTTAGTGCCACCGTATCATATTTAAAAATAATTCCAGAAGATGCAATAAAAACATCAAAAACATCATAGTTAAAAGTTGCGAAATCTGACTGTCGTAAATTTTGTTAGCAAAATTCCATGGCTTACAGAGATTAAGAAGCTTCGGCGAACAAACATATACTTTTAGAAACTTCTGATTTAGATCCTTTTTATACTCATAAATACTGGCACCATGTACAATACTGAGATCAACGACTAAATTCTCAACGTTCTTTGAGATACCGATGTTTGCCGGAACTTGCGCCTGAAGTTCAAAAATGTCTAATTTTGAAACTATAACCACATAAAAATAAAGCTAAAATAATATCATAGCTTTTAAAGAAACATTAGAACGTTAAAGAAAATGAAAAAGTCTTCAAATCTAAACCTTAACAATATCATTCAGGTATTTCTTCGCATACTCTATGTGCTCTTCATCAAACCGACTTTCCAATAAGACATAGAAGTAAGGAAGGAATCCATGAACTTGCACGCAAATTGAATTTTGATTAGCAGTAGCTCCGAATAAACGAATGACAATATTATTTTCATCATCTGAAATGAAAATGAAGCATTTGGATGTACTATGATGTCAACATGTATAGTTATTGCACTTATCAAAGTGGTGTTAGTTTTACAAGCGCTTCAAGTTATAATTTTAAGGCAGAGCTGAAAAATTTTATTTGAATTGTAGACAATTCAGATCACTAAACAATGGGCACTTTAAATTTCGGTGTAACATTTCTATAGCTAGAGAACTTAGTATTCATTACTTTCAATGAAAAAATTTTAAGCTGTAATTTCAACTTTGTCTTTAGAAAATTTCGCTTACTCATATAATAATCAACATCAACAACTTGAAAATCGATTTCCGGTCTCGTATATAATTCATCAGGAATCGGTGGACGAGCCCAAATACGATCTGAACATAAGCATCCAAATGAATATTCGCATTTCACATATAAAAACCAGTCATATAGAAGCCCGAATATTGTAAGATAAGATAATCAAAATAAAGACATATTGATGCTGGCACTGCTGTGAAATATTTTACATATTTCCCAGAATGCTTTATTTCTATATTTTGCCACCAATCATCCCTTGTCATTTTCAGAACGTAGAATACTTTGATTAAAAATAAAAACAAGAAAAACTGACTCGTTTCAAATTGGTTAACCGTAGTTCTTACTGAACCATCATCCGACGGTGCTAGTGATGCCAGCTGTGTTACGAAAACAGATGGCTCATTGTCAATAGGTCTGCAATTCAATTAAGTTGAAATATAAAATAACGTTATCGAAAGTACCAGAACTACTGATAACTATTATAGATAACAAGAGAATGACATCGATAAGTTTATAAAATTCTTCCCTTGGCAATAATGCAACCATTTTATCAGATAAAATCAAAATATCAGCCTTTTGAGAAAAAAAAAGAAAATTCTTTCTAAAATCAACTCAATCCTTCTCACTTTTATCTTTGGAAAGGGCGACCAAGGTAAATTCCATACTTATGACAACATTTTTGATAATTTTTCTTCTTTAGCTTAGCAGAAATTTCAACAATAAACACACTCTGTCATTTTTAATTACATGAAATTCAAACATATCTAACCTGTTCCGTTTTGTTTTTGCAAATGATGGTGTTGGTCGTGCTGTACGTTTACCTATTGGCGATGCCATTCTATAACGTATAGTAAACAGCCAGCAGTACCTAGCTAATACAAGTAGAACAATCAATTTTCCTGAAAATATCTCTTTCATATGACAACATCAAAAATAATTGTTGAAAATAGAGATTTGATAAATTTTATAGGTTATAATATAATAAATAACAAAAGTCAAAATATGAAATGATTTTTGGATTTTACTGCTTTAAGCTGGACAACAATTAAGAAGCATATCTAATAGTACTTTGATCTATGGTACTCTCTCAACACGTCATAATTTCTTTGATGTATTCCACTTTCATGTATTGTTATCTCTTCTTCACGAGTTGTGATGCATTCTCCAATAGCAATATCTCTGCAAATTTTGATATTTTCTTGAGTAGTAACAAATAATGCAAATTATTGCATAAACTTCATTAACTAAATTTGCACTTCCCAGTATTACATGCAAAATTATAATATTTTCCAAAAGTTTTAGCTGCTAAGAACATTCAGATGGATGGAGAAGTGAAAAGAGTACGGTGGAAATGAAAAGAAGAAAGAAGGAGTTAAATTTACTTAAATAATTTAAAATTCGCGCGATGGTTTGAAATATTTCTGTGCGACTGTTTGTATAATTCGTACAGAGGAAATCATAATTCGTACATTTAATTCTTAATGAGATTGACTAATCTCAAAGTAAAGTTGATTTTACTTATCGTTTCTGGCTTCTCTTTTTTGAAAGTATGGAAGACACTACTGACTTAAATAAAGTCAACGTAATAAGTAAACGTAACTATTGAAAAAATTAGTTATTTCATGGAACTAGAAATTATCTGAAAATGACAAATTTTCTTATAGATGAAATGTTACACTGTTAAGATTTATGATTCATTTGGACATTTCTATTGCTACGAATATTTTAGGTGGAAATAGTAGCCCAGTGGATCCATTATTTAGGATGAAAATTCTAATTATATAAGTGATAAGTTACAACTCTCTGTGATTTGTGTAACGATAGCTAATATTTAAATATTGCTTACGTGATTTCTAATTTTGATAGAACCAATTTTCTTTTTCATTTAAAAATTTCAATTTCAAAAGGAACGTTAATACCAATCTCACTGTCTAATTTCTCCTTGTTGTTTATATTATATCCCACTCTTTTTTAAAAAAATTCTTTCGGGTCTTCGGCATATATAAAAATTTGAATTGAATTAGCTCTCCTCGTCATTTACGGATAGTATATTCAGATGAATAGAGATGAGATGTATTTTAGATGTTATTTGAGTCTATAAGAAAATCTATAACTTTACTGAGAATATTTAGATGTAAATTATACAACACAGTAGGAAGGATTAGACCGCCAACGAAAAAAAAAAGGAAAAAACAACATATCTTTCATTTAATAAAAATGCACCGATTCAGAAAAAGAAAACTAAGAATATAACATCATAAATTTATATTGTTTCAATAGTTTTTCCATTAAAAAAAGCAAATATTAGAAAGAATTAAAAACAAAGAAAGAGAAAAAAAAGAAAAGAATTCACGATTAATGCAGAAGAAAGTACAATTTATAAGAGAGCAATCACAGTAACATTAGAAAATAAAAATCATTTATTTCTAAACTTATCTATTGGGCATAAATTGACCGGTGAGACTTAATAAGTTTGATAGAAAGAAAAAAAAAGGAAAAAATTGGATAAGTTTTATATAAATAACATGCTTAAATCAAACTATGATAATAAAATGCTTTGGACAGATTTTCAAATATAATAATGATAATAATAGTAATGATTTTTTTGCGAAATTGGATCAAAACATCCAAGTAGGCAAAAATTATGTGACAGAATGAAAAAAGAATGGTATATTCTTAGTATATACCAAGGTCGTATAATTTGGACTAGCCTTTTTATCAAATCTTTTTAAATAGTATCAATCATCTGTATATTTTTGATATTATATTTGATATTGATTCTTAATCATTAACAGATTTGTTAACTATTTATTATGTTGACGATTTCAATTTCACATGATAATTCGATGGTCATGTAGTGACGTTGTATTCAACGATACACTTAATTTAACCCCGATGATAGCAATGTTTACATAAAATTGATTAAAATTAACCAAAATAGATAAAAAAAACGAATTCGCAAAGAGGTAGACACGGTAGCTGAAAACAGCCGGTGCATTCTCAGTCAGCACTGCACAAAAATATTTTTTTTTTTTTTAAATTTAATCAGGAAGCTTTTTTTGAAAACAAAAATTCTGATAATTTTTGAGGACAAACAATTATTTGATAGGAATGAATCTTGATTGATCATACTTTAACACTTTATCTTTCTTATTCTCATATCACAAATAATATTTCCAGGAATGATAAAATTAGGATGACTCAGACAGTTGTAAATTAATTAAAAAAATAAAACTTATGATAAGAAGAGAAAAAAAAACATAAATAAGTAAATGAAATAAAAAAGGAAAAGATTGACATTTAGAATGCCTAGACATTGGTAGTGCGTGCAGACAGAGAATGATCCAGAAAGATTACAAGACATTTCAACAGATTTTGATGAAGGAATATCAAACAATTAATTCGTGACGGATAAAAAATGTTTCACCAACAAACACATTGTCCCAATTTGTATTCCATTATGACATTTTAATAAAATCGATACCTAATTGCTTTCTGTTCCGTCATCACCATTTGTAACATCTTTTTGAGCTGAAAATTACATCATCACTTTAGTTATTTAGCTATTCGTTCAAATATTATTGTGTTATTACCAAAAAGTAGCTTTTTAAATGTAGTTTCCAAGCAATAAATAACAAAGAATGTTGCAAGAACAAATTAAAACTAAAATTAGAAATCAAGATAAATGGTTTGAATGGTTCGATAATAGAAGGTAAGATAAGCACTGAGTTTTGCTGTAATTTTTTTGGAACCGATAGAAATTTTCTTCAGAAAAGAAACTTTCATTCATTTAACAGTACCGTCATAGTCAGCTAAAAAGTAATTTACAACGAATTACATATATATCATTAAAAATGAATGAACTGATAACTAAAAGATTGTGATCGTCTGATTAAGGAGATAAATGTTAGATCATGAGCAAATCACTCCTAGTACATATTAAAAACTTTCCAATCAATCAATCAATCAATCAATACAATGGGTTCGTCCTAAGAGAATTAGGCGGTCTTGGTAGTATTCAACAATTACAAAATTCTTTCTAAAAGTATTTAATTTATTAAATATCGATTTACATATCAATTTAAATAACAAAAAGAAGGAAATGGATTTAAAAAAAAAATCAAACCTTGACCAAGTTCCCTGAGCAATGTGCTCATATTGTTTGTTATATCATCAGCTGCATGAAGCAAATCACCTTGCAACTGAGCAGCAGGTACTGAACTAGCTCTCTGAACTGCACGATCTCGAAATGCAGTCGAAACACGGCTTCCGATACCGGTCAATGATTCCGGTATAGCACCCATACTTCCACCTTTTGATTGCTGCAAAAAAATAGATAAGGAATTAGTTGTTCGTCGAAAACAAGTTAAGTTTTTGTTTAAACAGGTTTTTTTTTTTTAAAAAGATGAAGTGATAGAGTTATCATTTGATTTCATTCATACGACTACTGATATATCTCGGATTACTAAAATAGAAATAAGAGACCACTTTGCGATCTCCATCTTTGAAGAGGATCCTCACTCACGATAGTGTTAACTTAGTGAAAATAAATATTGGAAGTATGACTCATGACGTTTTCGAAAGACACTGCTAAATGTGAAAGAACTTGGATTCAGAAAAAAAAAGTTGAAATTGCTACATTTCTACTTGTTGTTTTTCAAAACGTTTTGTAGATCGACAAACCGCAGATGTTTTTCCACATCTTTGAATTTATCGAACATTATTAAACTTACGAAATTTCTAAAAACTAGTTCGCACAAAGCCTTCAATGATTTCAGCAAAATAAAAAATAATTTAAAATAGAAAATTTAAAATCTAGCGAAATTTAAAATAACTTATATGAATTTAAGCATAAATATAACTATACTAAAGCAAATATCTTACATTTAGTTCTGACATAAGCACTTCTAACTGTTGCATTAGATGTCTTCGTGTTTGTTGCATAATACGCATTTTTTCCTCAAGCTGAGCTTTCCGTTCACGTAAACCATTCAACTGTTCATCCGTATTTTCTAATTCCTGGAAAAAAAAAAGTAAAATCAATGTGTTAAGGACTATGCGTGAATTTTGAAATAAGTGGTGAAATTTGGAGAGAAAGAAAAAAAAAGGATTGCACTTAAATGATGGAAAAATCTACTTTTTCTACATATTTCCAATCAGAAATTAAAAAAAAAAAAAAAAAAACTATGAATCATAAATTTATATGATACCAACACAACCTATCTCTGCTATTCTTTTATTATTGCAATTTTTTCTTTTCATATATAAAAACAAAAAAAAAAAAGAAAGAAAACAGCATTACTTGTTGTTGCTTTAACATTTCCATTTCTCGTATCATCTCACCATTCTCTTCTTCAAGTCGTGCAATTAATGTTTTTTCACTAAGATTTTCATCCATACTGGTTGCTCGATCTTTGGGCAGCACAAATGGATACTTAAATGTACTCTTTAAAAAAAAAAAAAAAGAAAAAAAACAATACATTAACTAAAGTAATTAAGTACTTCAGATTAAAAAAGTTCAAAAATGCAACGTAGAGGAAGACAATTGAAGCAACTCATTAACTAATTCTATATCATGATAACTTTAAGAATTTGAAACATTAAATATAATTAACTACTGAATAAAATTATGATATCATAATCACCTGTGTTCGACCAGAAAGTTTAGCCGAATAACGAGCAATCAATTTATGCTCATCATCCATATTAGAGCCGTTAGTTACAGGAAATTGTCCGGGCAAAATTTGACTTGTCCAATCTTTTAGACCTTCTGAAAGTCGTCTTCTGGATGTTGTTGGTGTTACTGGTAAAATGTTAGCAAGATCGAGAGGACGTTCTGGGCGTTCTGGGAATATTGGATGTGTGGAACGATTAGGCACTGGTACACAACGCAAAGATTTATGTATGGAATGGGCTAACTGTTTCGTTGGTGATTTCTGAAATGGTTTCTGCTTTACAATTCATGTAAAATATTGTTTAACTTAAAAAAAAAAAATAAAATAAAATATTTTTGTCAAAAAAGAAGCGTATTCCAAGCTCTTGAAATAACTAATTTTAAAGGTCGTGTTAATTTTCATTAATAGCGATCAATTATTTCTTTGATATTTGCTTGCTAAAGAGAAATGTTTACTTCTTGGATTAATTTCAGGTTTAACTTAAATCTAGATTTATTTTTTTCCAATTTTAACTCTGCTATACTCGAAATAATTTTCGCTTCTATGAGTACAAGTTAACAATTGACTCTCCAAGACTAAAAAAGAAAATGAAACATCTAAATATAAGAAGAGAAGAGTTTTAATCATCTTCAACGATATTATTCACCATTAAAAATTTATGTCGGTATTAATGGGATCAGTTAAATCTAATAATCGTAAATATGCCAGAAACAACTTCGTTTTTCTGGCCAAATTTTCAATAATCAACTCAAAGAGAACAATCTCATTAGTTTTCATCATTCTATTATATTCTCATTTCTTGTGTCAATCATTTACATTCTGTCTAAAATTTCATTCACATAACCAAATTGAAAAGTTACTTACATAACTAGAATATTCTTTCATTTCATGTTCGTTGGAATGCGTTGAACTTGTCCGTCCACGCCAGAAACACTGCTCACATAACTGATAATTCGTGCAACGTTGACACTTATAACGAAAACCGGTAAATGACCGAACCTAAAAAAAAAGAACCAATTGGAATATTGACTTCCAAACCTTAAGTATCATCTTATGCAAACACTTTTTAGTGAAATTTAATCTGACTGTCACCTTACAGAGACAATTCTTAGTGAGATCCCAAATTTAATCTGATTTAATTACAACCTGAATCAGTCTAAAAACTATTAGACGAGAATTACTTTAAACAGATTGCACATCTTTCCTTTTTGTCGTCATTCTTTTTTCTCTAAAAACGAATTAGACTAATGTAGTACTATATACGTATACGTGATGGATGATCTGGCAGAATTAAATTAACTAACCAAATTGATAGCATTAATCCAACAAAAGTTAAATATAAACTAGCTGGCGGCTCGAATTCTAACATTCAAAGAATTTTTCAAATTTGAAGACAATTCTTAAATGAAAAATTTTACCTGACAAGCATCACATACAACCGGATGATAAACATGCTCAACACTTGCCATTCGATGCAGTAATGGTAACCACATTAGACATGGCGGACACGGATCGGCCAACATTACATCCAGAAATGCATTCAAATTTACCCGTTGATCCTGAAAATAAAAATTGTGAGATATTTTAAATCATTACTCATATGCAATATATTATCGATATTTTGATCCCAAGTTGGAAGATTATTGATGCAAGAAATTTAGCCAGCATTATGCTATATATTTCTCTACTATTAATCTAACTTATATGTCATTTCTCAAAATGACTTTATGATATGACAATAATTAGTTCATTTATTAATGGTATTTATTTGAGCTATTTATAACCATTATACTTTAAGCTATTCATTTATTTCAGATGTTTCATGAAATACATTTTTGTGATTATATTTTCATCTAGAACAAATTAACAAACTTTCTGAAAGCATTGTCCCAATGCTGTTTCCGTGTAACCAAATGTTGGACCTTCAAAAACAGCCGTAGCAAGGGCCAGAACTTGCTGTAAATAACCACTAAATTTATCCCACTCCAATGTGCCGCTGCTATTGGATATTTGCGAAAATGCATCTGAAAAATTAATTATTCTACAAGAGTTGAAAGCAAAAATTAGAAATTAAGGAATAACATTAATGAAAAAATGCATATAAGTTTAAATTATTTTCATTTCCTAAGCAAAAATTTGAACTCTACTAATTTTTGCCAGTCTTTTTTTTGTAGTTTTAAAATTATAAACAGCTTGAGAGTTTTTGTAGTTTTAAAATTATAAATAGCTTGAGAGTTGGAGAGACCTAAAGTAAGTCTTGCTTTAAATTCATAAGTTAGGGTAAAAAGTAATCGTAATTGGAATTTCTCGAAACCTTAATTTTCACTTTTTTTCAAATTAACAAATTCTTAACATTGCTTTTCGCGAAATGTTTACGCAGTTATATATTTATTATTAACTTATTAAAGTCTATAAAAATACTTACTAATCTCTCGTAATTGAAACTCCGAATGATCTACCAATACTAGGATAACAAAAAAGCAAATAAGAAATTTCTCAGAAATTGAAACAAGTAAAATATGGAACTTTTTGATGAACAAACTGAAATGCAATAAACTCCAAATTAAAATTATTCTTTTTTTTTTTGAAAAATGGAAAAGATAACTTTTACTTACATCGTAATTTATCCATTAATTTACCGGCACATAATGTAGCAAGAGCTATTTTGATAGCAAAAACTGTTAAACGACCAGTTTGTTGCCTAAAATGTAATCCGTTATATAACACAAAACGAATGTTTCAACTATGTTTTAATAAGTTAATTTCTTCCGGAATTATTAGTAAAGGAATACTTTTTTTTCTTTTTGAATGCGAATTAATGCAATGATCCAAATAATTAGCTAAAAATTTAAGGATACAGTAATTAGTGGAAAGTAAATGAGGCAAAGAATTTTTTTGTAAATTCAACTCACAATAAGCATTTCTTTTTATTATTATGCTGTCATCATCATTAACAAATACAACCTGTCATACGCACCGACGAGGAAGCTAAGCAAAAGTGAGATGGATTTGTCGGTATCGATGTGTTGCGCACTGGGTAAACGCTTATTTAAATTATGAAAAATTGTTGCAAGCAATAATTCCAATCTGGAGATCTTCACCTGTAAGCAAGTAAGTAAATGGTAATTAGTAAGTTATAATTTGTTAAAGAATTGAAGGAAAAAAGTAAGTGCAAAATGTTTCTGTTGAAAGAATTTCACCATTACTAACAATAACTTTGATTTAAACTTAATTTGTCGCTCAAATTCGAAAACGTTTCAAAATAAGTAAAATGAAAAATATTTTAAAGTTTTCTTAATTCTTTTGTCTGTTAAAAATGCCTTATCAACTTTTGATCTTCCGGTAAATATTTAGTAGTGAAATTAGCAAGCTAAAATATAAAATGATGCCTATTCTCTGCCACAATATTTCATTAATTTTAAGATTTACATAATTAATAATTTTAAAGCTCAAATTTCAGTAACTAATAGGCAGCACAAGAGTGACAATGTATAACAGAAAGTAATCGTTCCTTTCTATCGTTTTTTCCTTTTCATTTTATGCAATTTAGTTTATTTCATTTTTTTTTTTTTGGTTGTTAACTTTACTGATTTCAAAATCAAAAATTTAAATAAGGAATTGAGTAAATCATATGTTCAGCAATAACAATATCATCTTATCACGATATAATAGTTGAAAGTAATAACCTGTGAAGTAATTGGAAGAGCATTTAAACCATTTTCG
Source organism: Wuchereria bancrofti (assembly GCA_005281725.1). Lineage (NCBI taxonomy): Eukaryota > Metazoa > Nematoda > Chromadorea > Rhabditida > Onchocercidae > Wuchereria > Wuchereria bancrofti. The sequence continues at coordinate 1,619,848 of SSBO01000014.1, read as the reverse complement.
CGGAATGATTCAATCATATTCCATATATCCACCAGGTGTACTGTAAAAAGAAACAAAAGGTATTTTAAACAAATTAAAATATGAAAAATGAAAGAGCAAAGAGGAAAGAGAGAGAGAGAGGGAGGTAAAGGAATACGAAATTTTACACTTCGCTAGGTAAGTAATGATTTGGACAACTAAAAAGTTCATAAAACAAATCATCCTAAAAATGTCGAATTAGTAAAAGAAAAATAATGAATTTAGCTAAGATATCATCATAGAAAAAGAATATTTGAATATGCTACTCTATTCTACAGGTTTTTAATCAAAATTTCAAATTAAAATACTAGTAGTATTAAATCGAATTTATGACACTTTAAGTTTGCCTAAAAGAAATATATAAAGACAAATTATGTTTAATAAATCATTAACATGGAGAAAAAATTCTCAATTTTCTTCGAATGTATTACAGAAATCACATTCAATACAATGAATTACCTTCTTTCTTTTACCTGTCTATCTAGCAAAATGATTTTGACTGAATTAAATAACGGATTTATGAATTAAACTAAAGGATTACGCCGAAAGTAATAATTATTACACTTAATCTTATCAGCAAAACATACCATTAGTCTTTTTTTGGATAAAACGTAATTTGCATGCACATCTGTACGTTGCAAAACGAATCGAATCGAAATCTTGCAATCCTAAAATCAATTATCATTATTATCATATCAGTTCTCAATAAGTATACTATATAATCATTTTAAACAAATATAAGTTTTGGTTACTCAAAATGTGACAGTATTCTCCCAAATTAATTAACACTATACTTTTTATTCAAGTATATGGTACTAGAAATTGAACTGAGTAATTATTAAAATTAATTAATTGCCTTAATGTCTTTATTTTATATAAAAGAACATTGCAATTGCCATCTTGATTGTATCAGAATTAAAATACTACTCCATGCATATTGTTATAATTTTTGAAATGTTAAATAAGTAGATTAAATGATTCAATTTCTATTACAGTTTAAATACTGTTTTCATATATATTTTCGTTATATGAATCGATTTTACCTTATTACCATCCCCTTATATTTTGCTTTTTTTTTTTCATTTTTTAGAAAGTATAGTTTATATCATAATTACATGCCAATATTTCTAATATTCCACGTGTAACGTTACTTTAACATAAATATAAAATTAAAAGAAAAAATTTGATTAAATTATGAAAAACTAACGCATTTCATCAATTAACATTTGCAATTCGATAACAATTGCATCGTTAGCTGTTGATGCATCCATATTATTAATAATTCGTTTATATTTCTTCAGGTGTTCACATTCATTTCATTTTTTATGTAATTTCTTTTATTATCATTATCCATATCACATTTATCATCCATTTACATAATACATACGTTGTAATATTTTCACGTATACTTCACATCATAGAAATAAATTTTTTGCTTGATAATCCAACCATTTTTTTTTCTTTTTTGGTTGAAATTATTTTTGAGTTAAAATCTGTAATATAAATTAGATAAAAAGTACTTTACGATATATGTCAAATGAGGGGTAAAATAACGAAATCGTAAATTTTTATTCGGAAATTGTCTCATTGTTGTGAGATTGCGTAACGTAATAGTAATTTTACGGAAATACCAGACGTAACACTTGCACTACTTTGTCTCAGTTAATATCTGGAAATTTCTAATTCATTTCAAATAAGAACTTGAATAATTATCGACTGAAATAAGAACTTGAACAGTTATCGATTGATAGAGGAAATACTTTAATGGTAAATAATACCTTCGTCAATTCTCAAAATTTTCAAAAAAAGGAGGAAAGAAAAACAATGAATAATTAGCAAATGAAAATTTTGAAATACATACAATAATTTAAAAATTTTCGAATATATGAAATTAAAAGAACTGAAACACTGAAGGATTCTTTTTTCTTTCTAAAGGACGGAAAAATTAAAATTAAAAAGAGCTGAAGAAAGAAGTAATGAAACAGAACATATGAATAATTTCCATTTTAGGCCACATTTTTAATTAATTAAATCAGTGCATTAATTAATTGACCTCATTATAATCCTCACTGTACTTGTTTACACTGATAGAATAAAATGTTTGCGTAAACATATCGAAATTATATATGCATCAAGAAAGGATAAAATTTTCTTTAAATTAACATTTTCTACATTAATTTCTTCATATAAAAAAAGACAAAAAGAAGAAAATTAGCAAAATTTTTCAGATAGATAAATTACATTCTTCTATGATTAATTGATATGAATCAATAAGATTAAATTTTTCATTTTTTTCTAGAATTTTCGACTGATTGTAAAAATTTGCGAATTCCGCTCAATTTCACTTCAACTTTCAGATGAATCTTCTTTATTTCTCATTTGATAAATTGAATAGTAAAAGAAAAAAAAAGCCAGAAATAAAATAGTTCTATTCTTGTTACAAATTATTAAAATTGAAAATTTTTAAAACCGGAGATTTATAAGACAATTTATTCAAATCCTGAAATGATAGATGTATAATATGGACCAAATTTTGAACATATCAATAAATTTGTATTATTGTGCAAAGGTCAATAACATTTTCAATAGATGAAGAGAGAATAATCTTTTTCCGGAATCACATACGTTTACAGAAAATGATTCATAACATTTTGAACATTTTTCCGGAATCATACATATTACAGGATATGATGACGCATATTATTTTGAATAGGTCAAGAAAAGTTGACCTCTTTCTAACAGTGTTACATTAATGAGTCGAATATGACATAGAAAAAGAAAATATTTGAAAAGCATTTCTAAGAAAGAGAAAAATTAAAATTTACACCAAAATATCGAAAGTTTTAACAATGAAAAAAAAAGAATAGCAATGGAGGAAAAAAAAGTATAAGTAATAAAGGAAATAATTAAGTAAACTACCAATTAAAATCAAAGATCAATTGTATATGTTGCAGTTTGGATGGAATTTCCATGACCGGTTCACACTCAATTTGCTATTGTTGTCAAAATTAACAAAAATGAATCATCGTTTCAGTATGTTTGCTTAGTTTATAAGGATAAATGACTCATGCCAGTTTCTTTTTTAATTAAAATGAAAATTTTAATTTAAACAATGATTTAAAATACAGATGAAAATTTCAACTTTTTAGGATGTAAATTTATTGTATGAGTAATTGTTACAAATAAATAGTTATAGCTTATCTGCTGCGACAATTTTGCTCCAACAATAACAAAGACTGGTAAATATTGAAAATATTCGGAGGTGAGGAATATTTCGGTGTATTGTGTTATTTTTTTTAGTAGCAGAAATGTTTATTAAACTGTTATTGAAACATGAAATCTAAATTCTTATTGCTCACTTTAAGTTACTAAAATTTCATGAAATACTAAGTGGAAAAAAAAACGAAAGAAAAATATGGAAATCTAACAATTTCATATATGTATTTTTAGAATTTTCAAGGAAATAAAAGAAAAAAAAAATGCATTTTTCATTTGAGGATTTCATCTTTTCATAGTGCAAAGCATTGCTTCATTTAATAATAACAATTATATATAAAATGAGTAAAAATTGATGAGTAATTACAAGCACATTTCATGCTAATTAGTAATTAGTTTCATATAAAATAAAATGATTCGTTTGAAATACCTTAAATATCTTTAAACATCTTTTTTTATATGCGTTTGCCACTAATCGTTCCATTCAACTTCAATAAGTCACCATTATCAATCTGTTTACATTGTTTAGCATTCATTCATTTCAAAAAACACTTAGCTGAATTATCACAAATTCTCTTTGATGCATCATTTCCGGTAAGAGATCAAATTTCACAGTAATGCTTCCGTAAAGAACAAAAAAAAAAAGAAGAAGCGCAAAAGCAGAGATCAAAATTTCTTCCACAAAAAGCCGCACATGATATTAATTTCTAATCAATCAATCTTATCACTGAACTATACTTTTTTTATTTTCTTCTTTTTTTTTTAAAAAGTGCATTCTTTCAGATTATCAGTTATTATTTGCTAAAGCTTTTGAAAGTTTTAGCTGTAATCTTATCATTCCATCATATCATTACCTTTTTTAAAAAATAGAAAAAATAAAAAATTTGAAAGAAATGAAATGAAAAAGAGATAGAATGAAGAAGACAAAAATGATGTTTGATTTGATTTAGAGTTTGCTCGAAACAATTACCACACAATTCCTTCCATTCTTTTTCATTCGTTTCATTTCATTATTGAATGCTAAAATGATGAAATGTAATTTTAGAAAAAAAAATGTGATTCTATCAGAACTATAAATTTCTTTTTTCTTTTGTTATATTTAAAAGGCAAATAAGATTATCCATAGTTTTTTCTATATTGTTTATATATACATATTAATAAATTCAAAATGCACGAAAAATTTCTTTCCAGTTTTATTTTTAAAGTTCTTAAATATTGTGCAAAAAAATAAAACTCATTTTGACGTCTATTTATTTATTCCCCTTTCTTTTTCTTTTTTTTTTCATCCCTGAATTTGTATTTTGCTATGAATTATTAAAAAGTTTATTGCTGTATGAATTAGTTTTGTGCAAAATTATCTTTTAAAATAAAAAAAGTGAAATTTCAATGAAAACTTATTATTTCAAAAATGAGAAAAAGAAAAGAAAATATTATACATTGACATCTTTAAACATAAAAGAAGAATTTTTCCGATACTGGAAAAATCACTTTTTATTAACAATTGACGTAATATAAATTTACGTCATATATATATCTACTTGTCACGTAAATGTATTACACGTCCGAGCCGTATTACGTATCATTCAAAATATTTGCATCAAAAACCTTCGAAAAGTTGGAATATAGTAAAGAAAGATATTGATGATATCAGTATCTTTCTTTTCCTTTTTTTTAAGAAGAAATAAAACACTTTAAATTTGCCAGAAAACATATCAATCAATAAATATTAAACTTATTAAAGTGTAATGCAAACTTTCATTTTCATTTATAATATGCTAATGCTAAGTTACAAGTTCAATATTATCATAAATGATAGCAATAGATTGCATGCATGCATGTAGATATATGCATGCAGGCAACTTGCACAGTTACTATAATATTAAAATTGTTGGATAAATTTTATTTCGATAATTTTTTAAGTATAATTTATGCATATTTGCAAGGACTATTTATCATATTTTATGTATTGAATAGATTTTTTAGACTTACCAATTGTTATTTTAATAACATAAAAATTGCTTGCACTTCAATTAATTGCAATTTAAATGGCAATTTTTGAAATAAGCAATCAATCGTAGAGGAATATCATTTCACTAACATATAAATAAACATACAAGAGAGATATTTCCAATAAATTTAATGAGAAAAAGAAGTTAGACAAGAAAAAAAACTGAAAGTATTATTAAAATGCAAAGAGCATAATATCAAAAATATGTTTAATGTTTTTTTTTCTTGTTTTTGGGAATGAAAAGGAAAATGAAGTGAGAAGTAGGGAAGAAAAGAAAGTTTTGATCTTTGATTTGATGCTAACGATGCTAATAAATGTGTGTCATCGTTTTTTTTTCTACAGTTATTTGACAAGTACAACATAAATTTCAAAAAGTAGGAAGAAAGAAGCGAAAAACAAAAATTGAAGACAAAATTATTTTATTCATCTATTAATTTAAATTTAATTTCATGTATAAAAAGAAGTGGAACAGATAAAAATTTTGTAAGATACAGAAAAAAAAATGAAAAAGTGAGATGAATGAATGGGAAAAAAGAAATTAGTAAATAAATGAAATTATACGAAAGGATTATAACTTAATGCATCAATGAGGTGACAATTAGTGACAATTATCGTTCCGTTAATATTTAATCTTAGGTATGAATAAAGGTAATCCGAAAAAGACTGATAATCACATTAACGGAAAAGTACTAGTATGAATACAAAAGGAAAAAAAAGATATACATTAAAGAAAGGAGCAAATTGTACTTCATTAATTTGTTATGAATAAAAATAAAAATTTATAGTGTATAGAAACGTGATACGTGGAAACGTAAATGTAAATGATGAGAAAATATGTGTTTGGAAGGGAAAAAAGGAAGCTAAATGGGAAAAACAGGAAAATATCAGTATTCATTTGCGGAAAAGAAAGAAAACGTAGAAGATAAATTTGAAATTATAAAATTGATTTTGTTAGGTAGACGGAAAAGATAAAGTAAAAAGAAAAGAAACGAAAAAAAAAAGGAAAATCATCCAAATATATTAAACCAAAAATAATTGTAATTATCAAATAATTAACAGTCATTGTAATATCATAACAAATAAAAAAAAGATGAATACGAAATAAACAATAAAAAAAAGTGAGAATAAAATAGTAATAATAATAATATTACTAAACAACGAAGGAATTAAAATTGCATATTTCAAATTTAAATTTCAATTAAAAATATATTTTACCTTACAAATGACAAGCAAATAAATATTTATTTTCATTTTATCCCACAAATATTTTGTTATAGAAAAATCTAAATATAAAATGTATGTGTATGTGTGTGTGTGTGTGTGTGTGTTTATATGTGGCGCATATGTCTGTATGAGCGCCTGTATGTGTCTGTCTATGTCTAATAGCTATTGGTTGAGCTTAAAACATTGATTTCACATCTGTAGCAATAAAGAAAAAAAAAGAAGCAAAATATTTATGGATTTCAAGATGAAATGAGATAGCCGGGGAAGGCGGGTAACTGGGAAAATGGGTAGGGTAAAAACAGAAAGAATGGGATAAAACCGTCTGGGGTTTAGCTCTTTTTAGTTTTTGCTACCATATGGCAAACAGATTTTCGTTGAAAAATGCCGAAGAGGAAATGAAAGGATTGCTTAAATTGTTAAATAGTGGTGGTTAGTTTAGTGGGATAAAATCTTCTTGGCTGATCGAATGAATGATTGAACTGTGAGATTGAATCCATTGAACCGATCGAATGAATGATTGAATGAATGAATGATCGATTTGATTGAAATCACTAACTAAATGATGTAATGTAAATAGTAATATTATGCAAACTAAGATAATTGGTTTACTAGTTGAAACTGATTGATTCAATTAATCCTAAAAATTTATCGGTTGAAATAATGATAATTGTTTTATTAAGCTGAAATAATGATAATGAATTGTTTTATTATGATTAAGGTGATAAAAGAGAAGCCTAAAATTGTCGAATTATCAGCAGATGAAATATAATTCAAAATTAATGCTCAACTGATTTGATTTTTTTCTTTGTTGTTGTTTAGCTTATCTGTAATCCTTATCAGTGAATGAATGAAAAAACTGAACCGATCGAATGAATGGATATTTAATTGATTTGACTGAAAAAAATTTCATATATAATAATAGTAATTTCAATAGTTTATAACAAGAAATTAAAATAGTAAAAAGAAACATCGATCGATTTTTTTTAAAATAATTTTTTATTTTAAACTCTCTTCTCTTGGCTTAATTCGTTTAGTCTAAGTAATAAGAGTATCAAGTGTTTAGGTATATAAAAAGTAAGGAATGGAAAAATCATTGTACCGATCAATTAATTGTTTCCTATCTTAAACCTTCCCAAAAATGAAACATTTAGCGCCCGTATTAATTTTTTTTAAGGAAAAAAAATGGAATTAATTCCTATTTCAGTACTGGAACAACCTTAAATAGCTATCGTTCATCTAAAAATGACAACAACCAAATAATATGAACTTTATTTCATTTTATCTTGTCTTTTCCATTTATCGTTTTTTTTTTCAGAAAAAAACCTATCCAATTTTTTTCAACTATTTTTAATTAACTTTTTTTTTTAAAAAAATTTAAACTTTTAAAAGTTTAAAGTCATAATTGACAAAACGACTTCATAGAAGACAAAAAAATTTTTCAATAAATTATTACGGAATCAATAAATTATAGAATCAATTTAGTTTTTTTTTAAAAAATTATTCAAAATGTCTTAAAAAAAGAATGAATTTTTTCGTTTTTCCTTTTTTTTTAAAAAAATTACGATGTCTAAAATAATGTTTCTTTTTTGATGAAATTTAAAAGTTAAATACGTTTCCAGGAAATGGAAAAAGTAAATAAATAAAACTAAAAAGTAAAGAAGAAAAAAAGCAGAAAATTTTCAAATAAACAAAGTCGATAGTTTTGGTATATTAAATTATAAATGGCTTAAATAAACGATAAACCAACTTTTCGTTTTTTTAAATCAATCATACATACCATAAACATAAATATAATTAATTATGCTTCATCTCATGTGACGTATAATGGAATATTGCAAATTACACGTTTTACGTATAATAGATTCTATCATACGTGTTATAGATATTATCAAATATAAAATTATGTTAAATATACTAATTGTAAAAAAAAAGATTAAGTGCAACGGTGTTATAAAATATATCACGTTAAACGTTTACGTAATTCATATAGATATTCTTACGTGTTAATTTTTACTTAAAATTATTTTGTTAAATGAAATTATTTTCAAATGATCTGAGATGAAACACAGAATTGTACTGTATGTTGTATTCAGAAGATTGAAAAAGAATAAAAAATTGAGGAAAGCTCTTCCTCTCTGTCTTTTTCATTTTTATTTTTTTTGAAAATTAATCATTCTTTCCTCACTTTTCCTTTAATGAATTTTTTTTTGTATTATCTAAAATTTGAAAGCTCAATGAAAATATTTTGTTAAATAGTTAAAAAGAAAAGCAAGTGCTGCTGTTGTTCCTTTCATTCATTCTTTTCTCTGCTTCTGTTAAATTTTTAAAAGGAAAAAAAAATTTTTTTTCTTTCTCTCCTAAAATATATCTATAAGAAAAATTGGAAACATATGTAGAAATTTCAAATAATATTTTAAATTAAATCAAATATATGAATATTTAAAAAGTCTGACTTCTGAATAATTAAAATAAACGTTGAAACTGGAAAGGCATTAAGAAACATTATTAACAATTATGCATAATCCATCCTCTTTATGCTATCGCTTTTTTTCGATCAAAGTCTCATTATCAATGATAGATGATAATAGATATTGTCATTAATTACATATAATCCAAGCTCTCTCTTTACACGTTATCTTTTTTTGACTGATAGCAATCCTTATCATTAATTATATATTAATTTATTTTTTTGATGCGATTTTTTCCGATCAAGATTTCATTATCAGTAACAAATGATATAGTCTGAATTTATCTTTTTCTTCTTCCTCATTTAAATATAGTTTGCACGAATGTCATGTATGAATATTTTATAAATATTTTGATCGACAATGGTGAATATTTTGCCATACAATTTTGTCCTAATTATGTATGTTTAATTAGTTTAGTCAAATTAGCTCTTTCTTCTCACCTTTTTCTTTTTTCCTTATTTCTTCGTTTCTCTTTCCCTTCTCCCTCTCTCCCCCTCCCTTTCCTTATCCTATTTATGTTGTAACAAAAAAAGGAAGAAAAAGTTATTTACATTAAAGAACTAGCTGATTGGATCGCAAATTTGATATGTTTAATTTGTAAAACAATATATAAGTGAAAAATAATTGTTGTTTTTTATTTCTAATAAAATAACTTTTTTTTAGAAAAGAATTGATTTTCAGTTTTTAGGATTATTTTTGTTTTTTATTAAAATAATAATTATCCATAATGATTTTAGTAAAGGAAGTTACATTTAATTCAATTAGTAAGCAAAGGAAGACAAGAAACGGAAATGATAACAGTTATTATTATATGAGGAAAAGGAAGGAAAAAGAAAACTGATCTTGCAAAATAATTGATCTTACGAGTCTAATGAATCCGGAATTCATTGATCTTAGAAGTTCAATAAGTTCCGGAAAGAGATTATTATTGGTCACAGGAACATAAATAAGAAAAAATTGGACAATTTAACAAATTCAGTAATAAACTGACGGCTGATACATCAGGAATGGGAAATGAAAGGATTGCAGTTATCAATGTATAAGATGTCACCTGAATGAATAATGACCTTCGTTGAACTATTTTACATACCGACAGACCCATACACACATTTTATATTATAACTGGAACGATTTGTATAAATATAACATAAAGGTCAATAACTTTATATCATAAAGGTCAATAACTTGTATTACAAAGGTCAACAATTTATAATACAAAAGTTAATAATTTATTCTTATTTAAATATGTCAAAACTAACATAAATTTAAACTGTTATGAATTTTTCCAGCATTTAAAAGAAAGAAAAAGGAGAGAGCGTACAGATAAAAATTTAGGTTATAAATGGTTTGTATAATTTTAGAGGAAAATTGAAATATGGATAAGAATGAAAAACAAAAATGAATAAATCTACCACAGAGATACAATCAAGAAAAAAAAGAAAAGAAAAGAAATGTAATTCATATTCGTCGTTTATATTAAATCGTTATCTTAATAAATTTTTAAAATTTCCATTTGACAAAAAAAAGCAATAAAGTTTTGAATAAAAGCCTTCATAAAATATAATAAATGTTAAAAAATCCACAAATATTATTTAATAAAAAAAGAAAGAAAAGAAACAATAAATTGAACTAATTATATTCTTTTTCATATAAATGAAATAAACACATTCTTAATAAACATTTCATAATCATTTCTTTCAGAAAAACAACAACGAGCAGAATAATCATAATTAAATGTTTAATTTAATTTGTCATTAATTATTAGCATGTAATTTAATATCATTTAATAATATTTAGTACTATTTTATGAGCGAAATAATTTATTTAATAATATTTAAATTTAATCTAATATTATTTGAGTGTAGTAATTAAAGGAAAAATGTTAATTAGGAAGGGAAGAAATTTTGAAATTGGTCGAAAAGAAAAAAAAAGAAAAGGATTCACAGGACTAAAAATATCATTGAGCGATATTGCAGGAAAGAGAAAGGGAAGGGAGAGAGAGAGAGAGAGAGAGAGAGAGAAAGACGTACGAATCGATAATGTCTACATTAAAGAGTGGGAGGATAATCATTGTTCAGCTATTTATTATCATCTATCGGTTGAAGAAATTAGATGGAAGAGGAAGAGGAAGAAGAGGAAGGAAATGGAAGAGGAAAAAGTGGAGGAGGAAAGGGGAGGACTGTTAGGGAATATTTCGCATTTTTTTCAATTTAACAAAAAACATTGGTACAAAAAGATTTGAAATATTTTTGTTTATAAGTTATAAGAAGATACAATTGTAATAAGCTAATATAATCTTATGATACCACTTGTTTCAATTAAAAAATATTCTCTTCCTCTTCCTCTTCTATCTTATATTTATCTTATATTTTAATTTTTATTAAATCAAAAACTCATTGAAAATATTAGAAAATAAATGAAGATTGGAAAAATGAATACATCATTAAAAGAAGAGAGAGAAAGAGAGAGGGAGAGATCAGAATGTATAAACATTAACACTAACGACTGGTAACGAATGAGAAGAAAAAAAAACAATTGAACTTATCAAAATCGTTGTTTGATAGTGGATATTGATAATAAGCAATGATAATTTAATTATGAAAGAGTATGAAACCATTATAAAAACATGTCGTTGATTAAAGTGAAAATTTCATTGTTATCGATGAATTTGAAAGATTAGTTTATAAAATTCAAAGAATTTTTACAAAATTGATCAATAAAATAATAATGTGATGGAGAAAAAAAAATGAAGGATAAATAAATGTTGTATAGTTCGCGATAGAATGTGAGCAGCAGAAAAAGAAAAGGAAAAAAATGAAATTTTCAGAGAGAAAGTGGAATAGAAAAAAATCATTCTATAAAGTGAAACTTATCGTTTACTTATGAATAATAATACTTTAATTAAAAATTTTCGAATATTTTTCAATATTTTAATTATGAGGCTTGAAGAATAAATCATTTAATATTATCATGAATGAGATATTCATGATAATTATTCTATTAAGATTATGCAATGTATTAAATGAAACATAAAGATATGACAGAAATGTTATAATGATTAATTAATAATTCACCACGATATTTCCTAGTAAGATTAAATGTATTTTTAATATATAAATTTTCTCACCTATTACGGGAAGTATCAACTTAATTACATTAATCGATCACCTATTTCGATTAATTAAACCATTCGGCTATTGTTTATTACGTTAATTTTTTATGTATGTTCTAATTCTAGCTTAATTAATCTACTAATTTGATTTGATCGAAAATTTTCAATCAATTAATAGCTAAAATTGCACTATAACACAACAACTTCTATAAATATCATTTAAATTCATACTATCATATCAATCAAATTAATCACTAAATTGATTATTCAAATTGATCATATTATCCAGAATTAATTAAAGACAATATATGTATGTATTATCTGAATTCATTTATACATTAACTATAACCAAATTGATCAAAAGTAAACGTATGCTATATTAAATAATGTTAAACTATGTTAAATAAATTAAATGTACTACGTTAAAATTTCACGTTACTACTTTAGATGATTGACGTGTTTATATTGACGGTAAATTAATCAACATTTTGAATAGGACAAATTATCGGTGAGTGTATGATACGTTATTATGAGCTAATATTTGTAATATGTGTATGTAATCTTGTTGACTTTACTTAATATAACAATAATTTAAACAGATATTTTGCTCATGCTAATGAATTCAAGAAAGAAGGGAGTGAGAAGGAAAGAGAGAGGAAGAAACAGAGAAGGAATAAATGAAGAGAAAGAGAGGGAAAAATGAATAAATGAAGAAAATGTGATGAGAGGTGAAAACGATGGTGAACTATATAAAATAGTTCATTCTTTAAATTCATCAATCTTATTTATTAATCTTAATCAATTAATAAGTGCAATTAACTGCTATTGTTTCGCTTATTATTCAAATATTCACTTTTTTCTCCCTTATTTATTCATATATTCCAAATAATACGTATGATTTTCATGATATGAAAAATAATTGAAAGAAATAAAAAATTTAAATACAATGAATATATGAAAAGAAAAAAGATAAATTTTATACAATGATTCAATGAGTCAAGGAAAAAATAAAGCATAAAGTAATGCTATAAGAAATGTTTAATTGAAAATTTGATATTTTATTAATTTCAGTAACAAAAAAAGAAAAAAAAATTATTTTTTGAAATAACTTAATACAGCTAATAGTTTATTCTTTAAATTTTTGAGAAAAAAATTTGTCGGAAATTTTCAAAATAGTTTTTTTTTCTTTGAAAAATTAACCAAAAAAAGAGGTATAATAAAAATTATAATGTAAACTAATTTCAAACAGCTTCATTTCATCTATTTCAATTTTATACTTTCCTCTTCTTCATCCATCACTTTTTTTTCTCGTTTTTTCCCTTTTTTTTGTTGTGTTTTATTTACATCAGAAAAGCATAAACTATTGGAAATGTGAAATCATCGAGAATGAATGTATTGGATGGAATGATTGTCAGGAAAAGTTGAATAAACAATTCGCATGGGATTAGGGATTAGAGCAATTGTCGTATACATACAACTTTTTTGTTAATAATTTCAACTTGTATAGTTTAATTTGTTTTGGTTTGACTTATGTGATATATAAATCGTAAGCGCAAAAAAAAAATATTTCAATTAAGCGCATTATGTTTATTAAAAAAAAGATAAATAGATTCCATTTTTCTATATTCTCAATTGTTTAATAAATAAATAAATAAAATATTGACTTTATCTTTTGAGAAATTTAAGAAAATTTATGAAGAAAAATAAACTATAAGTTACTATTTCTCTTTAAATCGTTTTACTTAAATGAATGATGCAGTAATGAATGAAAATAACATCGTAATTACTATTATTATTTCTATTATTGTGTACGATTGCATAGTTACATGTACAATGCATGCAATTGAATGCAACAATAATTGCAATTAATGTTATGATAGATAATTAAGAAAAGAATTGCTATAGTATTAAGTAATAAAGAAATTGGATTGCTTCATGAAAAATTAATTGTTTTGAAAGAAAAAATGTGAACTTATTGTAAGTATTGAATTTTGTTTACTTAATTTTTACCAAACAAAAAAAAAACAAAAAATTTAAACAAAAGTGCACGAGATCTTAAAATTCCAAAAATTTAATTAATAACTTTGTCAAAAATATTGGATAGAAAACCAAAGATAATTAAAATTTCATTTTGTTAGAATTAATTTTAACAATGTGAAATTAATTCTGCTTTTACTGAGTGAAAGACGGTACAACAAAATACATTTAAATTTATAGCATTTGAGCACAATTTTTCAGTAAAGTAAAAATATTTTGGTTTTTGATAAAAAATGAAAAAAAAATGAATTGTTATTTTCATTTTCAACATTGTTATAATTTACATTTAGCCACAATAAATCAATAAAATATTCGATCAGAAAAAATGTCTTCATTACTTATTACTTGTATGTGAATTTTAATAAATCAAATTCTTACAATCAAAAAGTAAAATTTAATACTAAAAATATGACAAATCATATGTCATCGTTAATTACGAATAAATTTCTAAAAAGAAATTGTGACATTGAAGAGAATGATTAAAATGAAATTCATATAATGAAATAGACTAAACTAGTTGAGAGTACAACTAAATTACACGAATCAGTCAAAGGATTGATTTAAATTTCAACATTCTATAATACTTGAAATTCCGAAAGTACGAAAATAAATAGGGAAAAAAAAGATAATGTCGGGAGCTGCCCGATGTTAAAAAGAAAAAAAAACTGTCTGCAAATGCATCGCCAATTTGCGCATATTTGTACGTATGCACATGTGGTGTATGTATGTATGTGTGTATGTGTATGTGTGTATGTGTATGTGTGTATATATACGCCCTGCTTCCTCTCAGCTAATACGTCAAAAAATGACTGTAGAAATGAAGAAATGAGGAAGAAGAGGTGAAATTGATTACTCATCCAAATGAGTCACCGTTTAGATCAATTTATGATTAGAATCAAAATGTTCGTTAGCTAATATCAAATGTATGTATCAAAACTTCTCTGTCATCTTTTTTTTTTTTTTGTTTTCTATAAAATATTTGCGAAATTTAAAAAAAGAAAAAGAAATATGGTATCTTCTTAGGGCTAAATGTTATTTTCATTCATATTGTAATTTATCACTTAGCAATAATCGATATTACTTTTTTTTTTCAAATTATAATACTTCATCAAAGTTACTATATCATTTATAGGATATAGTACTACTAATCATGGATAACAGATATTACAGTAATCCACGAGCATCATACTTTATTGGTTGTATAATAAATCATAATTAATGTTTTAGATATCATAAGTTAATAGAAAAGAGTTTTATCGATTATTAAAAAGTAATATATAAATAAGAGAAGCTGTTAATAAACATTAATTACTGTATACTACTGTATGGTAGTTTAATAACTCAAGTTAACTTACATTACAATCATTCCTAGATAGCAGTAATTTATTAACCGACAATACCGTTTATCCAGTTGCAGTACTTCATCAAATCTCATAGCGATAAATAAATAAAGTTATATATTAATTTTGCATCGCTCTTCTTATGATATTTTATTAGGATTAATCGATAAAGTGATATTTCTACCAAATTTATCACTTTCTTTTTTATTCATTCTTGTTAATTTTTGTTAACCGACAATATCTTGTATTTCACATTAAAGAAAATTAATCAAAGAACTGACTAAGGCATTGCTTTTAGTGAGTGCTAGACATTATAGGCCTAACTAAAAGCAATTTGGTCTATTATCGAAAAGCCATTCACAAATGACATTTAAGATACTCCTTCAACAAGTAGTTAGTAAGTATATGGCGTCATAAAGGGAAAGAAAATAAGATTACTACTTATACATTTGAAGAATTTGTCTTAACAAGTAAATGCATCAGAAAATCAGCTTAATTTTATTTAAATATAATTAAAGATTTTCGAATGTTTTTTCTAGTAATAATTTGTTCAATGAAAAAAAAACACAAAAAAAATAAAAAAATGAATGAAGATATATATTTTTCATAGATACAAAATAATAAAATCGTTAATACAAAATAATAATAATAATAATAAAATAAATGATGCATAGAAATAATAAAAATAGGAATTCACATGACTGTTAGCTTACTAAAAGTAGAAATATGTAGTTCAACAAAATATTGCACTGACAATTCAGTTAATATAATTTTTCTAAAATTATCATTTCATCTCTTTTTGTCTTTGCAGGCTTAAAAAAAAAAAAAAAAAAAAAAAAATACTAGAAAAAAAGGACAACAAATAATTGAATAAAATATTGGTGACATAATTAAATGAGGGCAATGATATGGTGCTATCAGGTAATATAATAAAAAAAAGTATCCGAGATGCATAATATCGTCGTGCAGTATTCCAAATAAAGTAGTCAAAAGTAAAGGTCTATGAAAAAAAAAGATCATAAAAAATTGCTCTGCAGTGCTTAAATGAAACAATCAAGAGCATGGTCGAATGAATAATTTTGACTACAGTAGGCACTCCCCCAGGGTATATGGTATTGTCCTACAGTATCACAAACTATTTATTAAAAATGTAGGAAATGTATAATCCAATGAATATATTATTTCCTTTTTATTTAATTTTGAATACCATTGCATACTTCAATAGTATCCAAAATTAAACAAAAAAAAAACTCTACATGATGCATCATCCAATAATAATTAAAAAATTTCCATCAATTTTATTTACTATTGTTACAATAAAATCAAAATTACAGATTAAATGGAATTCCTTATCAAATTGTCTCCAATAAAAAAAATGACCGAAAAGCGGAACATTGTATAAAATGTCATCCATCATAAATTGTCATTCAGACCGGTTCGATTGATTCGATTTATATCATTTCATCAAATTACATGACGAATGAAATGAATAGCAAAAACATATTTTCCCATTTCATCAAATGGTTCGAAATAATTACATCAACAATTAAGAATCAACAATGCATCAATATCAACAATTTTCTTATCAATCCAAGTTGTCTCTAATGAAAAAAAAAAAGTTGAAGAAATAATATTTTAAACAAATAGTAGGAATTTTAACAGATAATATCAATAATTATTTGAATATATTTCAGTGTAGATTTTATGTTTCATTTTCTCACTAATTTCTTTTTTTGTTTTCGTTTTTTAAAATTACATTTAATAATTATCAATACATTTTTTTTTTTGATAATCTTATGATGAATTTTGATAATGTCATTCACTTTGCTCTTTTCTGCTCCTTTCACTTTTTTATTTTCTCATAATCTGTAAATTTAATAATAAACAATTTAATGGTTTTCTTCGATATCTTAGCTTAAGTCTCATTTGAAGTGCTATAAAATGAAATAGAGAAAGGTATACAAAGAACTATGGAAAACATTTGCTGAAAAATTAATGATAATGAACCATCCAGAATTGATCTTTCGACTCTATCAACAACCTGTACTCAAGTAGTTTATTTCATTGAAAAAATCATTTGATTAAAAATTTCAGGGTAAATCAAAAGATTAGATTTAAAATGTGGAACTTAAAAAATTCATGACTTTACCAGTCAAGTCTGAAGTTGTAATTTAGAAAATATATTCAATGTGTGTATTTTCTTTCAAATCAGCGATTAAAAGAATGAATTAAAAAATAATACTATTTTAGTAAAAGAAAGTGATAATTTCCTTCTTTACGCAATCAATGATAAGGGGATAAATCAGTGATAAGGGAAATATCAGCTGACAATATATGCTATGAGCAAAAATTTTTATGTTGATATTTTCATATGAAAAAACGGAAGAAAAAAGAGAAAAATAACGCCACATAAATAACTAAGAATTATTAAACAACGATTAAAATGCAGAAACATTAATATTAAAAGAATAATATAAAAACAATCAAAAAGTTTAAAATATTTTCAAATTTTAAAATAAAAATTATTCAAGAATAAAAGCTAATTTAAAATAATAATATTACAGCATTGATATTTCTTTTTTAATATTTGATTTGAATGAAGTTTAATCAAATAGCATAGACGTTCTTTGCAAATTTTAACTTTTAGTTTGTTCATGATAAAAATATCTTTTCATCATAAACGATATATCATTCTTCTTTCCTACAATAAATCGTAATGTGTTTTGTTATCAATAAACTTATCTGATACAGAAATCAAAACTGAAATATATCAGTAATCTTTGTGCATAAAATTATTTGCTACTTTTCATAAACAGATTAATCTGCTGAATAATAATCTTGATAATATACTCTATTGTTATCAATATTTCTTCCCAAAAAAATTTTGCAAATTTTTAATCTCCAAAAGCTTTTATAACTTATTACATTTCACAAATTTCACAATTAAAAAAAAAAAAAACAGAAAAAAAACTTTATTCATATTTGTGATGAGCACCAGTATATCATGACCCATTATTTTACTTATAAGCATTTAAAATTTAATAAAATTTAAAAGTGTTTAAGTTACTTATCTCATGCAAGTCAATGTTCAAATTGCAAAAATAATAGTTTCGTCGGCTGTTCCTTCCGCATATTCATAAATTATTTCAAAAAAAAAGAAATTGGTCATTTATTTTAAAATCAAGCAAAAAAAGCAATTTAATATTTGATTATAAAAATAATTATAAATTATGATTCTTGTTTTATGATCAAAGCAGAAAGAAAAAAAATAAGAAATTAGTTGCTGAGTTGTTGTTTTTATAAATGAGTAATTGAATTCGAGAAATAATTATAAACCTGAAATGGAGTGGCACTGATAACACACCAATTTTTATTTCAAATTAATTGGAATTAAATTAAATTAAATTAAATAATCTAATCACCTTTTACCGCAATTATCCCGAAGAACTATAGTTATTATAACTATAATTTATAGCTATTTTGGATAACTAGTATTTATATTAGTAAAGGGATGCGACGACAAATTTAAAGTTTCAAATTCTGCAATAAAGAATTAAAATTTTAAAATAAAAATTGAAAAACTTAAATAATTACAGGCTTTTAATGCAATATGGCATAATTAGCTTTATAATTTTAACTATTAATGTTTTGTTTATTTGTTACAAAAAAGTAGAAAAGCAAATTGAAGCAATTTATAAGTAACACACATAAAATTTCAAAGAGAAAACAAAATAAATTAACAAATAAATCAAAATCTAAAAAAGAAAAAAGATTAAAAAATGGGAAACAAAAAAATCAATTTTATCAAAAAATTTTGTTTCACTTCGGATAAACATTAAAAATTTATCCTTTCTTCATTTGTAAATATTAAGTTTTATTTCATATCGATGAATAATTTCAGTTTGATATTGCGTGCATTCTGTGATATAAATGATAAACTGATAGCATTACGAATAAATTCATCAAGAAAATTGGAGGAAAATTTTGTTCTGAATAAATTTATTTGCAATTTTTCGTCTCAAAATAGCAATCAAGTTAATAAGTTATTGATTGACGAACAAAATTTGACACTATGATGAGATTAAAGAAACTTTGATTTGAATGAACGGTGTCGTTGGTACAAAATAAAGTAAAACAAAGCTGGATTTGTTGAATTTGATAGAAACTTCAATCTAATTTATTTTGGCATTTCAAAAGTAAACAAATAAAATTTGATTTATGTACATATTAAAACTCTATTTTCACCATCAATTAAATTTTAATTATTGAAATTTGACTGTTTAAAATTTGTTAAACTTGAAACTATGTGAAAATTGAGGTCAAAATTATTTGTTGTTAAATTGCATCTGAATTATATATTTTTTAATGAATTTAAAAATGCGCTATTATAAGAATTAAAAGAAAATTTTAAAAAATTAGAAAAAATGTATTAGAAAAAATTTTAAAAAAGCTAAAATTATGCATGCAAAAAGCAAAAGATATTCATTTTTTAGCAGAAATTAGAATTCATTTTGATTTTTGATTATTTTTTTTTGATTTTTTAGTGCTTTTCTTAATGTTATGTAACAACTTTGCTTTCACAGATAATTATTTCAAATCTTTTAAATGTACGAATTAATTTGATGTGAGTTCAATCTTCACCCTTTTCCTATTTTATCATTTTCAGATAATATTTTCACTTCTTTATCACATTATTCGTCAAGTTTTCAATTAAATTACATTGTAACCGTTGAATTTAATGAAAGCTATCCATTAAAAAGCCATTAATAATAATAATAATAGTAATAATAATAATAACTGATAATAACAGTAATCTTTATAAGCGCAGTATTTAATGATAACATTAGTAGAAACATCATTAATAACAACAATAATGATAATAGTAATACTTACTATTACTCATCTTGTCACATATATGTTTAATATTACATATCCCAATAATAGTTTAAAAACTTTTCAGTTGAAAATTTAAATGTTACAAAAGGTGTAAAATTATGTAACCAAAAATTACAAAAATTAGGCGAAAATATTAATACTTAATTGTTATGAATTAAGAAATTATCCGAGGTAATTTAATATTTCGTTCATTTTTCTTTTTCTTTAATTTAATATAATTTATAAAATTTTATCCATGAGCAGATGAAATATTTACTGATTCTATTGCATTTGACAATCGTAAGTATTCAAAAACGAATCATACGAATTGGACATTTGCTACCAGCTAATCCGATCATTGCAAATGAAGCGGATGTTCTCAGAATTTGTGCGGATGATCTTCATAAGCGCAATATTCTACCGCCTAATTTAACAATGGAGTATGAAAGAATTTGATTAATTATAATTAATCATTTATTATTTATTTCAAATTTTATTAATTTTATCATTGTCCCATTGAGATAGGCAATGTAAGTCAAAAATTTTTATTTATAGCTATTAAATCCATTAATTTAGTTTAATAATATAACAAAAAAAAAGTATGACTGAGTATTATTCCAAGAAACATTAATATGAAAATAATGATAATAATGAATAAAATGAATAATTAGGAAAATTTCAATGACAGAAGTTAAAGTTAGAAAAAAATGAAATAAATGTAATCGGATTTGATATATTTCCAAGCAATTACTGTGCTTTACAATTAGTTACTTAATATTTAATAAAAATATTTTTTTTCTTTCATTTTACAAAAATCAATTCATGTAATAAAATTTTTCTAATTTTTTGAAAAATTTAGTGCATTTTTTGTTTTTTTTTTCAAGAGTAATTACAATGGAATCTTGTAACGACTTTAGCGGTGTTGAAAATGCCGCTTATTTACATTATATGCACAATGCTACGGTATATTTTGGACCTGGTTGTAATGATGGTACTATTTATTTTCATTGTAATATTTATTTTCAAATTTGATTGCTTCTAATTAATAGCTGTTTATAAAAGTAGTTTATTGCAGTGAAAGAAAACAATAATTGATGACTGGAATGATGACTGGAAATAATACTTTTCGAAATTTTGATAATGATTATTAAGCGGATTGTTTAAGAAAAGTTAAAATAGTTTGGATAGTTTTGATAGTTTTTTAATTGCTGGATAATCAAATGGTTAACAATTAGCATCTCTAAATGCTATGCTCAAAATCATTTTACTGATCATTATAGATTGGATAATTTAAATTATTGGATAGTTTAAAGATTATATTGGATAGTTTAAATTATTAGCAAATTAAAAATGCATTAAAATAATTGCAGAAATTGTAATAATTAGTCGCTTAGCTAAACGTTGGAATGTTCCGATTATAGCGCACTTATCTGGTGATGATACGCTTGCTGATAAAACTATATTTTCAACGCTTGGCACTGTTGCTCTCACATCAGCAATCGAAATGGCTCGAGCAACGTTCACGTATCTTAAGCTAAACAATTGGAAAATGGTTAATTAAAAATTAGTTGATGAAAATTTTACCATTTATTACAGAACTAATCATTTATTTTAACTATTTAATACATTTATTAATAAAAGAAGTTAACAAATTTCCTTACTAATTTACTTTCGCTTTTTGTTATCTTTTTTCTTCGAAAACTAGATTTAAACGACTATAGTACTATGCCTAAAATTTAAAATAAGCCAAGTTTAATTTTCTTTCTGATAAAAAAAAGTAAAACCACCCAATGCTTAGCTCACACATTCGCTTTGCATTTGTTAAGTCTTAATTTGATTTTAACATTTCTTACATAAAATATATCATCGCATTCTTTTGCAATATTTGATAAGTAGAAAGTAATTCACATCATCTGCCTAAATAGTTCAATCAGGAACAGCAACCTTTTATTCAGTACTGTTTTAAATTTCAAAAATTATCACTAAAATTAAAAAAAAAAGTAATTAGAATTTTTCAGATTGGTATTGTACGACCGACGGTCCATTTCGATGGCCTTTCCATACATTCTTTGCTGCAATTAGCAAAAAATAGTATCGCTGTTAGTATTAATATCATAATCGAAATTGATCCGTTTGCATCTGTTGATGAAATCTTGAAAAGCGGAAAACTTGAAATACTTCGAACTTCTGCAAGGAGTAAGGAGTAGTTTGTTTCGTTAAATTTAAATCTGTTCTAATTTTATTAATTTTTTGATTATGATATTAATGCTAACATTTTTAATAATTAAATGAAATGTAATAAAACAACACAGTACGTCAAAAGTAATCATAGTTTTCTACAGTAATATATTAATTTAATTAATATTACATAAACTTACATAAAAATTGTGATTAAAAAAAACTTGATAAAGCAATTATTGGTTACTAAAAATAGAAAATTTGATATCTACGTTCATAAAGCAGTGATAAGTAATAAATAGATCGATAATGAAACAATTAATATTTATTAATTAAAACAAAAATTGATTGAAACAAACAACTTGCGTTTTAAACTTTTCCGAAGCCTTACGTAATCAGTAACTAGGAGATTAATTTGGATATGCAATTTAAAAGTGAGAATTTCTTCCAACCTTTGTATCATTTAGTAATTAATATCCAAACATGAAATTGCACAACTTAGCATCTCTTTATTCACTAATTTATCTGTTAAACAAACAATTAATTAGATTATTAAATAAAAGTCTCTCGAAATAGTAATATTAATCAATGCTAATATTCAGTAATTGTGGTCGAATTAGGCTTGGATCTCAGTGCTTGCATCAATTTTATGCTAGCAGTTTTAAAAGCTAACATGAAAAATGCAGAATATGTATACATACTACCATGGCTTTCTCATGTAAGTTATTATTAAGCAAATAGTTATTAATTTATTATTATTATTTTCTGAATCATTATCAATCTATTTTTTTGCTCTTATTCAAATTTAAGAAAACAGCGAGCAAATTATCATTTACTTATATACATTTATTCCATATATTCAAATATTAGTAATTTATACATGTATAGAAAATAAAGTATATACATTGGTATTTTTCGTGAAAAAGAAAAGATAAAGGGAAAAAAGTGAAAAGTATTATTATTCAAAATATTTTCCTTACAATTATTTTCTGATTAATTAAAATATTCATAGTGCTTTCTATAGATTGTTGATTACTTTCCATGGGAAGTGATAAAAATCAAAGACAATCATTTGATAAAACAAGCCTATGAAAATGCAATTGTAATAACAGCCCAAGGTTATGATCATAAATTAGTCCAACATTTTGCGCATAAATTTTCAAAAGAAACTGGTCATATGGCTTCTTCACATGTATGTTTCTTATATATGTATTTCTCACTTGATTTCTTTCTCCTTTTTCTTCCGATATTTTCCCAAAAATTAAACAGAAATACGAAAGCGGAAGGGAAAAGATGAAAAATCAAATTGAAGAATGAAATTCGTCAAAATAAGGAATAAAAATTCCTAGAATTAAATTAGTAATACACAGTTTGTAATTTTATTTCCGCGTTGTCCCTTAATTTTCGTTTATCTATTATGCAAAAAAAGGGAAGGAGATAAAGAGAGAGAGAGAGAGAGAGATCAAGAAACAAAATGGCTTTCAAATTATTAATTGGGAATAAACGGAAAAAATAGGTGACAGTTTGGTATGCAATATACAGCACTTGTTTTACAGTATGTCCTACAGTACTCAGTATGCAACACTTGTTTAAAATATACGATACCTGTTTTACAGTATGCAATACTTGTTTACATGTCATTATACGATGCATTATTCCTGTATGGTCTTGCGTTACGTGATGCGTATGATATTACCGGTGATGACCACATTAACAATAACGGATCGTTAATCTGGAAGAAAATGACTAATCGCCAATTTTTAGGTAATAATGAAAAAGTTTTCTATTCAAACAAACAATAAGAAAAATAAAAAAAACAAAATAAAAAAAGACTGGAAAAACAATTCCTAAAATTTTTTCGGAGAAATTTTTTAACCTTTCCATTTTATGAAAGCTTTAAATAAAAGTGATTCGGAATTTTTTTCTCTCGGAAAAAAATTTTTTTTTGTTGTATTTCTTAGTTTTTCCATAAAAGTGAAAAAAGTGCGCAATATATTTAAAAGAAAAACGAAATTAAAAGCAGCATTCATGATAATGTTGTATAATAAATTAGAATTTAAACGAAATGGAATTTATAAATTTCCATTTTTGAATTGAATTTAAACTAATAAACATTTTTATCAATTGTTATTAGTAACAATATGAGTATAAGTATTACCTTTATACAGGTATGACTGGTCAGGTGTTGATTGATAATGAAGCAGTTCGAATACCAAGCTATATTACATACCAATTGTATAATGGTAGTTTACGAACTGTTGTGGAATTAGAAGCAAAACTTGGCGATCCGGAAAAATGTAGCTTAAAAGGCGAAGAATGTTCGCTGCATGTTAGTTATCTCTTGCAATTTGCATATCATAATTGAATAATTGTTACAACAGTTGTCATTTTGAATGAAAAAGAAAGAAATAACTTGTTGAATTTTTAAAAAAATTTGAAATTCTTAATGTTTTTGCAAAAAAAAAATTTCAACTAATAATAATTTTGTCCGTTTAAAATTTTCCTTTTTCATATTTCATTCAGTAATATTTGATCCTAAAAAAAGCAATTAAATTATGATTTAATAAATATCGGTTTTGAGAAAAGATTCGGTGTAAATTTAAGAAATTATTTTCATGAACTGAAATATAGAAATAAGGGGAAGAAAAGAAAAAATATTGGATTGAAAAGGCAGAAAAACAATGAAGAATTGTTTCTTTTACAAAAGTTTTTAATTAGCAAAAACTTGGAATAATTCAACAAAAAAAAGTGATCAATCAACTATTAATTAAGAAATATGAAATAAAATATTTTCATTGTTTCTAATATGCTTATAATATCCTAGTACTTTATTGTTTTTTTTTTTGACCTCGTAGCTTAATTAATGAATTTCTATTCAATACTTTAATTAGTAAATTATCGAGAAAATCAATTACTTGCATATTAACTCATTCAAAATTGACGAATACTTGCACAAAGCATTCGAGACCTAAAATCTGCTAAATTAAATGTTTGTTTTCAAGAAAAAAAAGATACTCATATGGTGCACACGTTATCTTGGAAATATTATATCTTTGAATATGATGCTAATAAGAATTTTCCCTTACTTTTTTTAAACTTATTCAGGTACCACATGAAATTTTAATGAATTATTGGTTGACAGCAAATGGTGAGCCACCATTTGATATGCCATCTTGTGGATATGATGGAAGTTTATGCGATTATACAAAATATATTTTGGCTGGTGCTTCAGCAATTCTTTCACTTCTTACTATTATTATTGGTTATTTCCTGTATATGAAAGGGTTAATTAAAGCATTCCTTAATTACTATTCTAAATTTAATCTTTACTTATTAGTTAATATGTATATTTTTGATTTAACTATTACTTTATCATTTATCAATTTGTTCATTTTCATCAAATTGATTAATGTATTTATGTTAACTGCGTAATATGCAAACGAATTTCCATCATTCAATTTATGTATAATTTAAAACTGATATAAGTTTGATGAAATTTATATTTAACGCTGAAAATTTTAGAAAGGAAAGGCGATTGTACGATATGACTTGGCGTATAGCACGTGAATCAGTTCGTCTGTTAGATTTAGCTACTGACGTAAATTATAAATTCAATTTTATTTCATTTTTGTTTTAGCTATCATATAAAATTATTAAAATTTATTAGCATAATCCATAGAATAAATCAGAACGTGTTCATTTCTTTTCACGTAACTCACTTTCTCAGCAATTCACATTCACTTATCGTTACTTCTTGTTACTTCTTTCAGCATACAGGTAAATCAGTGGAAGTTAATGGATCAATAATTAGTAATGAATCAAATACGAGTCAAATGTTATCAATGGAACGTGCAATATGCAACGGTGTTAAATTATCAGTTCGCCGATATCATCAAACACGAAATATTACATTTCCAAAAAATGAATTGCAAATTTTGAAACAAGTAAGAAATAATTTAAAAAAAAATCAATTCACTGAAATATTTATTAATTATTCAAATTTTTAATTTTCTATCAAAATTTCGAAATTATTAAATAATCAAAAAAAAAAACAAAAGGAGCTAAAATTAGTTGCAGAAATGAATAATTTTAAATATATGCTTCCTAACAGTGAAATTGAAAAAAGATGAAATTAATTGAGGATAGAAAAAAAAGAAATTAAGTAAAAAAAAAGAGTAAAGTGCAGGAACAATTATCATTTAAATGACTTGCATAGCAATCACTCACGTACGTGAGATAAGTGAAATTTATTTTTATGTTCTGTATAATTTGGTATGCTTATCTGATTCTATACAGATTGTCTCATGCTGTTTAATAAAGAATAAATGAAGTTTTTTTCAGCTAAAAATGTTGGAAAATGAAAATTTGAATAAATTTTATGGAATTTGTTTTAATCAACAAAATGAATTGCTAATCCTTTGGACATACGTTACACGTGGAAGTCTTGGAGTAATGACTAATTTTTCTTTTTCACCAAATTTTAAGAATTTAACAAATTCACTGAAGCTTTTTCACAATTAAAAAAAAATTTAATCTAATACTTTAGAGTAATAAAACATTTCCTAATTTAATTTTTCAATTATTTTATATGGCATTTCAGGATATTATTTTTAACAATGAAATGAAACTTAACCGAAATTTTCTAGTTTCATTTGCTAAAGATGTTGTTAAGGTATGCAACAAATTAATCTGAAAAAAATAATTGATTTAAAAAACTAAATATTACAAAGTTTATTTATAGACAACAAAAAAAAAAATATTCATCGTTAGTAAAAAGAAATCTATCAAAATTTATCAATTTTGATTTTTTCAAAAATTATTTTTATCAAATTTCTAAAATGTGATTCATAAATTAAAATAAAAAATGTAAATTGAATTGAATAATAGCTAAATGATGAATAAGTCATTTTGTTCAAAATCTTATTGCTTTTATTTTGTTATTGAATTTTCGAGAATAATTTAAATTATTTTAGGGTATATTTTTTCTGCATTCATCGCCAATACAATACCATGGCTTATTATGTTTGCAAAATTGTCTCGTTGATTCACATTGGACAGTTAAATTAACAGATTTTTATACGGAAGTAATTGTTGCTGAAAAGTTATTGCATAACGAAATAAGAAAAATCTTCAAAAAAGTTGATGACAAAGACGATGATAATATTCAAATTAGTCGAAGTAATTAATTAATATGTTTTTTTAAGTTCTAGTTTTGTATATTATACAAAATAATTGGGAAAAAATAAAAATCATAATGCATTAAGGAATAAATTTAAAAATTATTTACACCTAAAAAGACTAATCAATTAATTAGAAAAACTAAATATGTTTTTGTTTTTAGCAATAATTTTATCAATTTTATTTTGTAATTCATATTTCAGAAAAATAATTCATTTATTTTATAATACTAGATTTTTTCCTTTTTTTTTGGTTATATTGATAACATGTAAGAAATATTTGAATATAAAAAGAAGATATGATGCAATGAATATGTAATGTTATAAGGAAAAGAAGTTAATGATATGATTATATGATATGATATGATAATTGATAAAATTTTCCGCTGAGATTTTCAGCAGTGATACATTGATAATTTTTTTATGCAAATTATGTATTAACTAATGCTTAATTTTTCTGTTTTATTTCATTCTAAAATTTTCTTTTCACCATTCCATTTAATTTTTTTCATAAAATTTAATTTTTTTAAATAACAATCTACTATGCATCAATTCATCTTATATATTTTTATTAATAATATGCTAAAAAAATGAAAAAGATTTTTCTTGAAAACATCTAACATATCAATTTCGTAATTTTTTTATCATTAATTTGATAAATTTAATTTCAGAATTGAAATAGCATCAATTTAAGAGCATTCAATTTTTTATTTTCTTCTTCAGAATATATTCAACAAGCACCTGAAATTTTACAAATTATTTTAAAAACGAAATTTTTACCACATGGCTCTCAAGCGGCAGATATATATTCACTCGGTATGGTACTCTATCAAATATTATTTCGATTGGAACCATTTCATGAACTATCCATTTCCACAAAAAGTAAATTATTTGATAATTTTTAAATTTTCTTAATTACATTAAATTTTGTAATATTAATGAAATGAAATTAATATAATGATTTTAATAAATTATTTATTAACATTTTTTTGATCAATTAATGCTGATTTTAATTCGTTTACGCCAGCTTAATTTCAATTACATTTTGTATTTTTTGAATTAATATTTACAGAATTATTTATTTTTATATAACAAATTTAATAAGACAAAATTTCTTTCATTCTGTTTAAATTTATTTTGTTCAATTTATCATATCCTTAAAATACTATTTATTATTATCAATTATTATCATTATTGCAGAATTACTAATCAAATTAGCAAATAGCATTGAAGAAGGTTGCATTCGACCAACATTTCCATCAGCTAACAATGATTCATCCTATAATCTTCAATTAATAAGTACCATTGAGGTTAAAGAAAAAGAATAAGTTTAAAATACATTCCATAATTATTTTAAATTTATCATTTGAAAAAATAAAATTAAAAGAAATTGATAGCTAAGGAGAAATGTTGTATGCATATTTTGCTCGTATCAGTTTAAGCATACAACATTTATTTACTTTTTAAACCAATTATTTAATTAATTTTACCACTTTTTTTTCCAAAACAATTTTATTATTTAAATTATAGAACATATATATTTTCTAGCAGACATTTTTTTTTGACCATTTTTCATCTTTTTTTTATCATCCAATCAGTATTTTTTATTTTAAAATGAATTAAAGTTATAACTATATCATAATTTAATTGTTATTTGCTTAACAAAACATCCAGGCATGTTGGCTAGAAATTCCACAAATGCGACCAAATATTAAAAAAGTTAAAGAAGTCATTAATGCAACCTTGAAAACAACGTAAGAAATTTTCACTTTTTTCCTCGTACAGTTAATTGTTAGAGTAAATTTACTATTTGTATTGTAAAAAGAAATAATCAATTGGATCTTTTTGCATAACAAATTTCTTTACAATTAAATTTCAACAATTTAATTCAATAAATTTGTCAAAAAACTTTTTTAAAAATCATTTGAGTGTTTTTTCTGCTCTTTTGAAATGCCTTTTAGACTAAAATTTTATGAAAATCATACTGGAAATGATAATTCAAAAAAAAAAAAACGCACTTTTATCATCTGAAGGATTGTTTAATTGGTTTATTAATTAACCAAAAATTAGCTTTGAAATATGACAAAGTTCTAAAAGTTTTAAGGTGTTTTAAAAAAAAGTTTTAAAAAAAAAACAGGAAAAAAAATGATAATTTTGCAAAAGCAATAGTACTTGTATCTAACTGATATCTCCGAAAAATTTTTCAATCATTTTTTTCCTTTATCAGAACAAAAAAAAAAAAAAATAGATGTAATGATAAAAATGAATGACTCATCAAAATAATTAAAATTCTAACAAATGGCGAACATTTTATAAATATATTTCCAACTGCTATCCAAGACATCTTGATCCATTGAGGGATATTGATCCACTGGGTGATATCGATCTTACTAATACTTACTATTTCAGAGGAAGTGGATCACTTTTGGATCAAATGATGGAAATGATGAATGAAGTTCTTCTTTTTGAAACAAAAAAAAATAAAATAAATTTTATATAATTAATTGATAGCGGAATTTGATATTTCTAACTGCTATGTTATTATACATTTGAGATAGTAATAATAATTAATGTTATAAATATTTTGGGGATAAATCTGAAACAGTAATGTGAAACAAATTACAACAATTATTACTGTCAAATATTTATTAATTATTATAGTTAAATTTTAATTAAAATTTAAATGAAAAATAGGAGAGCTAATTGCAGTACACTGTAAATTTGGAAGTAATGGTGAAAAGTCGGACAGCATTGTTAGAAGAAGCACAACAACAAGCTGATCGATTACTCTATAGTATATTACCAAAGTTATTATTACTTAATTTATTTTTGTTCAATTTTCAATTTCAATTTTTTTTTACTAAACTTTTATTGTTTGATAATTGATGGTAAAAATTTGTAAAAAATTTAAAAGAAGGAAAATTATTGTCTTAATAATTACTAATAATTAATTAATTATAACTAATTAAATTATTGCATCGTACGCTAGTAACATCTAAAAAAGTATCATCTAAAAAAAGAAAAATTTTTAAGATCAATTGCGGATGATTTAAAAGTGGGCAGACAAGTGCCACCACAATTGTATCCATGTGCTACCGTACTTTTCTCGGATATTCGTGGATTTACTCGATTATCGTCCATTTCAACACCATTTCAAATTGTTAAATTTCTCAATGATCTTTTCAGTGGCTTTGATGATATCATCTCGAAACATGACGCATACAAGGTAAATTAATTATTAATTAAATCATTCTGTTGAAGAAAATTACTGTTTTAATGGAAGTATAATTAATGATAAATTAATTTATTGATAGATGACATTTTTTAAATAATTTTTTTAATTAATTTGAAAATGTGAAAAATATTTTATTAAATGTCATTTTTTTTTTGTTTTCCTTTTTCTCTTTTTTTGCATAAAATATGATTGTATTTTAACTTTTTCACTTTTTGTTTCATATTTCTTTATTTTCTATTCCCAAATTAACTCAGAGTTTTGTTTTTTACTTATATATTTGCAAAAATAACTAATTTGCGTCTTAATTGTAAAATTGAATTTAAAGACGAAAACGAGAAATTTTTAATGGAAAAAGGAACTTTACAGCATATTTTAAATGTAAAATACGTGATTAGTTATATGAAAATAATTAATTTAGTACAAAATAAAAATATTGAAAGTTTCAAATTAGTGCTAACAATAAATACAAATAATTACTTTATATTAGAAAAAAAAATTCAATAACCTTTGAAATATTTGGTAATTTTAACTTTTGCAATCGAATAACTCAAAATATTTGAGCAATTTTATTCAACTAAAATGGAATGATTTCAATTGTGAATTTTCCTTTTTCTATCCATCCTTTCCTGTTGTTCAAAGATAAAAACGAGTGATCAACAACTAAATGATATGATAATAACTTTAACAGTTAATTTGATATTTGATAATTTAGAAAAAAATTACTTTAAAATCTAAGGTTGAAACAATCGGTGATGCATATATGATCGTTTCTGGTTTACCGAAAGAAAATGGTTATGCACACGTCGAGAATATTGGTAATATTGCACTTCAAATGCGCTCGGTTAATTAATTAGCGCCATTTTTTTTATTATGAAACAAGAAAAAAAAGCAAACAAAAAAGACAAAAAAAAAAA
Organism: Wuchereria bancrofti; assembly: GCA_005281725.1. Classification (NCBI taxonomy): domain Eukaryota; kingdom Metazoa; phylum Nematoda; class Chromadorea; order Rhabditida; family Onchocercidae; genus Wuchereria; species Wuchereria bancrofti. The sequence goes on along the minus strand of SSBO01000014.1, from coordinate 1,588,046 downwards.
CAAAATAATTCAGATTGAAATTTTATTTATTATTAGCATCGTTAACATGTAAAATATTTTTATTATTAATAAGTAAATAAGGAAGTAAGAAAGGAAATAAAATAATTATTATTTCATCCACTTTTACACTTTCTTTTTGACTTGTTTTGATAAATTTTATTTTACAAAATATAAAATGAAAATTAATAAATTAAAAAGAAATTATTTAGTTTGTAACAAAATTTAAAATCGTTCATCGACCCGAAGAACGATTAATGGTACGAATTGGCTTTCATAGTGGTGCAGTAGCAGCAGGTGTCGTCGGTTTAATTACACCACGTTACTGTCTCTTCGGTGATACAGTTAATATGGCATCCAGAATGGAAAGTACTTGTGAACCAAATGAGATACAAGTAATTATCAGTTCCATTCTCTCTCTCTCTCTCTCTCTCCATTTTTCATTTCCAATCTTTGAGGATAAATTTAAATTTGGATTTAAATTTGCTTAAATAAGATAATAAAACTTACAAAATTTACAAAAATTGACTTATAAAATTTACATGACTTTGTTCTGGAAATGTTTTTACATTTAACAAAATAATGTCAACAATTAATCGTTCAATATTTTGAGATCAGTGATCAATCATATAATTTGCTTCATTGCTATTTTCCGCAATTTCAAATTATTGAACGAGGAAAAATTAGTGTTAAGGTAAATCCCGTTTTTGATTTGATTTGAACAATTACCTTAAATCTTATAGAATTTGCTTTTTATTTTTATGAACTTTTTCTAATTGACCAAAAAATGTTTAACTTTCTTAATTGACTTCATTTATTCCTGGATGACTTAGTTGAAACATTAATTTTTCAGGGTAAAGGTGAATGCATCACATATTTTTTGCAAGGCAAAGAAAGTGAAAATGTTATGAGTATGTAAGCTTCTTTATGTCATCTATGAAGCATATTATTAATTAAATCAAATGTTGCGAGTATTTTAAAAATTAAAACAAATTAAAAAAAAAAAGAAAAACAGCATATTCCATTAGCGATAAATAATTTTGCTCCAATTATTTTCACCGTACAAAAATTAAAAAAAAAAAGTGTCTAATAACATAAATATTGAGAATATTCTTTTTATATCTTAATGTTCAGTCGTTATTTGTCAAGTAAAAGCATTTATTTGTTAATTAGATGAAGGTAAAATATTAGCTGAAATGAAAGAAAAATTCAAACTCTTTTTTTTAATAATTAAACATTATATTTGTTGTAGCTGTTTAGTTGAATTACATTTCATGCACAGTATAAATAATTTTAATCATTTATTTTATGAGTGGATTAAAAAACAATCAATAATTTTCTCCGTGTTTCTATATATGAAAATTTTATATTTCACAGTAAATACAGTAGATGTGTTGATGAGGGGAACAAATTACTTCCTAAATACAGCAAAAAGAAAAGAAACACTGTAAATTTGAATGCATCACATTAGTGGAGATGATGAAAACACTGCGCAAGGTAGAAGAGCAAAAAAATGAATAAAAATTTCATTTGATGAAAGATATATCCAAATGATAAATTGTGCATTTGATGAAGAGAAGGAACAAATGAAGTGTAAAATAATGATAGATTGTGGTAACGATAAATTATGCAATAACACCAGGTATATTTAACAGCTATTGCAACATTGATATTATCATTCCTTTTCATCTTTTCGAAATTTTCCAAATCCCAAACATCCAATTAACATTTTGCTATATATAATCTATTAACATAGAAGTAAAACGCAGGAATAACTAATCGAACAAGCAAAATGAGCATTCATTCATTCATATAACAGATATATTCACAGAAGCTGGCGATCAAAATTGAACAATTATTATACCATTTGTCATATTTAGCGGATTAATCTACTGCTCAAGTATAAATAAGTGCCTTTTGAGTTTTGTTATTTGAAAGAACAAAAAGTTGGAACCTACTATACATCACATCATTCATGGTTTAATTCCACAGAGTAAAGGTAAAGCTAAAAAACAAGTGGATACTCTGAGTGAATTTTTAATAGCTAATAAAGCATAAATAAAATTGAATAAACTATTTATTGACATTCTGAGGCAGTACGTTTACGATTTACCCTGTTTTGTCGGGCAGATATTATAGTGAAATCACCCATTTCTGTTGACATTATCAAGCCACGACGATCCCTACGTTGAAGAAGCTCCAAATTCTGGAAATATGAAAATTAATAATCCTACAGTAAGTCACTTACTTGAATTAGCAAGCAAATACCTGTTGTCTCAGAAATAACAGAGGAGGATGAGATAAAAGTAATGGAAATCTCGAAAGGCGATGGTCTTTTCCATGATTTTTTTCGAAAGAAATTTTGGTAACAATGAAACTGACAACTTGGATATTGGATAAAGTGAGCTCAAGTTGCAAACGATGCCAATTGAGTAGAAGTTTTCTTCCCTAGCAATTTTCCATTTCATCAAGAATTAGCAAAGAACTTTTGTTTTGTAAATTTAAATTCGAATAATTAAAATTACTAACATTTTCATTACAAAGATGCAAAAGCACTGAGAACGCATTAATAGGACTGAGATCATCAGCAGTTCGTCCAGCTAAATACGAAGGAAGTTGGGCCAAAACCGATGAGAATGTATGTCGACCGGCTAATCTAAAATCTTTTACTGTTACTTCAGCATGTCGTAGCTCACATGTTGGATCATCGATCATCTCCTGGAATAGAGAAAAAGATAATTCTTTAAAATTAAAAAGTATAATTTCTCAATTCTTTAATGTTAAATTTCTGTTCGATTATAATACAAAAAGCTCAAAATTCAACTTCTAAAAAGCAAACTCAAGCTTCCTTGAAATTATCACCTCCTCTTCCCTCAACTGCAATTGCTCTTCCTCTCTACTAAGTTCGATGCGATCAAATGAATCCTGATAAGAATCCTCGCTTAAAATGCTCAAATCATTCAAACCATCTAAAAAACTGAATCCCTGTTGTCGTGCGACGGAGAGTTCAGCATTCAAAGCATCGGCATCAAGCTTAAAAATAATCACATTCTTGAATTTCAAGTAAATAAAAACAAAAATTTCTTATATTTTTAATAAGACTATATTTAATAAAAAGTATATATAAAAACTTACTTTCGCATCTGATAATATAGTACCAATTGCTCGCTTCACAGCTGGTGCATTGATGCGCCGTTGTCTCACCGAATATTTCACACCAAAAATCTAAAACAAAAAAAAAAAAAAAAAAATAAAACAAAAATTATTCTGATATGTAAGGAAGAAAAAGTGTAAGAATCTTTTCCTTCTTTTACTTTATTCTCTTTTTTCTTTTCCAGATGATATTTTTGAACAAAAAATAAAATATTTGATCCCAAACATGTAACAGGCTGCAACATGTTTTATAAAATATAAATCATTCGGTTATGCACATTTGCATCACATAAAAATTAAATATTTACCTCAGCCTCTTCTGCTTCAGAATCGGCTTCAGAATAGAAACTCTGGGTGGTTTTCACTGTTGGCACGTCGTACATCGGTATCAATGTCTATAAAAAGCTTAGTCATAATCACAAATTAATAGATTTGTATTTGTTTGAATATAAACAAATTACAATACTACTCATAAAATCTAATGCTTTAATTTAAATAAAATTTAATAGTGTTATAACTATTGCATAGCTATTTGATATCCGATCATTCTCAAGTTAATACATATATTTTAAGACATAAAATTTATTCTTAAACAAAAACGGATAAATTACGTACCTAATCTAAGCCTTGAATAACCAATGGAAAAGATACAAAGTTTTTGAATAACGATAATAGTAAAAAAAAAACACTTCAACAGTGATGATGAAAAAAGAAAAATTTATTCCAGTAAATATAACAAAATAAAGTGTTCCTCACACTATCATTATCGTCATTATCCTGAGCAGCAACTTCGCTAAGTAAATCATTATCGTTATGGCCGTCAAATGGTTCGCTGGTACAAGGTACTGACATTGATCGCTGTTCCGAATATGCATCATCAAAATAACCGTTGAAGCATGACATGTGTTCTTTAATTCTGTAAAATTTAAAATATGCAATTTGAGTTATAACTTTCATATAATTTTGATTCACTGAGAATTTTAAACTTCGAAGAAAGAAATAAATTAAAACTAACGCTTCTTCAGGATCTAAATCCTCCCTAATGGTTTGTCGTAGCATTCTTGACACGCATTCATCTTTAGCATCTACTGGTGCTGACATTGATCGATTAAAACGCACATTCTCCCATTCGCCCTGTAATAACAAGATATTCAACAATTATTAGTTTCCAGAAAACATTCTGTAAAATCAGAACAAAAAACTGAAGATCGGTATTTTGAAGATCAAGACAGAAAATACCGAGAAAACGTGAGCCAGACGACAAAATTGCTCCGGTTTATAAAACAAATTAGCAGCGATCCGTGTCCGATTAGTCTTCAGAACTTCATCTTCACGTCTGACAAGTACAGCCGGACGTTTCGTTTGTCTTTGCCGGTCTCGAATCACAGCAAGAGGCATATTGTCGAAATCACCAATTTCGAATACTTCCTTTTCCTCTTCTTTTTTCGCCTGAATAATGTTATATTTAATTAAAATTTAAGTTTTCTTTTTGAATATCAAAATTAGAAAAAACCCAACAAAGAACTTGTAAATTCTTCAATAAATTATTAAGCTCAAGTACTTTTCATCTAATGCAAAACCATTAAATTAAGTTATTCGGGAGTTAGGACCACCCATACATGCATCTTCCCTTAATAAGGTCATCAATGCAATCTAATCGTCAAACTGTCCTATCTAGGTTCTACTGATAGGATGGAACTTCCAAAAATATATCTCAATACGACATTTGAGTTGAGCAATTTTTTAGAGCCATCTCAAATGTTTATGTCTATACTATGATGAAAGCATCATCTCATTCCATTATCAAACCTTTTTCGCTGGAACTTAGGCCAACCTAAAATGTGGAATACAGATGGATTAGAAGTCTCAACTGGCAAAAATTTCAGTTTGTTTAGTAATCTATGGAGTAAAAAGGTTCTCACTTTTTGCGCACCACACTATAACTTTTCTTCAGAAGCTTATCTGCAACGTCTAACACACACAAAAAAAAAAAAAAAAAAAAAAAAAAAAAAAAAAAAAAAAAAAAAATGAAGAATATGAAGAATCTTAGAGAACTGAAGAAAAATGCAAACTAATGTACTTTTTTCCTTTCGACTTTATCCAATTTCATTAGTGGTTTCCCTTTTGCAGCCCCAATAACTTCTGAAAATAATTTTCCTTCTGTACAGTTTCATTTTCACCATACTAAATAAATTGAAACTTGAAAAATCTTTATTATTAACCTTTATCAAGCTTTCGTTTTTTCCAGTGTGTTTCATCGTTTACTATTGAATAAGCCATAATTGCAACTCGTTTTTCGTCAACAAAATGGAGATCACCGTATGCTGAAGCTGCATCCATACGATCAATTCTAATACCACTTTCTAATCGTAAACTTTCCGAAAATTCTGCCTTAAACAGTGAAGAATGTAATTAAAAAAATATATATGAATTATACTAACAGTAAGAAAAAAAAATATTTGCTAGTTTTTTAAACCATTTATTTCACCAGATGAAAAGGATTGATGTACCTGCTTAGATGAAAACAATCGAACGTCATCGGCAACTGAATGAAAGTCATTCAAACGTGATGTCACATCAGCATCCATATCAGTGTCATTGTCAAAGCATGCATCTGTTTCAGAATTAATATCATCCATACGACTTGCTATCATCAAACGACCATTAATCGATTCTGATAGTACTGCTGGCCTTGACTGCTCTTTAGAAATAATACTTTCACGTTCCCAAACAGATTGCATTTCAGGCCTTTGTATTCTGCAAAATAAAAGTAAATAAAAGTGTACAGTATAATATGATATTGATGAGATAAAAAACTTCCAATTCATATAATTTAAATAAATCTACCAACAAAATAAACGAAACAGGAAAGAAAACAACAATATCACTGGAATGATTTGATAATATATAATAGCAGTGTACTTTAATACTTCAAAACATACGGTGTTGCAATTGGAATTTGTGCAATTTTTCGTCCAAAATCATCGCCCTTTTTTTTAAACAAACTTTCACCTCGACCAATTCGAAAAGTATCTAGTACTCCTGCCAACGCTTTCTGATCATCACCTGTCATTTTAATAGCGTCACGCGGGACTTCAATTTCAATTATACTCCGGAAAACAGGTAAATTGCCAAGCACATTATCACTCTGAAACCAAATTTTCATAACCAAAAAAAATCGAGTACTCCGCGGATTTTTTGAAATTCTTGGTACAGATAAGAGATGATAACATCAAGTGAAATGAAAATAAACCTCAGCAGACAAATGTTCAGCTGATCGTGCAAAAAAGTAGTTAAATACAGGATGCTCTCCAGGTAGTGACTTCAAGGTTTTCGCTCGAGCTTCATTACTCATATCGTCCCATCTTAAAAGTGAGCCATTTAACTTTGTTAGGATAAATTATTACAAACAAGCAAAACAAGTAAATAACAGTCATTGTCATAGATATTTTTTTATCAGACATTAAACAGTCTTGTTTATATATTTTGTGGTTTTGCATTTTCATGTCTATAACTTTAAACTGTCCAACATAAAATGATCAGATTCATGCATTCATTTTTTGTGTAAACTAATGTATAACCTCATCTTGCATACTTTCCAACACATCGACTCTTCGAATGGTTCCAATTCATCAGCTATTGGCGCATATGTTAAACCACTTCTTGTATCAGCGATTCTGCTAATATACGATTTTTTTGCTGGAATAATGGCTTGTACAATGAAACTCCGTCGAACGAATGGATCCACATCTCGCAAGGAGTAGGCCTAAAAGCAGTTAAAGTTAAAGCAACTGAATTGGATTGATGAAATTTACTTTGAAAAACTAAATTTAACTAAACTTTATTTTAGACCACTGAAGTGAATTTCTACAAACTGATTAAATCAAAAAAAAAAAACTAACAGAAAAAAAATTTAAATAGGATACTGAAAGGATAAACCAAAATTCATAAAAGAAACCAGTAAAGCGACGAATTGACCGGAATTCATGCCAAGCTTCTTTTGCAATTGTCTTCTCCACTGAAACAATCCTTTACTACCACTATCGGGAAGTGCTTCCTCTAACACAGCTTCTACATTTTTCTGGATTGACTGCATGCTGGTACTTGCTGTTGTATCCAAGAAAACTGTTGTTTCCTGACTGCTACTTGCATTCTGCAGAAATTGCTATTTCCAAATATGCCGGAGTAAAGTTTCTCGTCTTCAACATATTCTGCCGAACATAACCAAAAAAAGAAAAAAAATCAAACTAAATTTCGTAAAGGCTTTAATACTTCTAACAATCACATTTTGACCACTCAATTTTTCTATTTCTTAAAATTAATCTCTAGAAACGAACACTTTTGAAAACATACTCGTGATAACGTCGATATATGTTCATTGTCATGTAAATTACTTACGACACCAGCAACATTTGATGGATTAAGTTTTTCCGAATCTTCGATAGCTTCTAAAACATCGATCAATTTCTGTCAACCATTTAGGTGGTAATATACTTTCAACGGTCCCATAATGATATTTAGTGCAGAATGATGTAATTTGGGATAGTTTCTTTTTTTTATTTATTTAAGAATGTGAACACAGTCGCAATGCATTGGAAGATTTTTTTTGATGCATAGTAGAAAATTTTAATTACGACTGTTAAGAAAACGTGAAAATTTGATAATGGAATTTACAAATAGTATTTTTAGTACTCCGAGGTTTAACAAAGGAAGCATTACTCATTCGCACACAATAAATAACAATAAGAATTTGAAATAATTGATGAAAAAAAATTTTAATGTCTGAAAAAAGAAAAAAGAACAAAAAACGAACGCCAAATTTCATGTAAATTTTCGCCCTCAATTTTTTCATTCCATGGATCACGAATACATCGACAATTATTATGCACCAGGTAACGACGTCCACATTTGCTTGTAACAGCATTTTGCATCAAAAGACCGCTTGACGATCCTTCATCAAAGTTGTGCGTTGCCTTACTGTATAAATGGCTACAGAATTCAGCACCTGTTTCAGTATCATTTAGTTCGGATGAATCGTACACAACCATCGCTATCTAAAATGACAAATTTAATCACAAAACCATTTTTAATAAATTCCGTTTTTATTGAGCAGTAAAATATTTTCATTAGTAAGATTAAAATCTACGGAACCTAAGGACGGACTTATAATGTATCTATCCCTACATCTATTATCATGATCATAGGAAAAAAGAATTTTGCAGTTTCTAAGAAAAATTTTAATGTTGCATATGGACTTATAGTTAAGCATCGATTTTTCAACAAAGTAGTGACGATAACAGATCAAAAAATTACTGTAATGCATTCTTCGAAAGTGAGACAGAAAAAAAGATGGAGAAAAACAAAGTAATAACCTTAGAAAGAAAGTTACTCATAACAATCATTTGGCAATCGCTAGCTGGGCTATTAGCAGCCTGGTCGTTCTATTATAAACATAGAATTTAACATAAACGTGAAATTTAACAATAGAAGTATTTGCATGTGGAAGTTAGATTTTCATGCGAAGCATAATTACCTTTGTTCTCCTTTTTACACAGTTTTCGTGAGATTTGTCGCATCTATTCGTGAACTTCTTCAAAATGTCGCTAGCTTCCAGTACTGGTTGTTCATCGTCCGTTCCGGAAGATGAATCATCAATATAGATCGGAAGATCATCAGCATCATAGGTATCATCCTTTTTAGCAGAACCATCTTCCAAACCACCATCAGAATCACTGTTCCTTTCATCCAACTGCCCTTTGTTTTTCGCCTTATCCTTACCTTCCTAAAAGAATTAACAGAAAAACTTCTACCATTAATGGTTCCAAAATACAAAATATATAAATTGGAACTGGATAAACACCTTATTTTCTCAACACCTTATTATTTCACTGGGCAAATCAAACATACAATATATATATATATATATAGAAAAAAAGGAAAATATACTTTTTCACCAGTATTTCCTTCATTATCCGAATTCACTCCTTCATCACCGTTATCACTACCGTCATCGAGTGAGATAACTTTCTTACTATTTTTACTGTTATCGAGCTGAGATTCTGGAAAATTTTATTTTAGGGAATAGTTTCTTCAATTTAAGAAAAGTTTAAAAAAAAATTAAAGAAAAAAAAATCTTCCATTAAAAAAAAAATCAGAATTAACTTACTATCCCCTAACTTTGATCGAACATCATATGCCTCTAAATGCGTAGCATCCACACGAAAGGAATAAATTCGTGCACTTGCATCGAGTAAAGATCCAGCTTGCTAAAAATTTCTTAAAATAGTGCCCGTTAAATTCATCACATGAAATTTTGTGACAAATTTTTTGTGAAAATGCAGATCAAAAAATAAAATTTTTATGAAAAATCAACGCTTACATATAGAGGTTCTTTTTCAACAACCATCGGTAATCTATCGATAAGATCTTCCTGGAAAGCACGAGCAGCCAATTGCTTGGCTTTTGTAACAGCAATTTTCATTGCTTCCAGTAAACGTTCATTTTTCGCCGGATTTTCTAGAATCTCAACATCTTATTTAGGATTACAGTTCAAGTAAAGATTGACAAACAAAAAGAAGCAAAAATCCAGTTAACGCTTAGAAATAATAAAATTCAGCCCAGCTTAAATGCCGAAAATCTATGAATTCAAAAATTAGTCTTTTTTCTATCGAAAAATAGAAAATTTTTTATACATTTAAAGCAAGCTCATCAACGGACCGAAAATGATTTTACCTTTCTCAACAGCTCTAGCATTCATATCCATTAAAATTTTCTGCCGTTCCTCATCTTCGTCCTTCTGTGTACGCAAAACTGCCGATTTGCGACGTGAGCCACGTCGACTATCTTTTTCCAAAGCATCAAATGTTCGATCAACCTTTAGAAGAGAAAGAAGTAATAAACGAAGTTGTGACCACTCAAAATACAAGAAATTTTCAATTTATTCAGCCCATGATACGCTCAAATTTAGCTCAAACATCTTATCCTCACTTTCGCATTCACTTAATTAAAAACAAAGAATTTATTAGCTTTTTATTTAAAATTATTAGCATAGATTGACGAGTTGTCTAGAGAAAAATTACCTCACTATCCAAGTCATCATCGTCATCAATACATATCCGACGTCTTGGCATTGTTATTATCGTTATTAAAAGATACGACAGATAATTTAAAAAAAAACAACAATACCCTGATAAGCTCCAGTAATTTCTGTAAAAATTTTAAAATTTAATACCGCTTCTATTCACGTTAACATGATGCATCATGACATACAAATATCGCGAAAATAATTGACAACGACAGGAGAAATAGATAAACCTCTCGTAATAGTTTTGAACTTTGAAGTGAAAATAAAAAAATTTTGCGCTAAATTTGCAAAAAATTAAAGAAGAACTTGATGCATTAAAAATTAATTCAAACATTAGTTATTCTATCAATATCTGTATGACTAACTGCCCTCAGACCATTCATCTTTACGACATAAATTGACACAGATGTAAACTAAAAGAATGAAATAAAGACATTGAAAAATTCAAATTCATTCCTTAATTACTATGTTACATTGACATAATCAACCAATTGTGACGTATTATTCATTTCTAATTTTGCTCCTTTCTTTCTTGTTTTTCGCTTCCTGTTTTTTGCTTCTTCTCTCTTTCTTTTAGATTGTTAAATTATATTCGAATGACAGTAATTTTAACTTTCTCTATATTCAAGAACACATTCCCGGTTTCCAGCACTTTTTTTCTTGAATTCCTTCTGGATATCTAATTTCTTCCTAACGCATACTGCAAACATATTTGAGACAATTTTGTCCAACTGACTTTGCGCACTTTCTCTTTGACAATTCATCCGGCATATTTCTTTCTGATATTCAACTTTGTCACCTCGTATATTCTAAGCTAAAAGTATGTCAGCAAACTACAAACATTTTCCGGTCGCTTTATTAATTTTCCGCCTTTCCGGTTTCCACGCAAATATGCAGCATGCCATTTTATTAGTTCGTCACGTTTGCGTGAGTTATATTCTACCAAACGTGATCTGATGAAGGAAAAACGAAATATTGCGGGAAGTGAAAATACACTGACATTCAAGAATATTTTTCAATGCGATATATTTGTGTCGTGTAGCAGAGTGGAAAATTCAAATATTTAGAGACTGTTGCAGTGGAAGAGACATTAGGAATTGGTAATATGAAAAAGAGGCTCTGGAATGGTTGCAGAAAAGAATGAAACAAATGATATAGTATTCGAAATGATGAGAAAGTAGAGATATTAAATTAAATATAATGTGTTAAGAGATGGAGACAAGAGCTAGATAGTTCTGAATTGGAAGTTGTAAGAAAGAATGAAAGTAATATGGAACTTAAAACTGAGAGGAAATTTGGGCTAAGCCGAAATGGCACTGAAGCATTTGGGACGTTTTTCATGTGAACTTCTTTACGTGTTGCGTTTCGTCTGCGTGGATTGCAAGCTCTATTGCGTAAATCTTGCGTCAGTGTAATTGTTACGTAAATCGTATGTCATTGTAAGTTTTAATGTTATTTCAGCAACATTGCTACTCATTTCTAAAGTAATACGTCAATATATTTCATAAGTGGGTTCCATTTTATGGTAATTCTGAAAAAAATCATATAGGAATTAATTGCGCACACTTTACAGTGCATTAGTTACGCACGTCAGTTTTACGCTATTCTTTATTCAGTTAGGTTACACACTGTGAGAAACATAGGATTACACTTCTGTTACCTAAATCGCAATTTGCATATGAATTACTTTTTTTCCCCATATATTTACTGCCTGCAGTAATTTTGCAAATTTCTGCAGAAAAATTTAAACTCAAAGAAACAGTGACAATAGTAAGAGTTCGAAAACTACAACGTGTCTGGTATTGCAACACTTTCATTTCCACGTTTTCACGTTCGTTTGTCGTTTGTTACGTACTCATAAAAGTTCACACAAATGATTCATGCTGGTCATCTATTTGCTGATTTTGTATTATTATTTTTATATTTTCTGCTTTTATCAAGGAGTATTCTGGATACATGCAGTAAATAAAGGATTTCCTAATTTATCATTTCTAGTTGATGCGCTCTTCTTCTAGCTTAATCTGTAGCTTTTCTGATCCTTTATTGTTGTCTTAGTTTTCGAATAATGCCTAACTTTTTATTTTCAGGATGTCATCCATGGAAGTGACTAAATATCTATTTTTGCTACTTCAACAGGGTATCCAACTATGTTTAACTTATAAAACAGTCGATGAATCTGTTTTATTTAGGTTTGAAGCTTCGAAAAATTGTCTTCTGGATAATAAAATTAATTCCCAAATAAAATTCTAAAGAATAAAAGCTAATTAACTCATTTCGAATCAAGTTTCGAAGATCAACACAAATTCGTACATAGGAAATAATCTAATGATGCGGCTTTTGATGCATATGATATAGATATTTAGCATAATGCAACAGATAAATAAGTTCTGAATCCAGCAATGACCATTGTAAGTTGAAAACGCAACATCGAAATATTTCAGTAAAATGGATGTTATCCAAGTTCATCCATAAGATATGCAACATCGAAATACACCTGTGAGATACTGTACTTATTTTAGTGCAATGATTCAAGTAAAGATGTAATAAAAATGTTATCGCAGATTGATTTACTCGGTATTTTTTGTCGTAAATATTGCATGGAAATATTTAGGATAGACTGGAAAGGCAAATCGGCAACACCAAAATATCTTGTTGACGTTAAAGATGATTGGTTAACGAATCAACCATATCTCCACGTAACGAGTGGTAATGATGAAAAGTATCTCTGTACGCTACCAATCATTCCAACTGAGGTTTCTGTTTTTTTTTATGTCCTATGGTTTGTATCACCTAAAGCATTACAAAAATTTTTTATGGAGTTGCACCATGTGGAATATTTTTGTTATTTTAGCACTTTCAAAGATTGTTTACTTAGGCGTAAGAAATTTCATTTACGCAACAAACATAGTAGTAATTTTTATACAGTTTTTTTTTGTTTTCAGAGTAAACAATCAGTGCATTCATATGTGGGACCATCACCAGCTGAACTTATCCAATCGTTGTACGATAATCGAGTATGCTCATATTGGTTAGATGTATATTGGACATATGAATTATGTCATGGACGCTATATTATGCAATATCATGATAATAGAGAACAAAGAAATATCAGAAGTGAATATTATTTAGGAAATTATGGTCGTGAACAATCCAGATTGGTACCATTTTCAAGCCCTTTTTTTTTGCAGTTTGCTTTTCCTTCTATTTTGAGCGTAAATTCAGTGATTGTGATTAGACTGGTCTGTTATCACTAAATGAAGAACAATATAGGTTTAGCAGATGCACTAACTGATTTCTTATTTCAGTCGTCCTTGAAATCGATTCATTCCTACTCATTGCATTGTTTTAGGATTGTTTTACTAATGTCTGCGAAAAGAATACTTAATTGTGCTTTTGACTGACAGTTTTTCAGGATGATAAGAATTTCGATCAAATGAATCCACCAAAACGCAAAATTGATAGCAAAGTGCAGCCGTATTATCCAGTTACTTACAGACAGGGAACCGTTTGCGATTTAACCGGAAAACCAAGGAGTACGACTGTTATATATGCCTGCGAACCGGTCTGTATATCCATTATATTGAAACTTCAAATATCTAAATAAAAACAACCGTATAAAACATTCTATTTTTTTTACCATTTTTACCATTCACGTAACATATTGAAAGTGCTATTTTTTACCATTTCTAAACTTACCCAGATCACTTTTAGATTCTTGCAACTCCAAAGGAAAATTACCGAATGATCCAGACAATATCTATTTGATGAAACTGTAGGTTGCTTTAATTTCCAAATATTTTCAGGATGGCAAGGATCAAATATATTCTTTTGCTGAAACAGCTTCTTGTACTTATGAAATGGTTGTATTCACCAAACATTTATGCTCTCATCCATCTTTTCGTCCACTGCCTACTGTTGATCATGAAATTGTTTGCTATTCGAAGGATGCGCATAAAGAATTTCCGAAGCCAAAGCAACTTTTGCAGTTAGAAAAAGAGAGTGAGACAACATTGGAAAGAGTAGGTTTAAAATGAATATTTCTTAGATTTGGAAATAAATATCGGGTTTGTGATTTAAATGCTCTTGCTTGTTTGATTTTTATCGTCCATTTAGGTGTTTTCTGTGATTAGATACTATCCTTTTTATCAAGTTTGACGATATTATCAGCTCTTCATTCTTTAACTGAATCATTTATTTGTCTCTTTCAGGAATATAAGTCAACTCTTCAGCTTGAAAGACCTTCTGCAAATGTTAACATTAATGGAGAAGACGAAGATAATGGAGAATATGATGATGAGTTAGATGCGACAATTAATATAGCTAAACAAGCATCGCCAAAATCTGACAGCTCACGATACAGTAGGTTTACCTTCTCGTGATAATAACTAGTTCATTAGAAGAATATGAAATTTACATATTTCTGCATCAACCTTTATTAACTTCTGTTGATTTTTGTATGATAGTAATTTTGTATTACTTAATATGCTTTTTGTTATTAATCTCTTTTGACGTTCATTGCTTTCTTTCCAGTATCCTCAACAATCCCAATGGAAAAACCAGCGACCAGTGTGGATATGGATAGTTTGCTTCAGGAAAACAGATATTTGCTAAATGGAAAGCACTGTTTGTATGGTGGTGGCATAGGATGGTGGAAATATGAATTTTGTTTCGGGAAAAGTGTAAGTTTACATATAGATTTGAGGATTTTGTTCTAATAATTCCACAACAGATGTATTTTTCATTGATTTTCATTAATTGAACTGCAAACAATGATCTTGAGTCAATAGAATCAATAAATGAAAACTAGTCATAAAGTAATGGAAATGGAAATATTGCAGGTAATACAGTTTCACGATAATTCTCAAGGTGAGCGAACTGAAATTCTGTTAGGTCTTTTCAACCTTGATATACATAAACATTGGATTGACGATAATCCTCAGAAGAAACCGTTGAAGGTTACTTTTTTTTAGTCTCACTGATGTCTTTCTAGAATAAACTATCAAAATGACCTGCCATGACAGCTGATCCAATCGTGCTTAGTGTTATATTTAAAGTAAAATAATCTTCAAGGCTATAATCAAGTCGAAAACAGTGTCACAGATTTGTAGATGACTGTCAAAGAAATATCGAGATTTATCGACAAGATGATTTACTGCATGGACAAATCTTCATTTTATTTGATCTATCATTCTGCTGCATTAACTAGTGAAATATTTTGATTCACACTTTTTCAGTGCATTTGTGTTCTTTATAGATTGACGGTCGGATAACTCAGGTCTCACACTTGTATGCGGGCGGTGCATTGTGCGAGAAGACTAATATTCACAGGTTTATTTATTTATTTTTTTTTTTAATCTTTGAGTCTTACTTGAATATTTGTGACAATTTTTTCGAGCCTTTAGTTTAAATCTAGCAAAAAAAGAAAAAAAAGTGGAGCTAGTACGATTTCAGAAGTGTTGAAGTACGTATTCGCTGTCGAATATCAAAAGGAAGTCAAACGGCTGTTACGCTTTACTTGTTAGAGCCTCATACATGTCAGTATATTTTGGGAGTGGAGTCATCTCGTTTTTGTGAATTGTTGCAAACTGCTGATCAGTATGGATTGATCCAACTGCCAGAAGGGTAAAGCAAACTGTGATCAGCTGTGGCATGGTCAAAAGAGAGAGTTAAGGGATTAGGGTAGGTCGATCTTCTAAGTGGAAATCTTTTTGACGAAAGTAAGTTTTACCTCGTCATTTCATTATCATTTTTAGAGCATTTTATGATTTAAATGATTTAAAAGTCCAAAATTTACTCAGATAATGGTGGTTTTCGTTGTGTATGTGAAAGCAATCTTTGGGTTTATCATCTAGATTATACGGTCTTTCAATGTAATATTTTTTAATGTTATAGAGACATGATCGCGTGTTTGTCGATACCGAACTGTCTGTCCATCGTTCCTAGTTATTTTTGTTATATAAAAGCAACATTTGAGAATATTGCAACAAAAATTTATTTTTGAGTAATTTTTCTCAGTTATTCAGAGAATTTAATGGTTGCCGGTTAAGGCTGAAAGTTCTTCACATTATATTTTGCTAAATTTGCTAAATTCAGATTTACTTCCCTATTACCTTTAAATTCCACGCGACCACTGTTCATTCCATTATTTACTGTGATCTATGTAAGTGATATTTGCTGTTTGAATGGTATCACTAGCTTTCCTGAATAGCAGTGAATTTCAGATTTTACGACGGTTTGGAAAACTTACTGTTTCCAATTGCGTAATTTTTTTTTTTTGGATACTTTTGTTCAAGCAGTCAGTTTTTGTTGTTGTATGTTTGGGTGGTGGTTTTTTTTGTTTTTAACAACTTTAGAATGGTACAGCTTTTTCACAAGCTGTAATAATTTCTCTTCAAATGTTTGTAAATTAATGTGATTCAGACCAGTGCCTTCGTTTATAAAGTTTGTACATATAATTCCTTCTTTGTAACTTTGTACATATAATTATTTTCCTCATAGTTTCTTGCATTCTTTCTCTTTCTCAAAAAGGTCTTTTATTTTATTTGTGTTCATAAGAATAAGTTGTGCCTGTGATTTTCTGGAATAATATTTTATGTTTAAATTTGGTATTAACGGCCAGGAATCGTAAACTAAAGATTAGTGCGTAATTTAGACTTATTTATTTTAGAAGTTTCATCACTAATTTCCTCGTTTATATGTTTGTTTTTTGCTTCGAAAAAATATGTAAGCTATTTAAAATGTAGAGTTTTTTTTAATTCAACTGTTTGCATTTCATTTAGTGAGGTATTTCATTTTGAAAATGAGGAGGAAATGTCAAAATATTCATTATAATTGTTTCAATTAGTGTTTTGAATTATCCCATTGGAAATTTATTACATAAAATCTTTAGATAATTGAAGAGAGGATGGCTATAAAAAACGGTTGATCATAATTTTTTTAGATTTTTATGCAGCAACTGTTTGACAACTTTGTTCTTGCTGGTCTTTGCCACGTGATATTTCACTAATTCAGTTTTGAATTATTTTACGAGCCAATTGCATTAATTTTATTTCGTTTTTACTACATGCTGCAGATAAATTTGATCCATATGGAAACGAAATAGTGATTTATGATCTTAGGTTGCAACCTATTTTTAAAGAGTACCGCATTCTTCATTATTTTCGGGATTTCAATTTTCCGCTTGTTTCAAGTTTCGAAGATAGGTGGTTCTTAAATTGAAACATTTCCAAAGAGATTGGTTAAATTTTCCGAAAATTTCAGCAAATTATGTCGTACGAAGTATCAGGAGAATCTAATGGTAATGAGAAAAGTCTACCAGTGAAGGACAAAGATAAGTGTACGGAAGAAAAAGATGACAAGAACGCGATAATAGCTGGTTTACAGCAACTCCGTGAACAGCAAAGAAATATCGTCGTGGAATTAGCACGAGTAGAAGACGATAAACGTGAACATGAGTATGTTTACTTTTTTAAGGCTAAGTTAGTTTGGATCTTGGAGCACACCTTAATTTCCATTACTTTTATTTACTCTTTTTAAATTTATTTCCTCATCTTATTGTTCACCATTTCCCTAATCTCAGAGAATAAAAAAAAAAAGACCATAGCATTTGTGACAACATTTGTTTATTCTATATCCTCTGTCTTGGGTTTGGCAAGCCTACTAGCACTATGTGTTATAAAAATGAGTGTCTTTACTTGCTTTAACTTAAAAATTTCTTCTCTGATTTAGAATTTCTTCAACAATTTTTCTTTGCCGATAACCTTTTTGTTTTATTTTGTTTTGGCTTTTGAAGTCTTAAAATTCTGATAATAATGATTATCAGAATAATAATGATTAACAAAACATTAAAAAAAAACGTTATAGGCGTGTGATTCAAGTGTTAAAGAAGATGGAAGGTGATAGAAAGTGCTTTCGAATGGTGGGCACAACATTAGTGCAGCATGAAATTAAAACTGTATTGCCCATATTGGAATCTACATTACAAAATGTAAGTCCTTTTTACTAACATGCATTCATCTGAATAGTGAATATTTGTTTTGTTACATAAATTATTCTATTACCATAAGTAATTGTTAGATTTCGTGGTGATAGCAGTTATGATTCATATTAGTATGATTTTCTTTCAATAAATATTGTCGATCAAGTTGAAAGAAAGAAAGAATAAGGTTTGGTGATTAGTTATCATTATGATCAGCTAAGAAAATCAGAAATGGTCATTAGCAGGTAGATTTTCTCTAAAATGCTAAAAATTTCTCTTGCATAAAATAATTTATCATTATTTCATTAAAAAAAAATGGCTAAGCAAATGCGCTAATTCTTTTGTCTTTTTCAGCTGGATACATTAGTGAATTCAATGAAGGATAATTTGATAGAAAAAGGTAAAGAATTGCAAGAATATACGGAAAAACATAAAATTCGCTATGTCACTGAGAAAGAATTGAGGGAAGAATCTGAACGTAACATGAAAAAATGATGACAAATCAATAATAAACTCTCATCATGGTGCCAAGTTTTGGAATTTATTATTTGAAATATAGTCCTCTTTTTACGAAGCATGTGAAATCAGAGTTTAAATGATATTTTAAATGAACCTTCGAACTGTTCAGGAGAGGGAAGTGATAAGAAATAGAAAGAATGGCTGATAAGAAATGCTTACTAGTTGTGACTCATTATATAATATTAGCCTTTGCGATGGTATTTAGCAAAATTTGGGCTTATAAATTTTCGGAGTTTTTATTTTCAAATTTGATTTCTGAAGTGTTTATTACTGATTTGTAGTTTTTCATGATTCGTTAGTGATAGTATCAGTTCAATGGTACTTTTATAAAAGCAAACCAGATGTGAGTTTGGATGTGGAACTAGTTTCCCCCGGGAAAAGTAGTTACAAAGGAGAAAAGAAAATTAAATTCATATTTAAAGACACGTAGTGAATTAGCGGTAAGTTTTAACCAATGGATTAAAGTAAACAGTTGGATATTCGTCACCATTCTTCCGCTTTGTAAAATTGGTGCTGCTAGTTACTTTGCAATTAAAGCTTCAAAAAATACTCGAATAGTTTAAATTGTTGATCTCAAGATTGTCCAACATTTAAAGAATGTATAAAATTGGGTCAAATAAGTATAAATGGCTGAGTATTAAGTATATAATATTGCCACTGTAAGCTCCATTTTTTCCATCAATTCTTAAATTTATTTTTACTTATGCTTGCAATCTGTGTTCAATTTTTTCCCACAATTTTTTCTGTCTGATGTAAATATATGAAATGAAGTGTTTTGTATTACGTCTGTTGGAATTTCTCTTTTATCTATAATCATTATAATAAAATTGTATTGATATTTGCAGTATTCTTCCAGAGACATATCTAAAATCATTTTTATTAAATTTTATCTTTAATTAATATAAAGAATTGAAAATTCTATAAATAAAGCCATAAGCAAAAAAAAAAAGCCAAAAGTTGAACTTAGAAACGGCATTGTTTCCAGTTAATGTTTATTTTTTATATTTCATCTAAAATTGATAGAGTGGATGGATGATGGTATGATTGATCTTCATTTACTCAGGTAGTAATGATTCGTCGAACTGTTCATCGTCAAAAGATTCCATATTTCCAGTTTCTGGACGTCGTATACCTGTTCGTGGCCGAGGTGGTGCTGGTCCAAGAGGATCACTGTAAGTATAATCTGCTGGACCTGAAATGTTAAAATTTCGATTCTTTAGGTAAATAAATAATTTATAAAAACTATCCAAAATAATAGATGACATACTCATTTCTCGACGTGACATGTGATATTGTTCATCGTCATCAGACATTAGACGAATATTTGGCGTTTTCAGTTGTGAGCGTGAATTAGGTCGTCCACCTAATGTAAAAATTCGCGTTAAGATCAGTGCATATGTGAGATGACTTGAAAGTAACTACTTATTTCTTAATGTAAAGGTCGGAGGTCAAAGTACACTTAACGATGAGGATCGATGTTTCACCTTAAATCATAGTAGCATACGTATAATACATTATGCATCTGAACGAAAGTGCTCAGAATATTATTTGATAAATTCCCTCATATCAGTTCAGTAGAACGAAAGTCAATTTATTATTGAAAACATCATTGCACATTTTGAAATGAAGAATTCATGTAAGGATTCGAACTTTGAAGCATTCATTTACTATCATAATTCGAAACCAGTACACTAACATCTCGCGAGTGCACAGGTGAAATTAAAAAAGTTTAAGTAAAATATTAATTTTAAATTTTAAATAATAATTTAAATGATAGTATCAGTTTAGTATTTTAGCTATACTTGACATATTATATTGTATTAAATCATAAATGTATTATTTTAGAGATATTTGCTACTATTACTACTTTTACTCGTCTTTTTTTCCTTTTTTAAATTAAAAAAATCTCACATATTACTATTATATTTATTCTTTTACTTATGCAATTTTTCAAAAATAAAGAAATAAGAAAAATAAATAAATAAAATAATAATAATAATAAATACAATTAAAAAAATATGTAGTTATGACTAGAAGATATAATAAAAAGAAATATAATTAGATGTAATGTAAAAAGAGATATAATTATAATTACCAACGTGAAATACCTTGCGTGAAATTATCTGTTGATTGAATTAACGGTGTATGATGCCTTCCTTGACTAGAATCTACTTCACGTTGCATTCTTAATTGACGTACTTTTTCTGTCCTTGTTAACTTTAAAAAAAAAAAATTAAAAATAATAGGAGAAATAGAAATAGCACAATAAAATGAAAAATTGTTATTTAGATAATTAATAATTAAGTAATGATCAATAATTGATAGTGTCTTAATAAGATGATTAATTATCTTAACGTTATCAAAAAAGTGATTAATGATAAACAAATTAAGATTAATTAAATGCATTAATTGATATAAATTAATATTAATAATACTATTATTTGTATCTATGCTAAATAAGAAAAATATTTGAATAAATACAAGTAAATGTATCATAATTTAATGCAAATGTTATGCTTAAATTTGAGATATTTAAATTTTTCAAAATAGAAGAATAAAATTGAATGAAAATGAAGCTAAAAAGAAATAGTATTTTTAATTTTGGAAAATTTCATACTGACCAAACAGATATACATGATATTTTACCTTTTCCATGTATTCCTTAGTTTCAGGCATTCCAAGATCGGTGCATATTCTTACCAGAAATTTTAAACCTGAAATCAAAATTATAAAGTTCATTTTCCCGGTTGCATAAAATAGATTTTAAATTTTACAATAATAATATAAACAACAGATAAGAAAGGTAATTAGAATTAAGCACACATTCGATATTTTCCGGAAATCTTCTATGTATTTGTTGATAAAGCTCAAATGCTTTTTGATAATTTCCGGAACGTCGTAAACAGGATGCCATCATCAATTGCCATTTAATCTCATTTGGCCTGAATTTCCTTCTTTTATATGAAATATCAGTATGAATGAAACTAACAAATAGAAAATCATAAGATTCAAATTCGATAATTCAATATTTGAAATTAAAAATTTCAAAAGAGAGTTACACAATTCGATAATTTGATGCTTAAAATTGGAACTATCAATATTCAAATAATTAAACTAATTTACGGAAACATTGAGATATGCAAAGATCAAATAATTATTTACTCCATTATAGAAGCTTTTTCAAAATAAATTGCCGCTTTTTCCGGATATTGCGCATCGATATAATATGCTCCAAGCCATTCAATTGTAGAAATATTTGATGGAAAATATCGATAACTCTAAAATTATTACAACTTTTTTCATTTTATTTTGTTTTATTTATCAAAATCAAAATACACAAATTAAATGTGTAATATTTCTAATTGAAATTTTAAACAGAAAAAAAAAATTATTTTTGATTGGTGACAAATTAGCAGTGCAATTAACTCCATTTAATTAACTAACAAGTGCAATTAATTTTTTTTTTTCGTTCTATCTATTAATAATTAAATAATGGTCAATAATTAATAATATCGCTGTAAGATTACAAAATTATTTATGCTATGTTAATAAAAAATTATTAATGGTAGGAAAGTTTAACATTTAAATTAAATTTAGATGAAGAAAAAGACACAGTTCTGGAAATATGGCTCATTGTTGATGCTTATCAAAGGGGTTCTTATCATTTATCATTAACTTATCATTTATCATAACATTTTACTGATTTATACACAAATAATACTGAAAGTATCATTCGAAAAGAGGCCTTTACTGAATCAATCATTTAAGCCTAATGATAAATTAAATTTGTCCAATTTTTCAGTTATATATTAAAATTGTACGATTTATATGTTTTATGATTAATTTTTGTTCAAATTTCATCATTTTTTTTTGATAAATATAACTTTTTGAAAATTTCATCGGTGATTTACAGTAATTTATTCAAAAATAATTTGATAAATATTTTAAAAATCCAAAAAACATACATCATAATGACACTGAAAAGCTTGGCTTTTATCACCTTCGGCATCATAAATACTAGCCAATTTTGATAATATCGCTGGGTCTGTAGGAGCTAAGCTATTTGCTTGACTGTATAATTCGATTGCTTGTGCTGTATTTTTTAACAATTCATATCTGTAACTTTTTCAAAATTAATAGCCATAAAATGTTCATATGTAATTTACTTAACTCTCTTAAATATAATTTATTTAATTTATGTAAGATCAAAAGAAAAGAAACTATTTAAATAAATTTTAGATATGAATTTTTTACAATTTTTCTTTGAAATAATTTCGTAATTTTCAAATCAAAATTTAATCAAATAATTACTTCGTAAAAAAAAGAAACGATGAAAAAATTATTATTTAAAAAATAACTTACATTGAAGCAAGTTGACATAGCACTTGAACATTATTTAATAAAATATTATGCAATTTGTAAAAACATTCCAATGCTAATTCTAAATTTCCTTGCAAACGATGAACATAGCCAAGATTATAAAGTGCTTGCAAGCATGATGCCTTTAATGTTTATTTTAAAATTTAAAAACGATCATTTTATTATCACTAAATTGTAGCTAACTCATATAATTAAATTCATATAATTATTCATATGATTATTTTAATTTCATATCATTATTTTAAATTCACACAATTACTTTAATTCACATAATTATTTTAAATGTCCACAATAATTTTAAATTAAAAACAAGAAGTATAAGTTATAATGATTATTTGTAAATTATTATTGTGATATTTAAATATTTCATAATTACATTTTATCTCTTTTCTACCAATACAAAATTTAATTCTCTTCTTTTTTCCATCTAAACAAGCATTTCACTTTAACAAAAATTTTTAAAAATCAGAAGTAACTAGAAAATTTAATAAATTTAGGCAATAAATCTTTTAATTAATTGTTTGGCTAAACTAAAATATATTATCCAATGATAATATTAAAGTTAGATCAAATCATTTCCCAAATATTCCAGAATATCTGCTAGTTGATACAATCAATATCATTAATGCATCATTAAATTAACTTAAGTAATTTATTTGTCATACTTACTTCATTACTTAATGCTTCCTTATAGTATTGTGCAGCTTTATCTAGATCTCCCAGAATGAAGAAAATATTCCCGCGATTTACCAATGCATTAGCATTGTAACGATCAATAGAAAGTGCTTGTTCAGAGTATTGTACTGCTTCTTCTAATTTTGGTGCTCCTTGCTGAAAATAAAAAATGTATGATCTAATGGATAATTTTTGAAAATTAAATTTTTAATTTACAATTAATTAATATGTGATACAATCAAAAGAAATACTAATAAAGAGTAATTGAATAAAAATAATAATAATTGTAGATAAATTAACAATTAATAATTCAAATTAATTCTTTAAGTAAAATATACATAGCTCATATTTTTAGTGTTTATAAAGACAACTATCAATTCTTTTTGCAGTTAATACTTACTTTAAAATTAACACACAGTAATTTAAAATGGAATTCAAGCTTAAATCAATGTATGTTTAAATGAAATGATAAAATTTGAACTAACTAAAAGATTGATCACAGCAAGATTATTCGCTGCTGCTCCTGCTACCTTATCTTCTTTATTGTTAAATGACATTAGAACCTAAAATTTTTTTTTTAAACAATTAAATTCTAAAACATATACAAGGAAGGCAAAATTAATTCGTTTAAATTACACTTTTCATTTTGATCAAAATGAAGTAATCAATTTTTGCGTTAATTTATTATCAGAAATGACCAATGGTCAAATCATTTTATTTATTCAATGTTTAGCACTGCACTTATAATTAATTAATTAATTATGCATTAATTTAAATGTAAAAATAGAATTAGCATACTTCTGTTGCATTTTTTATATCACCTTGTTTAAGTAATACAACCACTTTGCTCATTTCAATTTCCATTGCTAATGGTGCATACACCGATTGTCGAATTGCTTCCACACACCATTTGTAACCATCGGATACTCTGATTTTAACAAAATTTTAAATTTTTAGCAAAAAAAGAGGACTGATAAACATTACTTTAAATATGTCAAAAAGTTAGTGGAAAAAAAAATAATTTTAAGTGAAAATTTTAGCTTTTTATTTCCAAAACTTTGTCATTAATGAATACGATTAAAAGTCTAATATTAAATTTTGATTGAATTTAGTTTTCAAAAAAAAAAAAAATTCCACCTAAATCACTGAAATTTAAAATAATATTTTACTTATTTAATGAGATATCGTATGCTTACGTACTGTATGATTATTTAGTGATATATTATCTCTTTTTGGAAAATTAAATTGATACTATTCTTTATTTTTGCTGCCAGTATCTTTTCAAGTAAAATATTAATACAATGATAAAATTATATTTAGTTTAACTAAAAATCAAATTGAATTTTCAAATTTCATCCTAAATTTGTTGACATTCATCAAAAAAAAAGAGAAAAAATTTAATTTACGTTGATGCAATAACTGATGAAAGAATTTTCGTAGCAATGAAAATTGTTTTTTCTGCAATATTTCGCCGTTGACGCTCCCATTGTTTTAACGAATCGTTGCTAATCATTTGTGAAATCAGGAAATCCTGTTGATCCTAAAAATAGAGAATCCGGTTAATCGGTTAAATGTAGTTTGACTGAAGCTTTACCGTATTCCTGCAAATTTAGCATTCATATTTATACCGAAATTATATAATCTAAAGTATCAATCTGTAATATTTTAAAAATCATTTAAATACTAATCCTGAAAATATTATGAATACCGGTGGCTCTCCTAATATTTTCAAAATTGTTAAATGATCAAATGATATTATTTGCTTGGTAAAATAATTAATTATTAAATAATAACATTCGTTACTGATTATCATTTGCAAAGTTTAAACATTAAAATTATCAAAAATTCTCTGATCAGAGAATATATTATATAATCAATTATCGAGCAATATTTATTAATCATAATAAAATCAATTATGCGATAATATTTACTATTGATAAAACAAATAATTATTTTTTGATATATTCATTACTGATAATAATTTATAAATTTCAAGTGCATCAATTACAAATTTTACAAATTTATTACTTGTAACAACAACTTTATTATTTGTAGTTATAAATTTATTTTTTAATTATAAATTATTATTATTTATATATTGGCAACTGCAACACCAATATTATTCATTATTTATTAATCACAAGTTTATTATTCATCACTACAACTTAATTACAATTTGATAATTACGAATTCGTTATTTGTAATAACAAATTTATTATTTCTAATAAAAATAATTAAAACAAATTTATTATTAGTAATATAATTAACTTCACATTTATTATTTATAATGACAAATTTACTATTTATAATATAAATAATTGAAACAAATTTATTATTTGTAATATAATTAATCACAAATTTATTATTTACAATTTCAATTTGATAATTAAAAGAAAATAAAAGAAGGGGCAAACCATATATTTCGTTTCATCATCAGTTAAAAGTGGTATATCCAATAATCGTTGAAATCCATCCTTCATTTTCTCGATATCATTTAAACAATATGCAGTAAGAATGAAATTAAGCGCTGTATTATAATTTCCTTTTTCATTCATACAATGTTCAAAGGTACTGTCTGCTTCATCATATTCACCACATTTAATAAATGCAACACCAATATTATTCATTATTTTAATCCTATAATAATATTAATTAATTAATTAATTCATTCATTTCATTTTTTATTTATTAAACCAAAATTATGTTTCATTTTTTATTCGTTCATAGTTACAATTTTATGAAACAAAAAGAAAAGAAAAAAGATTTGAATTATATGATTTTAATGATGAATGAAACAATTAAATGAATATTTGAATTAAATAAGAAAAGAAAATATATGTTTCTTTTTTTTCATTTCTCATTTTTTATTTTAAATTACAATTATTTTTTTGCAAAAATTAATATTATAGCTTTATAAATAATATTTCCCTTTTTGCTTCTTTTCCTCTCTCTCTCTCTCTTTTTTTCTCTATCACTCATAGTTCAATGTGTTTTTTATCAATTTTAAAATCATTTTACCTGGTATTTTTTTGTGAATTTGGTACTTGATCTAAAGCAATTTGATAAAGTTTAATAGCTTTTTTGTATTCTTTCTGTTTGAAGTAAATATTCGCAATGTTTGCTTTTAAGCGACCCGAATTAACAAACATTTTGTTTTTCACAATCATTTGATAAGTATTCAATGCTTCTGTCAATAAATTATTTGCCATATACTATAAATTATTAAATATTAAAAACAATTTCAAATTATTATCAGCTATTGCTTCTAAAATAATTCGCTAATTTTCCAAATTTCAAATATTTACACATAATAATAATAATCTAGAGAGAACGAATAAAAGAATAATAATGTTGTCTATAAATTTAACAAACAAATATTTAGAATAAATTGTGTTTATGCAATTAAAATTAAATTTAATTACTACATATACCTGATGAGCTAAATTAAATAAAACTGTAAATGTAAGATCTAGATTGAGCTGTTCTAAAATGGATAATTGTTCACGCATCTTTACAATAGTACGTTCACGTCGACCCGCTTCTTTAGCCTTTTCAAGTGCCTGCAAAAGTTTTATTTAAAATAGTTTTTTTTTTCCACTTATTAATTATTAATTAAATATTATTTAAAAAATTTTATCAATTATTGTTTACTGAAATTGTTTGAAAGAAAAAATTGGAACTTGCAGTAGTTTAATATAGAATGTTGGAATAATAAAAGATAAATATTATCAATTGATTAGAATAATTAGTGCACATTGCGAATGCATAATTATAAAGTGATAATAAATAATAAGTAATGACCTGTTTCATGTCACCTTTCTCCCATGCAAAAATACTTTCTTTCAAAAGTTCATTTACTTTTTGCTCCATTTGGCGACATTTCTCTTCATGACTTATCTCAGGTGACTTTTCCGCCATTTTCATCTTTAATGGATTGAAAGAGATCCCTAAAGGTAAATTTGATTTTAGTTTAAAGAATCAATAATGCATCATCAATTACTATAAATTTATGATGAAGAATTTCAAAAAATCTATGAAAAATTTTCAATCTAATTTGACTTCAGTTTAAAGATTTTCAGTCTAATTTGAAAGAGATTCGAATAGCATTTCACGTCACGTGTCAGTATACCTCGACCAGCTGACGAATAGCCAGCACCACGTACAGCAGTCATCGGTACGTTTGCCTCAATTCCACGTCGTGAACCAATGGAAGATCGTAGCATTACGCCATTCATCGTATCAGCAGCACCTGTACCCAATCTATGACTTGATATTATGCTATTAACACGATTGCTAGGTGTTGCAACAGGTATAATTCCTAGACGTGACATTGAACTTTTCTGAAAATTTCCATTAAAAATATATAATTCATTCTAATTTACATTTTAGTATATTTAGAATGTATCAAGAAAAAAAAAGGAGAAAAGTTTATGTTATTGTTTTATTTCAAGTTAACTTGAAATTTATATTTTACATAATTCAAATCTAAAATTAAAATAATTCAAGCAAATTTTTTTATTTTTCAAATCCACTTTTTTTTAATAGATTAACGAATAATTTTGCAATTTTTTACAATCAGTTTGAAGTAAAAAAAAATGAAAGAAAGAAGTAAGAGAGAAGAAAAGAAAAAGAAAGAAAGAAAAATTAATTGATACCGGTCGTCTACCATAACTTGATTTAGCTATAGCTTCTTGAAAAACTTGATCATCAAGAACATTCTGCAAATTTATTAATTTGATTCAAACTTTATTAATAATTTTTTGTTTCCTGAAAATAATAAAATTTTTCTTAAAATGAAAATTGTCTTTGTTTTTGCGTTTATATTTTAATTAATAATTAAAAAACAATTAAAAGATCTTACCTGAACGTCATATGCGTGATCGTAATCGTTAAAACCTTCGTAACGATCATCCATTTTTGTCTCTTCCCTAAAGTTCCACTCAATAATGACAACAGCACTCAATATCCTTTTATTTATTCCGCTGTTCACCATGACAACAGCGCCATCCCTATGAAAACGAAATCCTTTCTATGTGCTCAAACTGCTGCGAATATTATTGAAATAATTAAATTACAATCACATCTGACATGAGCAAATGATCTAATTTATCATATTTAATTGTATGCTCAATTATTGAAATGTGAGATTTTAGGAGAAATTTCGAATCTTTGTTTTCGATAAATTTTAAAATTTGTTTTCGAATACAATTAAACTGGAAACTAAAATATGGAATTTGATCATAACAGAGTACTTTGAATAATTGGCAAATAATATTAATTTAGCAAATTTCATTTTAATTCAATTTAGAAAAATACATTTTTAGTTTTTCTTTTCCTAACGCCTCTTATAATTTTTAGTATTTTAAATTTCATTTTTCATCCACTTACATTTCTTTTGAACTTCCATATATTCGAATACCATATATATTCGGTATTTGTATTCAAATTTTTGATATGAAAAATTTCTACTTTAATATTACATTTGAAATGTCATATGATTTCGAATTTTTCCGCTTAAATTAATTTTTAAAAGTCTAAAAATTTTTACAAATTAAAAATTCATAAATGCATTGGAAAAAATGAGTGCTTTCTTGGGAAGATTAATTATCAATTAATTGAAATTACAAATTGATATTTTCTTAAACACTTCTTCACGTGATAATATGTTTCACTCTTTCTTCAATCGTTTATTTATTTTTTTAATAACATTTTTTTATTTCAACACTTTCTTGAATTTTTGCATCGAAAATTTATCCATAATTAATGACGCATAATGAAAGCGACTTAATTTTATGTTGTAATAAATAAAATAGATTTTATATTATAATTAATAATATCTTATAAACCAAATATTCAATAATTGAATACAAATAAATATTTTTGTATGAATTTATTCAATATTTAGCCATAAATTATTAGCTTTTTTTTCAATTTCATTATGAATCACATTTAAGGTGAATTCATGAAAGGGAATTTTACTCTATAATTTGTTAATTCAAAATTTCTTATAACGCTTCTTCTTGAATACTTCCGTGACACTTCCGTGAGAAGTTTATTTATCTTTATGAGATTAGGAGCTATGATAATGGTGGCATATGTCTTTGGTTAGGTTAAGGGTCAAACAAAATGACAGTCATCTTAGGAGAAGAACAATTCTAACTCAACCCGGGCAATTGTCCTGTAAGGCACATCCATTTGGGAAAATAATATTCTAACTCAACTTACGACTTAAGGACAGGCCTGGCAGATGATTTATAAAAGTAAAGAATAAAGTCAGTTTAGCGCACGCTGTGCCTTACTTGCGCAAGTTCAAAAAAAAAAAAAATACCCGCATTTTGAAAACTCACAACCTGCCCGTAATCACGCCCGCAACCTGTCATAACTTAATATCAACATTGCTGCTTGTGAGTGAAGTTGGTATTTATAAAGAAAGTAGCTGTAAAGAACCGATTATACATTCTTTTGATCAAGCAAACTCAAAACCGGAAGACTTTTCAGGAATCGTCTTCGTGAAAGCTCAAAATTAAACTAAAAAGGTATAGTAAGAAGCAGTTTCGAAGCTATAAAATAGATTTCAAGACTGAATTAACCTACCTAACTAAACTGGACTGGATTAATTTACCGGAAGAACCGGAAAAAAAATTCAAACTATTTGCAAATAGTGAAATCTATGAAACTCTGAAAGCACTACATGAATTCATACACCAAATCTAAAGTCATTTATTAAGCGCAAATGATCAAATTGCTTCTCACAGATAAAACTTTCACCCTAAATCAATAATCTAAACATTTTTACATTCATTTCAGTGCTAACCGTTGTAATCAAGCTTGTAATCAACTTAACATATTATACAACAATCGTTGAAAATTAAATTACACATGAAAGAGACTTTTTAGAAGTGAAAGTCATAAGGTAGCTAAAAACTAACTTTTAATTTTGATATCGGAAAAACTCAAATATTTATAGTTAGATCAAATTTGTATAATGAAGCACTATTCAGTTTCTAGCAATTGCCACTAAAAAATAAATAGAATGTCGGAATGTTGTAAAGATTTTCCTTTATTAATTATCAGGTAATACTATTCTATCTATTCTCTATTAGCTAACAGAATGAAATTATTTAATTTTTATGTAATAAACCTGTTAACTAATTTCAAATAAGTTAAAATACAATGCTCGAAATTGTGAAAGTCCTCTAATTTGATAATCAATCTTATGTGTTTTATCTAGAATATTCTAATATATGAGTACTACCTAAGATTTTATCAATTCTGTACCTTTGCTAAATTTATTTTCAAATTGATTTGCTAATCCTTCTGTCTACTCATATATTTGTTTTCTGAGAAATTTCATCCTTTGTTTTGATTGATTGTTCCCTGCTGTAATATATTTAATTCTTTCTGCTTTGAATTTGTTTATTATTCCTCTTTTGCGTTCGACAATCGTAGAAGTAAAACTCTCTGTCTCTCTCTCTCTCTTAAAGATGAAATTCTCTCTCTAATTAATAACTTTTCATATTATCTCCTTTTGATAGCAATTTTTTGGCTAAAGCTGGATTATTGAATGACAATTATCAGATCAATAATAATAGATTATCCCGCCTTGTTGCTATCAAAATATTGTCGTAAAAGTTTTATTTGTTTATTAAACGAAATTCTTTTTGTTAATTGTTGGTGCAAACGAATAGTTGAAATAAACATTATTAATTGATGTTATAAAGTAATTATTAGATAATATTACAGGTAGTTCGTTGTTGGAAAATTTGTTTAGAAATGGTTCAGGTGGTTGTTTAATAGAGATTTTATAGAGTTTGGTTGAAGCATGGTTTTTGGATGAAGTAAAGAAGAGGAATGACTTCTAAGTCAAATATAAGTTTAACTTTTTTACAATAAAATTTTACAACAATTAGGATGTCTCCTTTTTAAGAATTGCTTCTAGACAACATATTAAAGTATCCCTCAATTTTGGCAATACTGGCTACCATCAATAATTCTCCTTGGCTTCCAATCACAGAAAACGGAGACACGCTTCTTTGAGGACGTACGTGGAATCACTCTTTAAGAGACGAAGACAACATAGAAGGAATCATCCTTTATTAGCACTCTTTTTGCAACAAGACTTACTTATCCTATGTTGACCTTTCAACGTCATCACGTTTGCAGTAAACGTGAATAGAATTCTTCTCAAATCTTCGGTCACAAAGCCAAGCCATGATGGCTCATATATTGGAAGTTTACAACATTTTCAGGAAATGAATATGAAGTCAGCCTGATAAACGTACTGATCAAAAATTATTTTCCAAAAAATGAATTGAGATATCCCCGGATTTTTCATTCTTGGAACAATTTGTAATATCGACAAAATAAGATATGATCTAACTTCTAATTTCTCAAATTATCTATTTCATAGAGCAACTAAATTTGTACCTAAAAATCAATTTCCAGTTTTGATTGATTATATTATTGCTTCTTGCAAAAAAGATTTATGTGGCGAAACGAGGAAAAACAGACTTTCCTTTAAATCGTTTTTGAATTCTTGAAAAATGTAGAAATTTTAATCGCGAAAGTTAATGAGCTTCTTATTGTGATTCAAATAGATATCTGCAATAAGTATTTTATATGGAGGGATATATGTTAAATTTAAATTTAAGACACATTTTCTATTCTCAATCACGATATGCGACATTCTGTATCATCTTAAATAGCATTCTTAACCACATTGCGCAACATTTTCAATTATGCTATACGACATTTACAATTGCTTTTTTTATCAATTGTTTACCACTTCTTAGCCTTATAATAAACAATTTCATTGAATATATCGAATCATAAATTCAATGAGCAAATTTAAATAAAATTTCAATGATTGCGTATCTTCCTTATGCTCCACTAAAATTTAAACACTAACTTTTGAGTATTTCATAAATTGGCTGTAAAAACTGTCCAAAAGAATGAGAAAAGAAACCAAATTCATTAACTGTGATCATTAATTAATAAATTAATAGAAATTTCTTTCGTTTTTCTTCTGCATCATTGATATCTTCAAACACAAAACTATAATACTTAATCAAAGTGATGAAAAGTAATAATTACAGCAATAATATTCATAGATCAAAATCCGATGTTGTACTGATTTGTTCGAAAACAATCCGTTGTATTGAGAAAAAGAACATTATTCTTAAGTGAGAATGAAGAATGCCAAAAACGTTGATTTTCCAAGAATGTTTTTACCTAAAATTTTTAAAAATCAAAGAAAATGTTGAAAAAGCGAACGGTATTTAAATGTTTTTTGAAAAATATTAATTTACCATATGATAGGGTACAAATTATAAATT
Organism: Wuchereria bancrofti; assembly: GCA_005281725.1. NCBI lineage: Eukaryota > Metazoa > Nematoda > Chromadorea > Rhabditida > Onchocercidae > Wuchereria > Wuchereria bancrofti. The sequence goes on along the minus strand of SSBO01000014.1, from coordinate 1,554,925 downwards.
AATTAAAATTACGAAACGAAATTAGGTATGATTAATAAATTTTTTTACTTTATAAATGCATTTTACTAAATACCTTCTTCAATTTTACTTTCAATTTATCTTGAATTTAGATTATTTTTCATGCCTGGAATATCCATTATTTTGAAATTACAATCACTATTCGATTAATTAATCATATGATATGATGATTACCATCTATTACCTCTTCTTTATACTTGTTTTCAAAATCAGCTGGATCACGAGCAAGAACCATAATTGGATATTTGAGCGGCTGAGTTAAAATGATATAATCATACTGTTCATTATCATTAATTGGTCCACTACGTACTATCGAGTCTGAAAAATTATGATAATGCTTTAAAATATAATAAACAATAAAAACAGACTGAACAATATGAGAAATTATGTAAGTATTGAAATGAATATTTATGAATGTGCACGTAACATTGTGAATTGAATATTAAAAATACTTATACTTACATATGAGATATTTTTGTTAGTATTCAACTGAATTAGGAGCATTAATATAATTATATTAACGTGAGCTTACGTCGAAGAAATTGTTAACTTAAATCTTTATCGAAAATATTTACTCTTCATTGTCATCTGTTTTAACTTATTTAATATTTACGCTTATTTCAAACTATCAGCTAACATTTTGGCAAGAACTTAAAACTTTACATGGACATGGATCAGCTGGATGGCCAATGTTAATAAGCAGTTCTGCCGGATCCGGTCCTACTTTTCTCCCATATCCTTCCAAAATTTTAATCTTTTCTGTATTTTGCGAATACTGCCGTACCGTGAATATTGCAGTATAAGGGGTTTTATCCAGTAATTCAACTAAAACGACAAACAAAATAGTATAAAAGGCCTTTTAATTTAACAAAATGAAACAAAAAATTGACTGTAAGAGAAACAAAACAAACACAATAAACAAAACATACAATAAAATATTGGGCAATGCTCATGATGAATACTCGGTGTATCAACTACCTATAAATAAATTAAAAATTTCAGACTAATTTTTTAGATTTTCTCTTTTTGAAAAAAAGAAAGGAAAAAAATAAATGATAATAAGAAAATTAAAAGTTATCCCCTATAACAAAATTTACGTACCACAAACCATTTACCCATCAATTTGGTAACATTAATATCACCAACAGCTGTATATAATGAATTGTACAGATTACTTGCAATATCATTTGCATCCACTTTTTGCAGTAACTACAAAAAAATTATATTTTCGAAGAAAAAGAGAGCTCTGAAAGTATCATATTCCTTATCCTTCATAATAAATAATTTAAAAAAATATAAGTGCAAAAAACAAAGACCTTTTCTTAACACTTGAAATATTTTTAAAAAATCATCGAAATTTTGAAATTAGCTAGATTAACTAGTATAATTAGCCAACATTGCTTAATTGTTCAGTTATTGCTTTAGTTCGATCATTTGGTGCACAAGATTTGGCATAAAGTTCAAAAATTCGCAAAGGTGGTACCGAACGACCAGGTACTGGTATGCCACCAAGATATTTAACTGAAATATTCATATTAGATTTATAGCATTAATCATTAATTTCTTTATATTAATAAAGATTTTAATTATACTAGCATAAACTTTGCGTTAAGAATTTTTAAATTTTACTGCATTAAAATCTTTCATTAACTAAGATAATTTAGCCAGCCAATTTGAAATTAAATGAACAAATCCTTTATTTATCAAATATCATATGTCATCTAATTTTTTATTATGAGTGGTTGTTAGTATCAATGCAATCATTCATTATTGATTGTATTCGATGATAATATAACTACCGGAACTGATGGTTTGTTGCTTAACGATTTCCGGAAATAACATACAGAACAGTGCAATTATTCAATTTTATTTGTTTGCCTTCTGCCTTCTTATTAATGATATAAATCGATTAGCTCATCGTGAACAAGTCAACATATATGATACAATAAGAGCATTCTTTTCTTTACTTATTTGATTATCGATACATGATAATGATAAAATTAGTATTGCTGACAACAAATAACGAATGAAACCAGGAAAAGAATAACTGTATATAAAAAATAATTTAAATAATTAAATAATATTAAATAATTAAATAAAATAAAAAATAATTAATTTAAGTAAGTGGTAATAATTAATTTGTTAAGAATTACCTGTGGAAGAAAATTTAAGCAAAAATAGAAAGAGAATAATGAAAGCGTTAAGAAGCATTTTTGTAGTATCATCGAAATGGAGCAACTCATCGGGTTAAGCGACACGTCCTTCGTTGACCCAATTCATCCTACCATTATTACAGAGCCATATGTCCTGTATAACCCAAATAGGATCCACGAATATCATAGATAACATTTATTTGAATAATTTTAACAATTATTATTCTAAAAAATGTAATTTAATTTTCAATTTAATCAAACAAAATTAATGAATCCATACCTTTTCTTATATTTCATTAAATGACGAAAGTTTTGCAAAGGCATTGTTGAAATTGACATTTTCTCGTTTATTTCAATTATTGCCAGAAATTTATAAAGCTATAATAAGAATTATTTAAATTATTCCTAATAAGAATTATTTAAATAATATAAAGCTATAATAAATAATATAATAATATAAAGCTATAAATAATATAAATTTAAATAATATAAAGCTATAATAAGAATTATTTAAACGTATATTCTCTAAAAAAAAAGAAAACTAATTATAATAAAATTGAATAAATTAACCACAACTGTAAATAATAAAAAAGAACAAATAGAGGACATTAACAAAATACCGTTTCCATTCATCAACTATTAAGCTGTTTCTTACAATTCATATCATAAAACTTTTTCTGGTATACTGTAGTCGTTATTAGTTAAACAGAAGTAGGGTCGATTCCGGGGTGTGTCGTTCTGAAATCTTTTGCTGTTATGATAAATTGGCTGCAGGATCGATTCCGGCGTGTGGTATTCGTGAATGTTTTGCCATGTGTTATTCTTAAATGTTTCCCTAATTCCGGGGTGTGTTATTCTTGAATGTTTTGCTAACTCCGGGGTGTATTATTCCTGAAAGTTTCCCTAATTCCGGGGTATATTATTCCTGAATGTTTCCCTAATTCCGGGGTTTGTTATTCCTGAATGTTTCCCTAATTCCGGGGTGTGTTATTCCTGAATGTTTCCCTAATTCTTGGGGTGTATTATTCCTAAATCTTTTCTAATATAATGTTTTTAGTTTCCAATATTAGTCATTTATACAGTTGAATTTGTGGACTTTTTTGGCTTATTATTGAATTAGACGATGCCAAATTACAAACACATTTTTCATTTTATTTTTTCAATATTAGAATGATTATCTAAATTTATAATTTTAGTAATTGATTATCATAGATTTGGTGCTACTTGCAATAATCAATTTCTTTTGCGAATTGTATTACTTTATTCTTTTTTATGTCGTCTTTTTTCAACTTCTTATTTAGGAAGAATTGGGTAATTGTAAGAAAGTATCTAATGGAATTAAATTATAAAAAATAAAAAAAATGCATCTCAATTTATTAGTATAAACATTGACAAAGTAATGTTATGAACAAAAAAAAAAACAAAGTGATTTCATTAAAATTTTTGCTGAGATATAAATAATTATCTGCCATGCACATTCATATAGGTCTGTATGCGTGCATGCGTGTGTCTGTACTGATTTTTCTAGCTAAATTTTGTGATGTTTCTCTAAAACTTTTCTCTTCATAACTTACACTTCGCAATGGATTTTAATTTCAGTTTTAGTTTACTAATTTTCCTTTTTTTTTTTTTGGATGAAAAGGAATCTAAGGAATTTAAAGAGAAAGAATAGCGGCAATTCGAATAAGCGAAATAATGATAGCATTAGATCAACGAAAGCCAGTAAAACAACTATTCGAAAAAGTGACAAAAATGTGAAACAAGAGGAAGAGCAGGTGTGCTAATGAATTAATTTTCCTCGTTTTATTTCCGAAAATGTTTTGAAAAAAAAAAAAAAAACGTTTTGTATTTCTCTACCATATCATTTCGAGAAGTTTGAGAATTAGACCAAATCACGAAATCTTATGTACTTTCTTCGCAATTTCTCGAAAGTCTATATCACATTACACTTTTTTTTCAATATTTTTTGATTGCCTTCAAAGGATGCTAAATTTATTCATTCTCAAATTATTCAGGATCATTAATTTATCATTTTGCAGAACCTTGCTGTTATTACGGTTAATTCCGAAGTTGAAAAAGGTAATCATTCAGATGGTGACAAAACCGACGATAGTCAGTCATTTGATGAGGCAGAAAATGTTGCAATCGTTCGACCCTCGAAACCTCCCAGGGTAAGTCTCTCAGGTAGATTTAAACCCTTTTTCGGATGATGGAAATAAATTTAGGAGACGGAGAGAAAAAAGTCTTTATCATAGCACTTGTAAACTATCCATTCAAAAAAAAAAAATAATAAAAACAATTTGAAAATATGATTTTGGACATACGGAAAGAAATAAGATAGGAAAACAGTAGCAAATAGTAAATTTAAATTAAAGTTCAACTTTTGAATAAAATTGAACAAAATTAAGCGACAATTTTGGTTGCAGAAACGAACCCGAAGACGCCCACCGGAGAAATATGCTGAATATGCTGCTTATCGAGTAAGTAAAAATCATATATTTAATTGAATGGTCATTTTATAATTATGTGATTGTTCATTTGTTTTATTCATTCGTTTGTAAGTTTGAAACAACTTAATCGAGTATAATGAAAAAGAGTAATTAAAACTACAAAAGCAATGAAATAAGTCAGTCAACAAGTGAGGGGAGTCTTGAAAATAGAATTCTCTTTGATTAGAAAGACCGATGTCTAAACTATAACGATTTCTTCCCGATCGAAACAATACGGTAAAAATGTAGTTTATAAGAAGGGAGATTTTATCAGAAGTGGGAGCAGTATGAATTGTGGTTGCTAACATAGCTATTTTTGAATGATTTGCAAGTTTTGTTAAGATTTGAACTTTTGTCTTCGGCGCTTATAACGCATATGCAATTTAGATGGAATAATGCAATGAAAATTGATGGCAGATGAATAAATTAAACTTAGAATTGTTACGAGCTTCAAGCATAAATACAAAGGTTGAATTCAAAATTCATTTAACTTCAAATTCGTCTCCAATTTTAAACAGCCATTTGCAGGGTCATACAACAAGCTGGGCTGTACTGTCAAAAACGGAAAAGCACCAACTTGCTGTACGAGCATTTGCGGAAAGTGCTGATGGCACAGTAAAGTGTTTGAATGAGAAATGTAAGAAAACTTTGAAGACTATGGAAGATATTGTTAGCCATGTGGATAAGTGCCTGAAATTACCAGAATATTTCAAATATATGGTAAATTTTTTAGTCTGTTTTTATAATAAAGGGTAAGATGAGATTATTTTAAGTATGACTGATTTCAGATTTTGAAGTGCTATGCAAATTTGTCAGTTTAATTCAAACTTTAGGTAATATAGGAAAATAGCCTCTTAATCATATGACTGAAAGCTTATGTCATTATTGCATATTATAATATTTTTTGCTGATAGGGTAAGGCTGATGCATTTCGAGCACTTGATAAAGTCACAAAGGCAAAAATTTTACGGGTTTCAATGAATGCATTGGAAGTTTTGCCATGCTTGAATGCCGAAACACTGAATTGTACACAAAAATACGGGCATCTCTATGCGTTATCATATCATCTCGAAAGATGTGGTCAAGAGAGGGTACTTTTTAGTAATTCATATCAAGTAATTCCTATGATTTAAATATGGTTGCAGAAGAATATGATAACCTAATATACATTTTTTTTTTGTTTTTAAATGCACTGTGTTCAAAAGACGCTTGGTTGTTTAAATGTACGCACTGTGTTTAAAAGGAAAAAATATCAAAATTTGGTAGAAATTGATCGAGTTTGTAAATGGTTTTACAGGATCAGTTACCTTGGAAATGTTGGAAATGCGGCTATGCAACCACCGTAGCAGATGGTCGTGAACATTTAGCCAAATGTACAAATCCGAAGATAAGGGGAAAAGGACAAAGGTTTTCAAAATTTGCAGTTAATTGAACGTTTTCCATTTTTATGAATAATAGTCATTAGTAATTTTCAGGTCAGACGATGAATCATACTCTGGAAATTCAGAAAGTGATGAATTGGATATGGATATCTCAAAGAAATTCAAGAAAGTATACTTATTAAAAATTATTTCTATAAGCTCTTTTTTTTAAGTTATTCTTTCAGTTTCCTCATGTAGAAAATTGACTCCAAGCGGAATTAGCGTCTTTTTTGCTGGATGTCTGTTATATTTTATCTGTTTGGTGGAAGTTAAGGGATATCGTTAAATTAAAGTAATATTCTTTCCACTCAGCTTCATTTCTCAAAAGAAGTTACAGAATTGTTGGCATTAATCGTTTGTTTAGCATTTATAAGTGTCTATTCAAATCGAATCTTCTTTGACAGACTTTACTAGTATTTAAAAAACGTTTAGATTTTTTCTATTTTTATTAATTGTAGAATAGGAAATCCGATAAGCAAAAGGTGGCATCAATAGCACAGGAATATTTGCCAGAGAAAAGTTCACGCATGAAAATGACTGATGGAGTTAAGCGATTCAAGTTTAAAAGTGCAAATCTTGAAGGTACTTTAGAAGACTTTTTGTCACAGAACTTTTTTTTGAAGTCATGGCACTTTGTCTTATTTGTCGAATCTTTCTCTCTTGAAAGCAGATCATTTTGAAAGATTTAGTTTGATGTCAAGAAATGATCTGCTTTTTTGTGTATCCATTGTGTAACTTTATCGACTATTCATTTTTATGATGATTTATTAAAAATTTTTAGCAAGTGCTCCAACACCTTGTGACTTATTGCAATACCAAGAAACAATCGATCGAGCCAATGAGTTACTTAGAGCACAGGAAGAAAAGGAATCTCTTTGTGATTTACTTGTCCAATTTGAACATCATCCAAATAATTTCAAGCGTATTGCAGCCTGCGATTTCAGGTTTGTTATCCTTCTGGTTTCTATATTTTCATTTTACTCTAACATTTTGAGTAGAAAATTTGTGAAGTTTCAAATTTTTACATTTTTTTTCTAAATTGCAGTGAAGATTTGAATATAATGCTTGATAAGCGCTCCATTCCTGTAATGCTTCCTTCTGGCTATAGTGATGAGTGGCAGCCAACATCATCAAATGAAAGGCGAACTAGAGGTGTGAAAGATGTTCAGAAAGATCGGATAGTTGAAGAAAAGCAAAGGTTGCCAGTTTTTGTGCCCAAACCTTTGCATTGCAAGACGAGGAAAGCGTAAGTTAGTAATGACTAATTCTGAATTAAATTAATTTTTAAGCTAAATACCTTAAACGGTTTGCAAAATAAAGTTTACGATTAAGTAGATTGGTATTCAGTGTATCTAACATGCATTTTCTTCGGTTCGAGAAAGCAAGCTGGTTATTTGAGTGTCCAGGTAATGTTGGTACTTTGGTAATTTCAATTCCGTCTACTCCCATTCCGGAATATCAATCTCATCTCTTCTTCAGAAATCTATTTTCAAATGAATAATTTTAGGCATTTTATGTTAACTGAAAATAATATACACGAAATTGGTTCAATTGCATACTGTGGAGGACCAATATCAACGATTAAAAGTTGTCCACGAAAACTGGAAGATGGTTAGTTGTTCCGACAGTGGCCGTTTTTTAAGGATATTTCTTGTTTTGCAATACTAACATTTTGAAACCAAAAAAAAAAAAAATTAATTTGAATAACGGAATTTAATGAAAGAAATGAATGTTATAAAATAAACGGTATAAATCAGATAAAATAATTGCTTATGATATACATAATATAGAATTGTCGCAAAAAATTTTGTTCTAGGTAGTTTTATTGTATATACCTTTTTTTTCATTTCTTATAACTTTCTATATTTACTATTATATATATATATCATCACTTTCCTGTTCGAAAAATTCAGGTCGTGAGTGTGTAGCTGTTACGGTGTTTACTGATGAAGAATATTTGATTTCAAAAGATCGGAAAAACAATACTGATTATGTGCAGTTTTGGTTGTATGACAATAAATCGGAAAGGTATAATTGTCTTGCTGCAATTTACTATAAAAATAACTATGTAGTAATAGTCTAATAATAATGATTATATCTAATTCATTTTAAAAAAATACAAAATTGTATCTTTTATAATAAATTCAGTCTTTATCATTTCAGGATCTCTGCTTCTTTTTGGTTTCTTTTGGAAGTGAATCACAGTACAATACTTTGTACAGCTTGGTGCCCATCGTTGCGAAATTCTGTTAAACACGATAGCAAGTTGTCAAATTTTGTTGGTATTCTTGCAGTCGGTGGTATGAATAGTCCAATTTCGCTCTATGGGTTAGTGAATTTGCTTCATCATAGTTATTTTTTATATGCAGGTAGAATTTAAGGAATTTAATATTAGTTTAATTCTATTCTGTTTGATTTCAATTCCAGTTCTTGTTCACTTTCTGTTCGAGTTATACAGAATTTTTGTTTAAGCTAGGTGTAAAAGTTTTGGGGACAAGGAGACTGAGGAAAATGTTACCAGTAAGAAGAAAACATAGATCGCAGGCAGTAAGCTTACTTTTGTAAGTAATACAATAATTTTAATTCAGGATTCCTAGTCACACAGATTATTCATTATGTTTAGTATATTTAGAATTTGAAAAAAGAACTTTTAAGGGATTAATTTATATGTACTTATAAAATTTAGATTTAATTGCAAAATTTTAGTATACGTAGTGATATACCAGTTCCCTCAATCAATGATAATAACCCATTGGTATATCGTTGTGCTGAACCTGATCTAATTCTTTGTTGCCCTGATTGTTGTAACAATATACCAATTATTTCAATTGCTTGGAGTGAAAAAGGTGGTTCTAATAAATTGGCATCTGTTTCTGCATCAGGTACATATCATAGAGTATTTTGCATTTCTGTAAACTCTCCACTTAAGAATTAATTTTTTTAGATTTAATTGAATAAATAAGATAGCAGTATTATATTGAAATTGAAGTGAATCAAAACTATGTGAGCAATATGTTTCTATGTTTCTAAATCCATTTTGTTTGGTATTATCGAAATTAGCCTTTAGATGAATATTTCTTAACGAAATTTTCTTTCAATATATTTAGTAAATGGAAAATTTTTAACATTAGATTTTAGTTGATTTTACCTTGTGCATAAATTGATAAATATAATAATGAAAGAACTTTGATGAAAATATTGAAGGTCATGTATTAATTTGGGATTTGAATGAGAGTACAACATCAGCAAAAATCATATATAGCACTGAATGGTTATCTCCTCCTTTGAGTGTTGTTTTCTGTGGAATGGGACAATGTAAGTTTGTCAAAAAATTCTCTGAATTCGAATTGCTGAAAATTGACATTTCATTTTTCTCAGTAATTTTTCATTCCATATATTATTAATGATTGTTTTTGTTTTTTATATTATATACGCATTCCATTTCAGTAGCTGTATCATTCAGAGAAAAATTAATTAGAATATATGATTTGGCCACGCTAACATTTGTGATTGAAGAAAGTGCACAAAGGACAGCCGGAATGCAGGTATATTATATGCAAATTTTATATTTTCGTGAATTTTTTATTTCAATTTGAAAGTTTTGAATCATCTAAAAAGGTTCTTTCTAGATATTCCAATTATAGGTTTATTCACGAGAGGGACTTTTCAATGGTATATTTAGCTATCAACAAGATTTTACTCTTAGTGGCGTGCATCTAACTTGCGGTACATGTTACATTGTACTAGGCTCATCAAAAGAGAATTTCTTCGTCGTTCCATTGGCTAATAAGTTTGTATTTATTAAATGTAAAATGCTGGAAAATTTATGTAAGAAATGAGCTCATAACTTTTGGAAGAAAGAAAATTTGGAAACAAATATTATAATTTATTATTTCATATCAGGACAAACTAAATTTCAGTTCTAAATAATCTCCTTAAACTTTTCTTCACATGTGAAATAAAATGCTGGATTTCTACTAATCGATTATTTATTATTTAGTTTTAAATTTCTCTTTTTTTCTTAAATTTAGGCATGAAGTACAACTCTGGGATATGTGTATTTGTCCAAAGACAGGCGCAATAATATCAGCTGGAGCAGATGGTCGTCTTCAAGTCTCTTTAAATGGCCGGTTGGCTGCTATTGGATCGGAAAAAGATTTTGTATTTAATGCGTGCCGGGTTGTCCTCACATTAGTGAGGAAATCTGAGGAAGTACCATTGGCGAAGGTATGTTTTACGATACTTTTAAGAGAAAGTTTTTCTGGATTTCTTTTTCTTTCGATAACGGATATTAAATCTAAATCTGTCCCCAGTGGAAATAATTATGAAAACAATTTTTGTGAGATGTATGAATGGAGGAGAAATGGATGATGGTTTCTTATAAATTCATAAAGAGTTTCACGTATTTCATCACAGAGAAAGGAAGAAAATTTGGATTTTGAGCTATGAACTTCGATCATTTTATTAAGTGTAATTGATTTAAATTAGTTTTTTTTTTGTCTTCGCGAAAGCATTTGTTAACGGTACTACTTAATCTTGACCAGCTAGCTTCATCTTTAATTATTTAATGGTTTAACAAAATTACAGGCCGTTGTACTACCTTTAAATGATGATGTCAATGCCGATGATAGTGCCGAATGTGAAAATGAAGCGAGGTTTCCTCCACCTCAGACAAATTTACAATTGTGTGCTGAAAAGTCGCATCTCGAATTTTGTTTTGAGGATATTAAAGTATATTAATTTTTGCATATTTAATAAAATCTAATAAGAATAAGAGAGGTTTCGTAAATTTATAAAGTCCTAGTTAGAAAAAAAAAAACTGCTTGAGTGATTAAAGCTAGAATTTGAGCCGAAATACCTAACTGCTTAATGAGTTGTATTCATTTATTTATTTATTTTTATAGTCGTTAATCTAATTTTAGTATCCAGTTTTTAAATTTTATTTTTGCAATTGCTGCTATTAGTGAAGTTTTTTACATGAATATCACGGGAGTTAGTTTTTATTTTAATGCACAATTAGTTATTTCTTCAATATATTAATTTAAATGAAATACTAATCTTAATTGCGAAATATTAATCGTATCTTTTATCTTCTTCAAATCAGGTTTTCTTTTTTTTAGATTGGTAAAACTGCTATATCACAGTTTAGCTTAGATCTTCGTACAGAATCACTGAATCGATTAGCTGTAAGTGAACCATCCGGAAAGTTGGCAATTTGTGGTGGTGAAGCTGGCCTTCTGATCTTCATTCCTTGTTTTTTGCGATGATCCAGGATTTTTTTTTCTTTTAAAAATTTCTAATATTGGTAAATAGTTTTGAACGTGGTAGGTTGACTTTATTTTGCTTTAATCTCGTTATTGTAATTTGTTATTTACAATAATAATAACAGTGTTTCGTACTCTATTTGTAATTATTTTGTCATATCATCTGTGTAATGTTAAAAGATTTTACTAGCATTTCAAAAAGTTACCTTTTTTAATTGCCCAAATAAACTGATAAACAAGTCTTGCTTTTCACATTAATTTCATTTAATGACGTTGCTGTAAACATGTGATTCGTTTTTCTTAGGGACTGAATTCGTTAAAAAAAAAAATGGTTTTTTTGAGTAATAAAATTATCCACTAGGAAAAGTATACTATAGCCAGAAAATAGAAATTGTTAACAAACAGCACACATTCATAATGGAATTCACTCACATTCCATTAAAAAAGAAAAAAAAAATATTTTAACATGGATGAAAATAAATGATTTAGCCTAGCAGCTGCGAAGAGATTTTCTTCTCTTTTTTTTTTCTTTTAAAAATCCTGATAACCTCATTAAATGGATTAAAGGACTATTTGAAGTCCTATTTTAAGTTAAAAAAGAGCTTTAACTGGTATTATTTATCAATTGATATTAAAAATACAAATATTAAATTTTCAAGTCTTTTTATCAAAATCGTCCTCCTATCATCATAGTTTGAAAGTAATTGACTAAATCCATTAAAATAAAATTAGTTTTTAAAAAGAAGAATTCTTTTAAAATATAATTATTGGANCTTTAACTGGTATTATTTATCAATTGATATTAAAAATACAAATATTAAATTTTCAAGTCTTTTTATCAAAATCGTCCTCCTATCATCATAGTTTGAAAGTAATTGACTAAATCCATTAAAATAAAATTAGTTTTTAAAAAGAAGAATTCTTTTAAAATATAATTATTGGATTATAATTTACAATTTTGCAAAATAATTCTTATTTTTTTATTTATTTTTTTTGTTATTTTTCCAATAAATGATCATATTTCGATGTTTTTTTTTCAAAAATATATCATTCCATTATACTTCATTATGCTCTGACTTTTTTAAAAAAAAATTTTGTCGAAAATATTTGAAATATTTTTTGTTTCATGGATTACTTTTCTTCCGAAAATTACTGATTTGCTAATCGAGGAAGAAAAGATATAGCTGATAAAATTGATAAAATTAGAAGAAGACATATTTATTTGTATTTTTAAAATTATTCGAAAGATAATTATAGTAAAATATATTGATAGAATATTTATGATAGAAATATGTTCGATTATTTCTAATTTAGTATTATGAATAATTCTTTTATTTCTATAATATTTTATAAAATTTTCCGATTATTATCCTTACCGATATCATAGAAATGATAAGCAGTTGACAATTAACAATAACAGATGTGACATTTTATCCAAATTAATTTTATTTCTATTAATTTTTCGATAATTAAATTTCATTTTTCGAGATTATTCATTCACATTACTAATTGTTTATGCAAAAATTTATAAAATAAGCAAATTGGTAGTAGAAGAAAAAAAAGAAGTTACTCTATTTGATAATTATTTAGTCTGTCAGAAAATAAATTAAGTAAGGAATGAAAGGAAGAAGAAAAGCTAAATAGTTTCATTGAAAAGTGTAATTAATATATGTTGAAAGTATAGCAAATTAATTTATTATTTTCTATGATTTTACAAAAAAATAAAAATAAAATTTATTCTCAAAAATTCAAAAACTTAATACTTTATCATTCTTTGAAAAAGAAAAAAATCACTTTCTTAACAACAAAAAATGAAAAAATGTAAAAAAAAAATTGATGGAAACTTTAATTAATTTTAATTTTAATAGAAAAAAATAAATGAGTTGTAGAAATGTGATTGTAAAAATTTTAGGGGAAAAAACAAGAAATATTTCGATTCATTTAAAATTATTTTCAAAAAAAAGTAAAGTGTTTAATAAAGGGAAAGTAATCATTAACTGACTGTATTGAATAAAATAATTAATTACAGGTATAGGTAAATACACGTACGTAAGTCTACGTCATTGTTTATGATTATTTTATCTTTATTCACTATCTTTTATGCATATCTTTAAATTATAGTTTAAAAATTCACGCCATATACTTTCAAAACATATCGTTTATCATTATTATCTTATCTTTTCCATTTTATCATATTACATACGCCATGTTTACATAGATATCCACTTTATCACTATAATCAGCCTTATCAGTTATTATCTATCATATGTTACAGCTTGTGTATATATCTTTAGATTATATTTCAAAAATGTAGATTATATATCAAAGATTATATATCAAAAAATTTCAATAAATATTTCGAAAATGATAAAATTTTTGATTATCACAAATTTTCAATAAACATTTTAAAAATGATAAGTTAAAAACTTTTTCTAAGCATTTTCAAAAATAAAAATGAATACTTCCTCCGTAACAATGTTTCTTTTTTTTTTCTACAAAATTTTCTTTTTGTTAGTTTAATTTTAATTTTAGCAATTATTTAGTTTAATGAATGCAGCATGAAATGATATACCAACTATTGGTTGAATAGTAGTACTTTTAATAAATGTTTAATTTTTTTCAACATATACACATAAACATATATAAATATATGCAAACAATGTGTAGAGAGAGAGAGAGAGAGGGAGAAAGAGAGAGAGGGAGAGAGAGGGAGAGAAAAGAGGAGGAAAAGTTTTAAGTAAGAAGGATTAATGTAAAAAAGAAATATATTTATACACTTTTTTTTTTCATTCTCAATTATATTTTATCAATTTAGCAATACAAGAATTGTCACTTCTAATTTTTGAAAAAAGAAAAAGTTAAAAAGAGAAGAAAAACAAAGAGAGAGAGAGAGAGGGAAGGGGATAGGGAGAGGAAGAAAGCGAATAAAAATTAAGAGGAGAAAACGAGAAAGAGATGGAAGTTATTTTTACAAAAAAAAAAGTGATATTACGACGATGATATTTTCGTATATCAGTATTGCTCACAATTTTTCATTATTCTTGTAAGAAGAATATGAGAGAGGGACAGAGAGAGAGAGAGAGAGAAAGAGAAAGAAACGAAAGAAAATAATTTTTTTTTTGTTCTTTCCGAAATCTTTTTTTGCAATTCTTTTCTTTAAATTTAGCATATTTCATACATATATCAATGTATGTGTGTATGTGTGTGTGTGTGTGTGTCTGTCTGTGTGTGTGTGTGTATAATATATCATCAAACTATTTAATAACTTTTTTATCCGCCTTCACTTCTTTTTTTCTTTAATTAACTTTAACTTTTTATCTGATTTTATCATTCGTTCATTCTCTTTTCCTCCCTCTTTTTTAGTAGAGGGAGAGAGAGAGAGAGAGAGAGAGAGAGATGAAGAGAAGAATTTATTTGCTTGGCTTCCTAAACCATTAGACAGAAGAATTTTAACAAGTAACAGCTGTTAGTATGTGTGTAAGGAGGAACTTTTAACCGGAAAGATATAAGAATACCAACGAAGTAATAAGTAAGCAATTGGAAAAGCAAAAATTCCATTTGGCTGTAATAAACGGAATTCTTTCCTTCTTATCCGATATAAACGAGAAAAGATTATCTTCTCTCTATTTCTGCTATTATTATTATTATTCTTATTTCTTTTCTTACTTATTTATTTGTTTACTTACTTACTTATTTACTTATTTGATTCATTCATATTATTACTATTATTGTTGTTGATAATGATAAAAATGGCTTGATTATTTCCATCTCGTCCATATTTGTGTATTTGAATTCCTTCCTTCCTTCCTTCCTCTTTTCCTTATTTACTTATTACCTACCACTATTATCATTATTATTGTTATTATTTATTACTATTATTATTATTTTTATTACTATTATTATTGTTACCATTGTTGTAGTTGCTACTGTTAATGATAATAATAACAATGATTGATAAAGAAAAATTATTAAATGAAAGAAACTTATTAATTCAAAAATTTCTATTCTTCATTTCAGAATTTTATGTTTAAATTAGAAAAGAATGGATGTATGGTTGAAAAGATGAGAAAGAAAGAAGGAAAAAAAAAACGAAAACAAGAGAAAATTGAAAATGTTGATAAAATATATCAATGATAGCAAGAATTCATGAAATACACACATACACACACACATACATACACATACATACATACATACACACATGATATACTATTATTATCATTGTAAATCATCGTATCCACTGCAGTTGTTTTAGCTCATCTTACTGATCTTTCACATTTTGTTTTAAAAATTTTCTCGAAAATTTGTATTTTTCTTCTCGCTACGTTACGTTTCATTTCATTTTTGTTTTTTTCAATTGCAAAATTTATTTTATTCTTTTTTTTTTTCAGAAAGCTTATTTTTGATATTTGAATAAATTAAACTGCTATAATCTCAAGCAAAAATGGATGCGATCAAGAAAAAGATGCAGGCGATGAAAATCGAGAAGGTATTAATCTTTTTTTTTTTTTTTTGCTGCAAAATATTGATAAAATTCTTTTTCTTTTTTTTTTGCTTATTATAGATAATTGAAAAATTTGCATGGATGATAAGAAAAATGATAAATATTGTTGGTTTTATCTAAGAAATGGCAAATAAGTAATAAAAATTTTTACAATTAATGCGTTTAGATATTAAAAATGTAAGATTAATGATTTATATGGTTTAATTTGAAATTAAATATTAAAATTAAAATTTTAATTTGAATGATGAAAGAAAGAAGTATTTTCATCATATCATCATACTGATAAATGAAAAAAAAATTGAAAATTTCATACTATTACTTTTAACATTTTAGATATTAAAAATATAGGGTTAATGAATTAAACAATAAAGCTATAAATTAATTAAGAAATTAAAAATTTAACTTAGGTTATAAAAGGAATGAGCAATTTTGTCCAATTTTAATTCAAAAAAAAAAGAACTACGATGCAGAAGAATATAATTACTAAATGTGAAAACAAAAATTGATAATCCATAATTGTTTGGATTTCAAAAAGTAGCAAAAAATTACTAAAAATTAATGATACATTCAATAATTATGAGGAAAATTTGTTACAATTTATATTCGTTTTTTTTTTTTGTTCAATCCTTTTAGTATTACTAAATTTGAATCTTTTTTACAAAAAAAAACCGATTTTTCTGTCATATAATTTAGAAAATTTCTGTTTGTTATAAATTCAGTTCAAAAATGGCAATAAAAATGGAATGGAAGGATGAAATGTTTGAGGAAATCTTTTTTTATTATAAATTATATAACCCTTTTTTCTATTAAATTCAGTCCAATTTTAATCCATTAATTTCATTAGTAACATTAATGAAATTTTTTTGTCAGTCTTTTTTCTAAAAGATATTGAGAAGAGTGATAATTGGATGGATTAAACAGAATTTCAAAGTCGAAAAGTTAAACAAATAAAAGTCAATAAATTACTTATTTATTTGATCAGTAAAAATAATTTACACCTATGAAAGGTATGAATATAGAAATGTTAATGTATTTTGTTTATGAGCAAATATTGATATTATTAGGTAAATGATTAAATATGTAATTTGTATTAAGCAAAAGTATAGTTCTATAACCATTCAAAAGATATTCAATACTTGAAAACTGAATTAGAATACTTAAATGATTCTTTTTTTTGTTAATAATGTAATGATATATTTGTAAAATGGATCAAATTTTAAGACGATTTAAGAATTTGTATATCCAAATGTTACGCTGAAAAAAATTCAAAAATGTGATCAAAGTAAAAATTCCATTCATCCCAAAAGATATTTTATTTGGTTATATCAGTTAATTAATATAAATACTATAAAATATATTCAGCTAATATTTCCAAAATCATGCAGACATTTTTAAACTAAAAAAAAATTTTTAAATTAAATATTTGAATAAAGTTTCTATCATTTTAATCAATATCTATCCAAATTAAATGCTACATTTACTTCTTACTATTCTATAATGAAGAAAAATTTTTCTATTTCAAAAATATTTCAATTATAATGAAATATTTTAATTGAAAACTAATTGTGATTAATTTTTGTATTATTGTTAATTCATTATGAATTATATATTTTGCAAAAAAAAAAAAAAAAAAACTAGATCTTTTTTTTTTCTTCACTTCATTTCGAAATGTTTGAAATAATAATTGAAAGTAAAAAAATGAATTTTATTAAAATTATTTCCAAGGATAATGCTCTCGATCGAGCCGATGCTGCAGAAGAAAAAGTACGACAAATGACGGATAAATTGGAACGAATCGAGGAAGAGCTTCGAGATACCCAAAAAAAGATGATGCAAACGGAAAATGATTTAGATAAAGCACAAGAGGATTTAGCTGTTGCAAATACCAATCTGGAAGAGAAGGAAAAGAAAGTTCAAGAGGTAAAAATTTTTTTAATTATAAAAATTTTGACTAATTAAGAAATTTAAAAAGTTTAAAAAATATTTTATAAAATGTTTAATTTTGCTACCATTGAAAATTTCAATTAATTTTCATTTTAAATTAATGCATAATTTTTTTCTTTTCATAATTTTAATTTTCTAGATTATGTGGTATATTTGTGATAAAAAATTAATGTTCATAATGGAAATTTTCAAGCAAAAAAAAAGAATTTTTTTTTTGTAATGAGATTGTTTTTTTTAATTACCATAACTTATCAGTTAATTGATTTATGTGAGCAATAAGAACTGATAACTTTTTTTTTAACTTTAATTTTCAAAGTCTGAGAGATTTAAATTAATTATGTATAAAAAATATGAACAAAAAAAATATTTTTTCCAGTTTTTTCTTTCAAAAAAAAAAAATTCGTTACTTTGTTGTTTACCATAATCCTCCTCACACGAGCACAATCTGTCAATTAACAATCAACAAACAAACAAATAAGCAAAATATCAACAAATTCAATCGTTCTATGAATTAAAGGTTTGTCTCTTTTTTTTCTTCTTTAAGTTCAATGAAATGAAATTATTTATTATTCGTTCATTTGTCAAAGATATGTATGCCATATTTCTGTAATATTTTCGCATATTTTTTAGACATATTTTTTTAAAATATAATTCTTAAAGAATTGCCATATACTAATTAAAGATTTTCATTTTTTTTTTCAACGTTTGCTAACATTTTAACGAGAAACAAATTTTGTTTTTAAAATTTATTAAACGAAATAAAATAGGATTGATAAATTTCCCACAATTATTCGTTCCTGTCAATCATTGTCCGTTTTTTTCTTCCTCAAAAAATTATCTTCTTTTGTTATTATTGTTATCATTATGTTTATTATTATAAATATTAATATTAACATTATTATTATTACTATTATTATTATTATTATTATTACTGTTATTATTGTTATTAATTATTCGAGATTTGAAAAAACATTTAGAAGAAAAATAAATAAGACATTTCAAAAATTCTGCAACAAATTCACAATGAAATAAGTTTAATTTATTCAAATAATTGTCTGATTTTCAATGATACTGCAGTTTACAATTAAAAAGTTTAATTAAATGAGAGATATAATACTTGAAATTGTTAGAAAGAGGAAATAAATAAGATATAAGTATTATAAACAAAATGATTAGACTTTTGCTCTTATTTTTGGAATGATTCCTTTCTTTCAAAGCTGAATTGTCGTAAATTTTGACTGATATTTGAAAACATTTTAGGATTAATTTACATTATTAACAATCATTTTCTAACATTTCATCCTTCTTCTTTCGGATTCTATTTTTCGTCCACCTTCATTTTTTTTTCAGACATTGTGAGAATTTTTTGTAATTAATTAGTTACCTAATTGCTGCAATTTTCTCCTTTCTTTTAAATGCCGTTAATTAAGATTAAACGAAAAATACTAAATGTCTTTTTTGAACAATTCATTAAAAATTTCCTCCGTTCATTTTTGGCAATCGCAATTAACGAATTAATTAATTGTTAAAATCATATCATCTTGTATTAACATAAATATTTCCTTCTGTTATTCCATACACCATCAAACATTATTATTCCAAGAGTGATTATTCATTAGTCACAGGGATCACTGTCAACCTACCTTTCTGATGTTTCCAACATTAATTAACTATTTTAACAAATCCAGTTCATCTGTTTCGATCAATTTTTCAACGATGGTTCTTAGGACATCAAGGAAAACCGTCCAGGAAATATCTCAATAAAACCACAAATTTTCATTCATTAGCAAATATATCATATATCTAACATACTTTTAACACCGAACATTTTACTCTAACTTTTTTCTCATTTGTCATTTTCAATTATCACAACGCTTATCATTCCATATTGTCAGCATTGACCGATAAATCTCGATAGAAATATCATATAGTTATTGGTATAAAACATAAGCAATTTAGCAAAAATTAACAAACTAAACAATTTGATTGATTTAATTTTTAAATATTGCAATATTTTCTTCTTTTTTTTTTTTGTTTTTCAAAAAATTCCCCAAAGATTACGTTGGAATAGCAATAGCATTACTAGCTGATATTTACATGTATTAAAGAAACAATCGCAAACTGCTTTCAATTCAACTATATATTGGATGAATGATCGTTTCATAAACATCGCATCACGCTACACTACGCTGCACCGCATTGCATTACGCTACACTGCACTGCACTACGCTGCACCACACTGCACCACACTGCACTACGCTACACCACACTACACTGCCACACCACACTACATCGATAGGGTCTGATTCGAAGTTTTAGAGAGAGCTGAATAGGGGAGTGAGTATTTTGCTGATTATCGCTGATCGACAATATTGGATGTTTGGAGGGGAGCAGTGGTTGTCAGATTGCTTTGCAGAAAGATTGGCTTAGACGAAGGGTATAGCTGCTTGCTTGTATAGTAAGCATTCACTTAGAATAAATAAGACATATGGTTTGCAGAAAAGGTCAGCTAAACAAAGTACTGTTGACCTCTTTGATAATAGGTTATGATCACTTGAGGTTAGCTAAACGAGATGCTGTTGACCTCTTTGATAATAGGTTATGATCACTTGAGGTTAGCTAAACGAGATGCTGTTGACCTCTTTGATAATAGGTTATGATCACTTGAGGTTAGCTAAACGAGATGCTGTTGACCTCTTTGACAATAGGTGATGATCACTTGACAGGTCGCAGAAGAGGTCAGCTAAACAAAGTACTGTTGACCTTGTCGAATTCTAATACAATTTACAGTAGCCAACAAAGAACAAAAGAGGTCAATTAAATAAGGAACTATAACCTTGTAATTGGAGACAAATGTCAACAAACTGTAACAATGTAAATAAGCTGAGCTATATGGAAGATGAATGTCGGATAAATCATTTCTTATGTGACATTGGAACATTTTGTCCAAGGATACAATTTCCCACATATTTCGATTTTTCTGACATCACGTCACGTTAC
Source organism: Wuchereria bancrofti (assembly GCA_005281725.1). Lineage (NCBI taxonomy): Eukaryota > Metazoa > Nematoda > Chromadorea > Rhabditida > Onchocercidae > Wuchereria > Wuchereria bancrofti. The sequence goes on along the minus strand of SSBO01000014.1, from coordinate 1,534,132 downwards.
ACTACATTACACCACACGACCACGTCACGTCATGACACCACAGCATACCGCGCTACACACGTACGTCTGGGAAGATACTTGCCATTACTACATTCCCAAATGCATAAAGACATATGCATTAGAGTTATTTTAAAACAGTTGTGAAAATTTTAAAGTTGAGGAAGCTGATCAATGGAATTAAGGGACGAAGAAGTGTATCATTAACGTAAGAAGCCATCATTAATATTATCGCTACTGTTATCATCATTATCATTATTACAATCATTATAGTGAAATTAACATTTCAGAAGAAAAGAAACTAAATCTTTAAAAATAAATCTTCAAAAAAAAAAAAAAATTAAGAAAAAATAAACTGCTTGAATCGTTAAAAATATGCAAGTAATTTAAATATGTAAGAAGTATAATTATTGAAATTAGCGCAATTTTATAATTCTGGTCACATTAACATTTAAAAAAAAAGACCAATGATCATTATAATCTGTTAACCTAGAAAAAATTTTCCAAAATGATAAATTTTTAAAATTGGCTATTTATACAAACTTTTTTTCCAACGATTATTTATCCAACAACCAATTATATTTATTATATAATTGAAATTGAATGAATTGAATGAGAATTAGATGAATAATCAGAAATGAATAATGAATATAATATACCAATAACGATTGTGGGTGGAATTGCAGCTGTAAATTGATCGTTTATCATGCAAATCAATGATTGCTTAACAATATTTTTTTTTTTTTACTTCTAGATCATATCAAATTGTAATATTAACGATTGCCATAAAATTTCTCATTCTGATTTGCTAATTTTCATTTCATTTCTGACACTGTTTGGAGACTTTAAAAAATTTCTTCTTACGAAAACTTAAAATTTAAATATTAAAAATAAATTGCAATATGTATGATTGTTTATTATGTCATTATCTTATATAAAATGTTTTTTCCATTTTTTTTGCATATTTATTTTTCTAAATTTTTTGCATGTTTTATATAATAATCATTTAATCATTTAGTTGCTTTAAATTCTTTCATCTTTCGCTTTTACATTTCTTTTATGTATTTAAAATTTGATAATCTGAAAATAAAATCAAAAGCTTTTTTCAGTGCAATTTTTAATACATTTTAGTGTAATCATAAAAATATGTGAAATATGACTAATAACAATTTCTTTCCTTCGTATTATTCATATTTGGTAGTTTTTTTTTTTGTTTGGATTATTTCTTTTACTCTTTCCGTTTCATTTTCATATTTGTTGAATTAGTCATAAATATTTTTTTATCATTTTATATTTTAGTGATAGTTTTGTTATTATCATTGTGTAAGATGCGATTAGAAAAAGAGATTTGAATTTAAAGATGGAAATAAAATAAGAAATAAAAACATTGGTATGGGGAGGAAGCAGATGAAATGAAAGATGGAAAAATTAAAATTGAAAGTGAAATTAGTAAAATCAATAGAAATAGGATAAATGAAGCTTAGATAACACTGAATAGTTGCAGAAATAAGAATTTTATATTTTCTAAATTTTCGTTTTACTAATCTTTCATCTTTAAAATATGTATCATAAATTGTAATTGTAAGACTGATTACTTTAAGACTATTAGCATCGTTTAATGAGTAATTAAAAGAATGTTAAAAATGAGATAGAATAGGAGTAAAAAAGGAATAGAATAGAAATAAAAAAGGATAAAAATTTTGATGGAAAAAAAACATATAAAAATCAGACATTTTGGTATAAAATAATTTATAATAATAGAAAAAACAAAATGAAAAAAAAAAAAAAGGAAAAGTGAGAATAATTAAAGATTATATAAAATAAAAAGAGAACAAATAATACTTTGTCAAGAAGAGAGAGATTAAGGATTAAATCCGATTATTTCACTTGAAATGAACAATTTCTATTTCAAAAAGAGAGAGAGGGAGAGGGAGAAAAGAGAGAGAGAGAGAAAAGAAGATAGTAAAAATGAGAAGGATTAGGTCAAATTATTATACCACATAGTATCCGAATGTATATTCGGGCGCAATGTTTATCTATCTGTTCACATTTTTGATTTCATTGAAATGACCATTTGATAAATCTTGTTTGTTTGTTTGTTTATTTATTTATTTATACTCTTTCTTTTTCGTCTTTTTATTATATTACAATTTACGGAAAATTGTTTGTAAATTTTGTTTTCAATTCAAAATTTGAATCATTTTCATTTTTCTTTCTTTCTTTTTTTTTCTTTTTAAACCGTTAATTTATTCCCATAAGATTAATTTAAATTTCCAAAAATATTGTTAAAAATTTTTTCCTTATTTCTTTTATTTCTTTCTATAATTTTATCTCTTTTGTTCGATAACTTACAAGTTAATGTAATTAATTTATCATTGAATTATGAAAAAAAAAAAAGATTCTACTGATGTTTGTAGCAGTATATGTTTAAATGTGGATTTTAACTTGAGCTTTAAAATTTTAAAATTCCCTCAAGTTCAATTTAGAATTTGATTTCGTGAATTATTTTCTCTGACATTAATTTTTTTTTTTTTGACAAATCGGGTAGTGTAAATTGAGGATTTAAAATGGGGTAAAAAAAAAATATTTTAACCATTTTCTATAAATTATAGTGATGTGTTGAAAATCCTGTTTTTGCTGGTCATCATCATCAAACATGATGTATTATTTATTGTACTTAGTTTCAGCCTTTATTACCCATCTTTTTACCCGCAGGGTATTAACCAGCTCTCAATTTAATTACTGCAATAAAATGGAATATACAGCACTCATCCCTAATTGTTCCAGCATATTTGATTGCTAATTGATAATCAGAAATAAAATTGAATATAATGATATTTTGGGCAAAAAATTGGGCAAAAAGATTCATAAAGTGTATAAAAAATAAAGTCAAGTAATTAAGCAAAGAAGTAAAATTCAAATTTGAATTATTTCGTATCTAAATTATAAAAAAAAGTAAATTTAAATTTTCATCTAATTAATCTATTGCTTTTTTTTTAATCATTCAAGATATCCAAAAACTTTTATGTGGTGACAAGATATTAATACATGAATGAATTTGGAATTCGTTTTTTTTTTTGATTTTTGAAAACTTTCCTTTCTTTCGTCAAAATCTTTTAAAAATTTTCTTTTTAAAAAAGAAAAATACCTTTGTTATTCCTAAACTTTTGCATTTTTTAAAAATTACATAGCACTAAATATTATCTATTGGTAATTAATTACTATCAATTGAGGAAAAATTAATAAATTTTAAAGGAAAAATTAATAAATTTTGGTTGTTAAAGTAATCTTTTTAATTCTGATAATATCAACAGTGTTAAAAATTTTAGTTACTTATCCTTAATTCATAACTCAAAAAATTTACATAAAATCAAGCATTAAAAATTTTAGTTACTTATCTTTAATTCAATTTATTCGTATTTCTAAATAACTCAAAAAATTTGCATAAAACCAAACATTAACAGTAGTTATCTTTTATTATAATTTATTATCAGAAAATTTTATACAGTCTTCTATCTATTTACTTATTCATGCAGTTAGGTTTAATTCTTGATGTTTTTTAAAATCAAATTTTATCTTATCCACCGGCATACATAATTCGTATTTGTATTATTTATGAAGAAGTGAGGAAAAGCGTTGTTTACAGTTAGTTCATTATTAGAAAGTTTGAACCAAAATTTCGGAGATTGTTATCAAATTGGTGTGAAAATGGTACAAAATTGTGATATGAAGCCAATGAACCAATTGGATGAAACATATTTTGCCTGAAAATTGATAATAATTTATTAATGAACCATTTTCATTGGATAATATTTATGATAATATTTGAGGAAATAATGATAAAAGATGAAATAATTTAACATTTACACACTTGTTATCAATAATTTTTCATATATTTGTTCGATAGAATTTATATCAATTTTATCATTTATTTTAGATTTTGCATTTATAAACAATTATAACAAAAGAAAAAGATATGAATATTTTAGAAATGATAAAAGATATGTATGTCATCATCTATCAGAATGATTGCAACTGATAGGGATAACATCAATAATCATTTAGAATCTAAGTTAAATGAAAATAAAGAAGAGGTGGAAGATAAATTGATAATAGATAAAAATAACAAAACAGTAATTTATCTCATCGGTATTTCAATTAAATAAGGAAAGAGATGAGAGAAGGAACTAGTTGAAAGATATTGCTTATTAATTTTGTCACACTCAAAATTCATCAAAAGTAATTCAAATTTCGAATAAAAAGACTTTTGTTCGAAATATTTTGATAGATAGCCAAATTTGTTATGGCATCATAAATATAATATTTCATTATAAGACTAACTTTCTATTCATTTATTTAATTATTTCATTATATGATTATTTATTTCTTCTATTACAATTTAATATTAACATTGCTAATCATCTACAATATTTTTATCTATTATCATTTGCTTCAATACTTGGTCAATCATTAAGGTTATCACTTATATTACATTATGCAAAACATTGCAGAACTGATAATGATATATCATAACATAATCAAAGTAAATATATAAATCAATGATTATCATTCAATTTTAATTTTTTACAAATTAATGAATGAAAAAGTGAATTTTTTGACTTTTCCTTTTTTTTTTTTAGAAAAATTTCAATTCCATCCGTTATCCAACTGAATGCCATTTTTTAACTTGTAAAATAGCAAAAAGACAGATGTTAAATTGATTTGACCCAGTTTTAACCATTAAAGAATGACAAATATGCATGAATATGGAAAAGAAATTTTTATTAATTCAATCATTTCTGTTATAAATTCATTTCAAAAAAAAAAATAGATCATTTGAAGAATTCTACGAGTCACATAATCATTTAACATAGGAATTCATTTAAAGCATTTTAATATGCCCGCGTGAAAATTATACATAAAAATAAATAGTTTATAATGTATGATTGTTTTAATTACTTTAAAATAATAATTCGTTGGTATTTGAAATCATTTCTTATAATATATTTTTGTTAATATTTTTTCTTTTTTTTCTGCACCTGTCTTATGTCATATGAATTGTTAAGCTAACAGTGTACAAATGACGTGATAAGTCATTTATTTACGTTACCCATAACGTCCAGTTCAGCATTCAATAATTTGATGGTTAATAACGTGTCTTTAAATAGTAACTTTACATGAATGCGTAAAACACGTATACAATTCTAATGGATACATAAAGCATGTATGAATATCTTTTGTAAAAAAGTCGATAAATATTATAAATGAGTAATCCATTCACAGAATCGAAATTAATCAAATTACTTGAATGAACTGATAGCTAAGCTACATTGATCAGTTTAATTTTTTCCCACTGTAATATTCAAAATGAAACAAAATCTTTTACTTAATCGACTATGTCAGTATGTAAATTTTTTTAGTACTACTTTTTTTAGTACTAATTCGGAATTTAGTACTACTAGTAGAACTAGTAGTAGGCTTTTTCATCCAAAATAGCCTTAACTGAATCAATTTTTCCCATTATCTACTGCATTCTTTAAACTAACAAGCAATAGAATGAAGTCATCCATTTAGTACTAAAATTTTTTTCTAACATTGAACAAAGAATTTTGGCACGATAAATGAGCCTAAATGTCGGCGCAATCTAAACAGAATTAATAAGCAATCTTTTCATCTTTATCCTCTCAACCCTCTCTCAATCAATCAATCAATCGATCAATCAATCAATTACTTCTCTCCAATAATAGTAGAAATGTCACCTCATTTATTACTACATTCCTTCTACATTAAATTAAACACTATCCATTCATTTGCTATTTCTTCGCTTGCGTGGGTGCAAGCTATTATGTGTGGGAGTATGCATGTGCGTGGGTGAGAGGCACACATATATGCATGTGCGTGGGTGAAAGACACATATATGCATGTGCGTGGGCGTGCACATGCACATGCCACACGCATTTCATGCATGCATGCATTAGCAATTCGATGTAAAAGGAAGTAAGATGAGATGAGATAACTGACTGACTGACTGACTGGCTGATCGAGCAGACTGTTAAGTTTCACAGGCCGCCAGCCGCCCGTAAATTATGCACGCGACAGGCGCTATGGCTCGTAGCGTTCGCTCTTTGTAGGGTTGTTACCGAATGGAAAATTTAATGTTTTTCTTTTTCTTCCTTCCTTCTTTCCTTCTCTCCCCCTCTATCTTTCTTTCTTTCCCTTTTTCTTTTACTCCTTTTCCTTCTATTTCTCCCTCTCTGCATATGTCCTTCTTGCTATCAATACAGTTTTTCCAGTCATGAAATTGTCTTTTTTGAAAATTTGCTCTTTTTTATTGGTTAATAAAAAGTTTTCAGTTTCATTTTAAATTCAAATTTGCTCCCTTTTTTTTTAATTTTAAAACTATCAATTTGTGGAAAGATGGAAAAGTCAACTGATAGCATTCCTTTGCTTTCTTTTTCTTTATTTTCTTAATTCATTCTATTTGCAAAAATGGGAAAATTGTTTAATTCAATTGTGCATTCTCACACTTACATATTTAAACTTATGCCTAAAAAGATGCTGTAAGAATTGTTATTAAAATTATCATTGTCGCGTTATTGTCACATTAATATGCAAATTCTTTTTTTTCGCAACTGCGATTTCAAATATTATTTCTCATTGTTAATTAGTATTTCTAATTTTATTATCATTCCAATTATACTGTAACAATTGTAGGTTTCACCTTTTTCCTAATTAATGTTAATTAATTTTAAAAATTAATATTGAAATTAATGAAAACATTTGCAAATCATTCGTTTATTAGCGAAATGATTCTAATCACTTTATACCAATGTTGATTATTATCAGTTGTTAACAGTGCATTCTTTTAGTCAGTTCATTTCGTTCATAAAATTAGCATATTCATTTCAATTCAATCATGTTCTGAATGATAAATTAAGTTTTTTTATGCTTTATTTTTATTTTCGTGTTATTCAGTCTTTCTCTTTCTGTTTTTCTTTTTTTTTTTTTTTTTTTTTTTTTGCTCTTTTAATCATTCTTAGATTGATGAAAAAATTTAATCGTTTAATTTTGTACCTCATTATTTATCTTTTTTTTTTTGTTATTTTCATTTGAATAGATAAAAAAGACGGTATTATTATGGAACTGATAAAAATAATTTTAAAAGTATATTTTATAAAATAAAATTTTGGTACATATATATGCATGCATTTGCATATATATGTATGCACGCATTTATTTTTTTCGTTTTAAAATAAAATAAAATTTTATTTCGCAAATACTTTGCATAAAATTATTAATGAGAAATGAAGAAGGATAAAATAAAAAGATGTGACATAAATGGGATATTTTTTGCCTTTTGAACTGATCAATTAATCAATTATTGATTGATCGGGATGGAAGATTCAGATAGTGAAGAAGCTGAATGGAATTTCACAAATTTAACATTTAATCACTTGCACCACTCGTTTTCTTCACACTTTTTCCTTTTCCTATCTTTCATTTCATTTTGGGGCGGGTAAGAAAGGAAGGAAGGAAGGAAGGAAGAAGGAAGGCATTAATTATTGTTTACTGTCGGTTAAATTTCCGTTCTATTACTTTTCTGATATTCTTTAATTATTTATTAAACATATATTTACATAAATGCATTCATTATATAGTTACGTAAGTTACGTGAGATGGGATAAATTTGTGTAGCATTTATTTGTTTAATTAATTTAAAGAACTAATTAACTATTTTAACTGAAGTTATTCAGTTGTTGCTACAGTTAATTCCAATATTGGTAATTTCACATATGTAATATTTTTTTCATGTTTTACGTTTGTAACTTTTGTTAGATAAATGATTACATGAACATTCTGATATGGTAGAATTATCATTATTCTACTTACAATTAAGTATTATGTATTAAGTTATTACATATTAAATTAAGCATTATGTATTAAGTTATTATATATTAAATTAAGCATTGTGTATTAAGTTATTATATATTAAATTAAGTATTATGTATTAAGTTAACACGTATGGAATTAAAGTGAAGTAGAAGAGTTCTTTTTTTTGTTAGACTAAATTTCATTTTACAGTTGATATGGTTGTCATGAAATTAGTTTTTACCATTTTGTTCTGTTAATTTGAATAGTAAGGCTAAATTTTCCGGCAAATATTAGATTCAAAAATTATAAAACAATTATATGCAAAATAAAGCATATAAATTTTTATCATATAAATATGCATACAGCTATTTTAGATATTTATATTTCACATTTTTTAAAATGTTTTAAGGCACTTTGCTTTATTTTTTTTCCTCCTTCCTTAACTGTTACTAATGATTAATAGTGTTTTTAAGTTCTGAAAAAAAAAGAAATTCTTAGGTTATTTTAACACTTTCATCTCAATTTTTAGGAATTTATTAAATATTCATCTAAATTAAATTCCAATGAAGAGAGAGAGGAGAAAAAGGAAGGCATCATATTTGCAATTTGATAATTTAACTGTCAAATTTTTCAAATAACTTCATTTTTCGTAAACTTCCATTCAACATTTTTATTTTGGAATCTATCTCAAATGTTATATCACATCTCTTCTTCACTCATTTTCTTTTTACTTGTGTTGACGAAAAAAAAACGAACTTCATATCGGGTTTTTTCCTTTTTTTTTATTTTCATCCTCTCTCTCCTCCCTCTCTTCCACTCTCTGTGTGTGTTTGTGTGTCCCTCCTTGTTTCTTGTTAAAAAAGAATTGAACTAACACATAGATAGATTAATAAAAATAATTTATAGAAGAGAAAGTTAACAGGGACACAGGAAGAGAGAGAGGGAGAGAGAGAGGGAAGAAATCATTATCATTGTCATCGTGTCATTGCTATTCATTGTCATCATCTACTACTTCTTTACTTCGTTTTGATCGTCACAAAAGAAGGATAGTTTTAGATAGTATTTCCGATAAATGTTCAGTTTTTTCTTTTTCTCTTTTTTTTCCCCTATAGCAAATTGCAAATATCACATAAAATATGATACTTTTAAAGAGAAAAGAAAAAGAGGAAAAGAAAATTCATTTTTACTCATTTTTATCATTTTTTTCTCTCTCCTTTTGAGATTTTTAAAATTGCAAACTATGTTAAACTAGTTTAGCTTAAGTTTAAGCTTAAATTTATTCAAGTATTAGAGAATAAGAAGAAAAAGTAAATGGAATGAAGTAAAGTGGATGGATAAAGAATTAAAAATGTTTGTTAGAGGAGGAGGATTTGTAAACTTGTCATTTTTGTTATTTTTAATTTTGATTACAACTTTTTAAGTATCATTCTATTCCTCTTTGCTTTCTCATCATTTCTCTTCTTTTTTCTTTTTTCCTTTATATTAAAAACGTTGCTAGCGTGAAAATTTTTGAGAAATTTCAATTACTTTTAAAAATTAAAAAAGTTTTTTTTGTTCGAAATTTTAATTCAGATAAATCACAAAACCAAATGTCAGATTATTATTTTCTACGTTAATTAATGATAAATTAGTTGAATCTAATTGCTAAAATTACAATATTTGATATAAATATGCATTTCAAAATTCTCTGTGACTTATATTGTTTTCGTTTATTGTTGTCGTACGTCACATTTATGACCTAATTTTTTTTCCTTTTAACTTAAATTTTATTTCTTTTTTTCAATTTTTTGTTTCGTATTTTTTAATTCTATGAAATATTTTGAAGAATATATAATTTTTATCAATATAAAATTTATTGCTGTTGTATATAATGCGAAATAATTATAGCCAACAGAAGCAGGAAAAAAGAAGTGACAAAAGAAGAACGACAAGGAAGAAGAAAGAAGAAAAAAAAAGATAAAAATGTCAAAACCGGAAAAAGCTGGAGCGCAACAAACGTCACTTCTTGATGTACTCAAAAAAAAGATGCGACAAGCTCGAGAAGAAGCAGAAGCAGCAAAAGATGAAGCAGATGAAGTGAAAAGACTTCTGGAAGAGGAACGAAAGAAACGTGAAGATGTACGTTTATAAATTTCAATATTATTTATTAGCTAGAAAAATTTCTATTTTTTACTTTTTTCTTTTTACATTATTCAGTCAATTTTATTTCATCCATTTAAGTTATTTGTTAATTAATTAATTAGTTAATTTGTTAGATGTTTGCATGTTAAGCATTTACATATCGATAGATGTATTTTATAGTAGTTTCATTCTTAGTACAATGATATTTAGTTAAGATAAATATGTGTTATTTTTATTTTACACACATATATCTTACATTCAATTATTTGTTTACTCATATTCCAGTTATTTATTTGTTTAGTTTAAAGTATTCTTCACTTCCACTTCTCAACGGATAACTTTTATACATTTCTGTGAGAAATGGTTCATATTTACTTTTTCATCATATTCATGTTATATTCTCAAAATTAATTTATGTATGCATAAGATAGAAAGAAAGAAAAAAATTTCTTACATATGTAAAAGTTTTATCTGAATTTTGAGGAAAATTCCTTAGAAGATGGAAAATTAATTACAGAAGGATATTTGAAAATGATACAATCAATAATGATTGTAATATTTTAAAATGTTAGCGGAAATAAATAGAATTGATATTCTATTTCAAATATTATAACCACCACTGGAATTTAAACTTAACTTGAATTGTGTATATGGTGGGAAAATGTTATCGATAAAAGGCGGAAATTTATTATTTTCCAAGATTCCTCTCTCTTTCTCTTTCCCTCCCACTCTCGCTCTCCCTCTCTCTCTTTTTCAATGAAGGGTTAAAAACATCTGCGTCGCATTTTTTGAATGGATAATGTAAAAGATTGATAAAATGCAAAGGAAAATCAATAGTACATAATTGGAAGGGCAAAAATTCAAGCAAAACATTCTTTTTTTTGTGCTTTTGCTTGGAAAGAAAGATGAAAAGAAAAACAGAGAATATTTTAGGGGAAGATTTCATGTTAAAATTTTTTTAAACTACAAATATATTAATGAAATTTAAGATAATAGAAAGCATTTGCCAAAAATTTAGTTTGTTGGAATAAGAATGATATGATTATAGCAAAGGATTAAAATGAAATGAACTTTTCTTCCTACGATAGAAGAAATAATTGTTGTCAATGATTGAATCATAAATCAATAGCTTAAATGTGATCTGTTCATAGTCATATAAAGAACGGTAAATGAGGTGGTTAATTATATGGCATTGATATTCAACTGAAGGTTAAACTTATACATTATCATTGGAAAAGAAGAAAAGAATGAATAAAAGTGAGAGATGATAATCTTTTAAGATTAGATCCAAAATTTGATATTTTAATGACTGAATGAATGGTTTATTATTATTATTATCGTTAGGAATTGTTGAAAGCTAAGGGGATATGATATAATAATTTTCATTTTCAAATTGCATCCTTTCTTTGAAATTATTCGCTAGTACTTTTGATCGTTCAATCATCTGTTAGTCATCACGATTATTATTATTATTACTATTATTATTGTTATTATTATCACCATTATTCAAGTAACAATATGTTTATCTTAGTCGACTATTTAGTGGGAATTCGTGAATTTTTCTATAAATTTTCAAATGTTTAATATTGTTGAAATTTTCGAGTGAAATTTGAAGATTATAATTGCAATTGAAGAAATGGTAGTATTGGTAATAGTTATTGTTGAATGAGAAATAGTAATGACAATTGGAATCTATAATAGTAGTAGTAGTAGTATGTTGTGCTCTCTTTCAAATACTTTTGTCATCTTATATTTCTATTGTCATTTGGACTTGGCCTATTCTTATTCAATAATTTCTCCTTTTATATATATATATATAACATTATATGTATGTGTCGTTACATAATTTTACAATATTTTATAAAATTTTCACTAATTTTATCAATTATACTTTCCCCTTTTTTGATTTCTATTAAAAATTGTGATTCTGCAAAAATATTAGGAAATTTAAGTGGTTAATTGGTATTAACTTTAGTGAAGAAATAATAATGATTGAATTTCAGTTATGCTATTGATAAATTTGAGAATTGGAAAATTGAAATTTTCAAAGTTTAAAATCACACTACTCATACAAAATACTAAAATTTATGGCGTAGATTATAGATGAGAGATTGTTAAAAGAATTTTATTTCAGGCTGAAGCGGAAGTAGCAGCGCTAAATCGTCGGATTGTGCTTGTTGAGGAGGATTTGGAGCGGACAGAGGATCGTTTAAAAAGTGCTACAGAAAAATTAGAGGAAGCATCAAAAGCAGCTGATGAAGCTGAACGGTAAAAATCAAAAGAGAAGAGTGATGAGCAAGATGCTTTTCATAATAAGCAGCTTTCTTGCTTGTCAAATTTAAAAAAGAAGAAAAAGTTTTGAAAATTTTGGTTTTTTACACCATAACTGTTTATAACCTTTTATTCCTTTTTTTTTCTTTTTAAAAACATGAAATTAAAAAAAAAATAACATTACTTGAAAAAAAGTAATGCTATTTAGTATGTTAAATCTAAAACTTTAAAAAATTTTTTCTCTTAGAAATAATCCAAAAAAATGAAAAAAAAAATACATAATAAATAATGGAACTAAAATATTAAGTCAATATAATATGGTATGAAAAACCTAAATTTCCAAATTTTAAATAATTATGTAGGATTTCTAGGGATTACGTCATTGTTTTTTTTTTTTTATAGGATTTTATAGGATATAGGGAATATTTTATTGCGTTCATATCCAATTAGAAGGTAGTAGCAAAGAGGAAAGAGGTGAAGGTACGAGCAGAAAACTACAACTTCTAGGCGGAGGCTGAGGTAGCAGCCTTGAATCGTCGTATGACACTTCTGGAAGAGGAATTGGAACGAGCGGAGGAACGTTTGAAGATTGCAACGGATAAATTGGAAGAAGCAACTCATACAGCTGATGAATCCGAACGGTCAGCGAAATAATTTCGGCAATACCGGTAGCAAAATTCTGGAATAGTTCTAAGATGATCTTCCAGAAATTTTGTTTAACCGGAAAAAAAAAGAGAAGCCAACCGAAACGGCAGCCATCAGTAATTTATTTTGTCCATTGTGTCCATGAAGGCCTCCTCAGCCTCCTTTTTTTATCTTCTCAATCCTCTTTCATTTTCTTTTTCTTTTTTTTCTTTTTTTTTCCCAAATATAGCACGATATCATATTTTTATCAAATTTTAGTAATAAAAACAAAAATTAACTGAAAGCCAAGTTTTTTTTTTATTTTTTATTTAATTTGCTTGAATTGCACACAATATAATTGATATGTTTCTTTTTTTCCTAATTTAATTTTTCTAATTTAAAAGATAAGCTATTAATATGAAAGCGTACGAGATTTTTTCTTTTTGCTTATCACATAAAATTGATACACATTAAAAGTTCAGTAATTATCTCTAATTAGTAATAGAAAAAGATTTATAAAACAATCATAACATGCACAAGTTGGATTTTTTTTAATGCTAATATTTTACTAATCTTGCTTTTATCTAATCTTAAATATTAAATCTTTATAATTAAAATTAATTCACAAAGGGATAATTTCTCTTTCTTTTTTTCTTTTCCTCATTTTTTTGACTCCTTAGCAAACTTCGGTAATTTTTTTTGTCATCTAATGTAAAAATAATAAGTTTATTAAGTGAGTTTTGTTACTAAATTATACTCGTATGTACTGTTCAACTAATTATTGTTTATACGTCCTGTCATTTTGTGATGAATCGTTTTTCTTCTGTCCTAGTGCTCGTAAATCGATGGAAACACGATCACAACAAGATGAAGAACGAGCTAATGTATTGGAAATACAAGTTGATGAGGCAAAAATAATTGCTGATGAAGCAGATCGAAAATATGAAGAGGTTATATCATTTTTTGTTGTTCGTTTTTGTTTTATTTCGATATTTTTTTTTGTCTTTGTTAATCGATTTGGAAGAAATTTTCTGCTTTTTGCATTTTGGCTAGCACATCTTGGCTACACTTCAAGTTACGCTATATTGTGACGATATGCAACGATTTTAATGGGCTATCGAGATTTTTGCGAAGTATGACATTTACGTGACTTTTTATTGTCAATTGTTTTGTTTTCTGTTCGTGTTTTTTTTTTTTTTGTTATTAACTATTTTATTTTCCGTCCATTTGTTTATGTGATTTTGAGTGTTGTGTTCGTTTTGATGTTATCACTTTTTACTGTTACAATAATTTCAACTATATTAATGCATTTCACTTTTATTTGTTTATTTTTGCATGTTTAAAATATGTTGCATGTTGCATGCTTATTTTCACATATTATCTAAGATTAGCTTGAAAATTACTACCTAATAATTATAAAATTTATTGTTCCTCCATATATCATTTATTAATTTGAGACATCAATTTTTTTTTTTTAATTTTTTTCCACTATATGATTAATTAGAAGATTTGAAAAGAAGAAACTTATCAGTGAAACATACATATAAATATATTAATGAAATGACAACGTAATGAATAACATTCTAATTGATAACTAATTGTATACAATATTACTGAGTGTGTTTAACGTTAACTTTTTTGAGTGATTATAATAACCTTTAGTATTCTAAATATGTTTTTTTTCCCTTTTTCTTTGTTCTAATTTACAAATAAAACAATAATTTTTTTTCCATTAAAAAATTTGTTTTAAATAACATATTTAACGGAGTGAAAATACATGTGTTTTGTTTGTTGTCATCAATTCAGCGCACGTAAAGCATTGGAAAATCGCATTGATGTGGATCATGATCGTTGCGGTGAGTTGGAACAAAAATTACGGGAAGCTCAAGCATTATTGGCTGAAACAGAAAATAAATCAGATGAGGTTGTGCTTTTACCCATTTTCCATACTTATTGAACTAACAATTTGCCTTATTAATCAATTTGCCTACTTACTTATCTGTCTTTTTTTTTTGAAAAGAAAAACGAATTAATTTATGTTGAAAATTAATTCGTTTATTTATAAGATGTGAATTTTAATGAGTTATTTAAATTAGCCTCTTTTTTTTTAGTTCATTGAGAATAAAAATGGTTGAATAATTTAATTTTCACTTATTTTAGACATATCATTTTATTCCTTAACAATCATAACTTATTCGGGAAATTAATAGCTATGTTTTGTTTTGAAACTTAGAAAATAAGATGAAAATGAAGGAAGTAAAGAGAAATGAAAAGTTACTCTAGCATTTTCATGTTTAAATTTTAGTCATGAATTTTGTGGAATTTGTAAAATCACTGATGTGCGCAGTTGTTTGCATTTTGTTTGCCTTACTACAATTATTGATACATTTTCCTATATTTTCCTTTCAAATTATTTCTGTTTCTTAATATTTATATTTAATACGTGTGTATGTATGTGCTTTGTGTGTTATCTTCTAATTTTTTATCTTTTACTTTCATTCCTTATCAAAGTTTTTTTTTTAAATTTAAGAAATGAATTTAAACTATCATTTTTTTCTAAAATTATTCCTGTGCTTCTTCCTGTCATTATTTTAGATCTTTCCATCTTCCATTTCTCTATCATTTTGTACAGTAGATGAAAGAAGGCTTCTGGCGGTTGGTTTTTCTTTCATTTGATATTATAATTAACGATAATAACAGCTAATTCTATAGTTAAAAAAAAAGAACAAAGAATTTATCAATGTTTTAAAAATTTAGCATGAAATTAAATTAAAATTCGTTTATTTTGAAAATTACAAACAGAAGTTTGAAAGTTATGAAATAATTTTTGCTAATTTATTCATCACATTTCTTTATTTCTGTCTTTTTCAAATGAAAAAAAACAAGGGCAAAAATTCGAACAAAATGACATTCTTATAAAAAAAAATAGGATGGAAATATTTTATAAAATTTAGATATTAAAGATAAGATAGTAGAAAAGAAAAAAATATTGATGTAATATTGGGGATTTAGTGTTCGCAAAGTCATGGAAAATCGTTCATTCCAAGATGAAGAACGTGCCAACACAGTGGAATCACAGTTGAAGGAAGCGCAATTATTAGCCGAAGAAGCGGATCGAAAATACGATGAGGTGACGAAGAGTGAAATAAAGAGAGAGAGAGAGAGGGAGAGAGAGAGAGAAAAGAATGAAAAATGTTGTGTTATTATTAATTTATGTAAATTTTTGTTGAAATTTATTCATTCAAATAAATGTTCGTTTTATATAATAATATTAACTTTGTTTCCTTTTTTTTTTTTTTAAATTAACATTAAAGGGTTTGCATGCATACATTTTATATAATATTTCTTCTCTCTTTTATTTATTTGCATATGCTCTTTTTTTTCATTTGTTTTAGTTAAAAAATTTTTTTACAATTGTTAAAAGATGTCTATAGCTATTATATGATAGCACTTTATGGGAATGTTCAAAGCATATTAATGCACTAATGGAATACATTTTGCTGCTAAAGTTTTAAGTAAATCTTACTGATTTAAATGAGTAAGATAATTTTTTAATCAGTATTGGTGTAGATTTAATTAATGGAATGGATTAAATTCAGTGATTTTGAATATTTAAGTGCAATTAAATAGTTTTAATTTAGTAAGTAGACTGTTTGATTTTCTACTAGTAGTTCATCTAATTATCTAGAAAGGAAAATCATATGTGAATATAATTAGTTAATTATTTTTCATATTTTACCATTCATGAAATTTAACTCAGTAATTCATATTTTTTAATTGTATGAATTGTATTAATTTTTTTAAGAGTGTGTTCAAAAAATTATTTTTTTTTATCTGACGATTTGATTTATTGTCAACTTCAGATATTGTTTTTGTTTACTAATCCTTCTTGTTGGTTTGTTTTTGTTTCTGAAATCAATTCAGAATTGTTTGATATATCGAAGAATTTTTGTTGCATTCATCTAACTTTCTCATTCCAAGTTTTTATTCATTTTGTTTGTGTCATGTAATATGTCACTTGAATACGTCTATTTCTATGGGAACTATAGCGATTTGATAACGTGAAAAAAGTTGATAATTCAGAAAACATAAAAAAGATAAGAAAGCAAGCTGATCTAATTTGATAGGAAAACATCAGGCGATTTGGTCTATCGAGAGACTATAATCAATTTATGGGAGTAGACATGGGGACAGTTTGATGAATAATGAAATTTGTTTTGGGTTTGATCTTATTTGGAATATCTCGTACTTTTGTCTATCTATGACTTTAGGTAAAGTAACGTAGAGGTGTATCTGTCCTGTTTGTCCTCTTTCTCTAATATCACATCTTTTACGAGATTTCGTTATCATAATATGTTGTTTTCCACTTACCAATTCTTGATTTTGCTGTGCAAAGAACTATTAATCAATCTCTTTTAAATATTTCATTTCATTTCCAGGTAGCTCGTAAATTAGCTATGGTTGAAGCCGATTTGGAACGAGCTGAAGAACGTGCTGAAGCCGGTGAAAAGTTAGTTTTCAATAAATTTCATCGAATATAAAAAGTTTCATCAAATAGCAAATAGTCATTTATTTAATTTGCAAAAGAAATTAAGTAAGACAATTTTAAAGATATATGATGAGCTATTGTTTCAACAATTTTCCTCCGTTCTATTTTACTTGTATCTGAAATAATCCTTTAATTTCTCGAAAGTTGAGAAAACTCGAAAATATTAAGCAAACTGAGTGAGTATAATTTATGCTGGAAATTTGCAATAACTGTACATATCGACGACAAGATCTAAAAACAGGGTGGATTGACTACCTTGTGAAGGTAATGAGAGATCTTTATATCAGAGGGAGCATTTTGTATTATTCTGGATTTTATTTATAACTAATGATATGATTAATTATAAATTAGTATGCAATTCATTTTTGATTTGATTTGAGCAGAATTAATTGCTTATATTATCAATTTTCGACATGCAATAAATTTCATTTCGAAAAAAAAAAAAACATAAATGTGTGAATGGTGAATGAGAATTTAACATCAAATTATAAATTACCAATTACATCATGCGATATTTATCGCACACATTAGATTAATTTTACGAGCATTTGGTTTTTTTCTTTTTTGAAAAGGAAAAAGACAATTTTTTTGGAATAATGCGTTGATTTGAATAAAACAATAGAAAAGCACGTGAAATGGAACGGGAATTGGTTGCTGTGGGAATGAACTTGAAAACATTGGAAGTTCATGAAGAACGTGCTCTACAACGTGAAAATTCTTTCTCCGATCATATACAAAGCTTACAAAATCGAATCAAAGAGGTGAAAATGGTGAAAATATTGGGATCAGCGGTATTAAACATGATAAATTTACATAGACTTTAGTTAAATGAGTTAGTAATAATTTTTAAAATAAAAATATTTAGTTATTTGTATCAATTAATGTTCTTATCAAATATCAATTTTCTTTCAAATTTCACCAACCTTTCATGGCAAAATATACTGTGTATTTTTATGAGATCTAGAAATTAATGAGAAAGAAAATGATTTTTTGATGTATCTTTCATAGTTTTTTTTTCTTTTTTTTTAAAGGCTGCAATCATTGAAGAATCGATAAAATAAATGTGAGAAAAAGGTCTATTAGAGTTAATTTTTTTTAGCAGAAAATTTTGAATGTCATAATAAATATTTAATTCGAAATCATATGGCTAAAATGATAGTAATGCAAAGTTTTTGTATCTGAGAACAAAACAACGATCTAGTAATACAAATAGTGCAGAGGTGTCTGTCAATCAAAAGCTAAAATCTTTTTTGATAATAAAAAACTTCTCCCTAAGTAAATAAAATGAAATTGTACTATGAAAAAATAAGCAATAATACGATTAATTAAGGCAAATCAGTTAATTTATATAGTAAAAGTGATTAAGTAATATGTTTAAGTAAATGTTAACAAGGAATAAATGAAATATATACCGCTGATCTCATTGATAACGAAATGCTCTATGATGGATGGCTATTTTGTGTTTGTGGGAAAAATTTGATGTTGTATTGTTGTATGTTGTAAAAATGTGAGTTATTGGTGAATAGTGAATGTTGTATGTTATGAAAAATGTTAAGCTAATAAGAAACTAAGCTTTATACATTATTTGGTTTTTTTTTTTAAATTTTTTTTTGAGATTTTATTAATTTATCATGTCAAAAAAATTTTTTGGCATTATGAATTTTTTTTTCCATTAGTTTTTTCTTATTTTGCATATTCCTTTTGTTATTTGTGCAGCAAAATTGTGGAATTGGAAGAAGAGCTTCGTGTTGTTGGCAATAATTTAAAATCTCTGGAAGTATCTGAAGAAAAAGCTTTACAACGTGAAGATTCGTATGAGGAACAAATTCGTACAGTTTCAGCACGTTTGAAGGAGGTATGATTGATACGGAATGATTATTATCTGAATATTATTAACAAATATTAAAAAGTTTATGGTAAAAAAATTTTTTTTTAAAATATTCTCAAGTTAAGCTTGCTTTGTTTATGTTGTGAAAGTTTTATGTTGAGCTTGGAATGCACAAATTTCAAATTTATTGCACTTTTCTAGTTTATCATTTTTTTTTCTTTGCATGTCGATATGCACATGTTTTTCTTATTGAATGCATGCAGAAAATGTTACTTTTATTAATTCTTTTAGGCAGAAACTCGAGCAGAATTTGCTGAACGATCAGTTCAAAAATTACAAAAGGAAGTTGATAGACTTGAAGGTTTGTTTCTAAAGTTTTTTTTTTTTTTTGAATAAGTTTGATGGTATCATTATTTTGGCTTGACTCGGTTTTTTTTTTTTCTATATTTTATGGAAAAAAGGTAAATAAAAAAATTTTGATCTGTAATAATTATTTAATTGAATTTTTTTTAACGCTTAATTGAAATGTATCGTATTCTACTGCCATAGATCTCAATACCAAGTAAGCAATGAAATGAAATGAAATAGTTAAGATTTAGAATAAAAGATTTAATGTGAAGGATCTAGCTACAGAGAAAAAAAAAGTGGCTAACAATAACTGAAATAAATTGAGATAAATTTAAATCTCTCATCTTATTTCTATAGCTTCTTCATATATTATACTTTTGTTTTTGTTTTTTTATGTTTAAATGTTGATGTTATTGTTATTGTTTATTGGTTTTGTGTTAAATGGAATGTAAATTAATGAGAGCTACAGATGAGTTATTAATCGAGAAGGAACGTGTGCGTAATTTGACGGAAGAAATCGAGCAAACTGTTCAGGAGATTCAGACCTCCTGAAATATATTCATCTAAATGCCGATCAACATCATTTGTTTAACGTTTTGTTCGTCATTTTTTTTTTTTTTTGAACGTTTATGCATGTATGGTGTAGTACTTGCGTGTGTTTCGTACGTGTATTTTCGTTATTTACCATACGTGGTGTTTATATGGATAAGAAATATGGAATGCAGCAAAAAGTTTTTATTTTTAGATTAGCCCAAATTAATAAGTTATTTAGTCATTTGCTGCATTTCTTTCATTCCATTCACGTATCGTTTCATTCCTTTTGAATAAATAAACTCTTTTCCAATCACTAAACAAACTTACAAAATTTCTATATTGTTGTGATAAATGTTTGCATTATCTTATTTTTTCATGATTTTTTTTTTTTTAATTTGGCTGGAATGAATTGTTTGAATTTATTGCATAACGTTTGAATTTTATTCTAAAATCTTTTTTGATTCGATGGAAAATATTAACAAATAATATTGATTACTTAATTATCATAGTTTGATAATATTGCCTTGCAAATTACTATCTTTTATTTTTTATCAATCTCAATTGAGATAAATTTTATTTTTTGCTAATAAATTTTCGGCGATAACTTCTAGAAAGTATTCCCATATTAATATGATCTATAGCGAAAGATCATCAATAAAATCTAATTTATTCTTACACTGTGTGCTCTCAGAAATTTTAATCAATTTTCTGGCCTTTTTTTCAATCCTACTTTTTAAATCAGAGTGATAAATTAATCAGTGTGCTAATCATTTTTCAGAAGCCAAGGAACTTTCGGACAATAAAGTGAAGCAACTACAGGAGGAACTCGATCGTTTGTTAAGCGAGCTGAACACTGTTTGATCAGAAACTCTCTAACATACTTTTTCGTTTTTCATCTTTAACCTAAAACATTGATAGATTGTTGCGGAATTTGAAACTTTATCTTTTTAATTTGAAATATTTTAACTTTTCTTTTTCCTGAATTCACATTATGTGATTATGAGAGTAGCTGGTTAAAATTTTTCTTTCAAAATTTTTTATTGCAAAAAAAAAGGAAATGAAACAGAAGATTAAATTTCTTTCTTTTTTTTTTCAAAACATTTCTTATAATCAGGAAAAAAATTCACTTCAAAATTACAATTTCTTTCTCTTCAAATTAATTACCTTATAATTAATTCCATTAACAAAGTAATTTTATTCTTTTATTAATTCATTTCGGAATGCTGCCCTACCGATGATCAAATTTTTTTTTTCTTACGTTTTTATTGCAAACCGTTTAATTTTTTTTTCAAGTTTTAAATGCTCATCAACTTGTGCAGTTTTATGATGTGCATGCTTTTTTTTTTTCTACAATTTATGATTTATTATCCGGTTATTGTACGAAGCCTTACTTCTTCCTCTTTATTTTATTTTATTAGCTTTTTCTCTTCATATAACTATTTGATCATAACAAATTAAATTTTGTTTGAAAGTTTTTATCAAATTTTTAACAAAAAGTTAACAAATTTCATTTTGTATGAAGTGTAAGGTTGATGATACCTTGGTCATTTGCTTAATGCTTCTTACTGTTTCATGTGCGTATGTTTATTTCCTTTTAATGTGTAATATTGCTTAAAAGATTTTAGAATTTATAAAACATTCCTGTTTCTTTCTTTTTTTTTCTCGTAACAAAATTGCCTCTCAGAATTTTAAATTACAATTATCTTTTCTGATACCCTTAGTGTATTATATCGTAAATGAAAGAATAACGAATTTTACATTTCATTTTTTAAAATGAGAGTGAAGGGTTAAATGAATATCATCAATTTTTTGATGAATATCATCAATTGGTGGTTTTTTTTTTTCTCTCTCTCTCTCCCTCTCTCTCGAATATTGTTTACGAGAAAAGCATTACGGGAAATAATGTTATGAGCAAATAGATCACATTAAATATATAATTCAATCTTTTACACAACTGTGCTTAAAGGTATTAAAAATTTTTCATTTTTTACATTTACATTAAATTGATTCCAACATTTAAAGGACATTGAAATTGTTCTTAAAAAAAATTAGATTTTGAATTAGAAACGTTTATTTTTTTCTTTTTTTTAAGTTTCTGTAGCATTTTATTTTTGCTTTTACTGCTGCTTCTTCCTTGATTTGAACAACAAGATTATTGTTTTTTTTTTTTATTTTTTGATTTTAGAAATGGAAAAATTTTTATTATGATTTTAGAAGCGATGCATTTGCATAATTTTGATATTTTACTTTGCAATCAATCACTAGAAATAATTATATCTAAATTTGAACAATTACAACAAATATTTTTATTAAATTAGATGGGATCTTTTTTTTTGTTTCATTTCCTTCTTTCACTTTCTCATCGTTTGTTAGTTTAAGTGAATGAAATTTTTGAAATTAATTTTTATAACAAAGGCATTTTTGCATTTATGCAAGTTCCAAATTCCCGAAGATAAATAATAGAGAAAAAGAAAATGTCAATTTATGGTTTATTTGAATAGAAAGAAGAACTACTGGCATGCTTGTCATTTTCCCTTGTGTGATTGTTATTAATACTAATAAATGTTTCTGTTCTTTTTTTCTCTTCCTCTTTCTCTTTCTCTCCCCTTCTCTCTAATGAATGGATAGCATTTTGATCTAATAACGGATGTTATTTGTTAATAATTATTAAAATTTTATACGATATCCGAATATGCAAACATCGGGTAATTTTTGCATCCTTTTCAATAAAACAAAGTAAAATTAAATTTTTATGAAAAAATGAGTAATACAAAATATTGCTAGGCTAGGCTTAAAGAAATGTAAATGTAATCATTCTTTTCTTTCTAATTATATATTTTATCATTTAAAATAGAATTTAGAAAATAATAGTTATAAAATTGACCAATTTGATCAAATGATTATTCATTTCAAATAGTTAATAATTTTAACTGTTAGCTAATTCGAAGTAATATTTCATTTCTGATCGATGGTTAATTCGAAATAAATGATATAAATAAAGTTATGAAATAATTGTCACATAATAATTAATAATGAATATTCCTAAAAATTTGTCTTTTCCTCTTCGCATGTTTTCTTTACCTATCAAATATATTTTTACCCATAATTTTTCTTTTTTTTAAAAGTTTTGTTTAAAAAAAATGGAAAGAAAAGAAAAAAGAAAAATGGAAAAAAAAACGAAAGTATTATTATTGTATTTTACAGATGAATTGGTGCATGAGAAGGAACGGTACAAAAATATTTCCGAAGAATTGGATCAAACTTTCCAAGAACTTTCTGGATATTGAAAGAAGCAAAAAATTGAAACATAAAAATTTATTAAATGCAATATTCATTTTACTAACAAAATGCAAATACATTTCATTTCATTTTTTCTCTTTAAAATAATGTATTCTTTTTTTCCTTTTTTAAATTTACTTTAGAGTTTGTTTAAAAATTTCACCCAAAAATGTTACAAAATATTTTTCATATACGCAATAAATCTATCATCATCAAATCATCAACAGCATTTATTTATTTTATTTTTTTCTAAAATCAAAAAAAGGGTTAAAATATTTGCCGAAAAATTTGTTGAAAAATTTTCCAACTGTCGAAGTTTTTTTTCCTTTTAAAAACCTTCCAAAATTAGAAAGAAAAAATTCATTTTTAATCAAAAAAAGAAAAAGGAAAAAGAAAGAACAGATCTACCAATCATTTAATATTCTGTTACTAACAATTCAAAACAAAAACAAAAATAAAACAAAACAAAAAACAAAAGAAAAAAAAAAGCGAAACATTTTTCTCTTCCTCAATGTTTAGATTCTTTTTTTCTTAAATTAATATTTACTTCTTTTATTGCTAATCACTACTTTTCTTCTTTTCTATTACAAATTAGAAAAGCTTTACTCTATTTACTTCTAGGCTATTCGTGTCGTATAATTGTAGTATTTCTTTACATTGTACTTTTTTTCTTTCTTTCTTCTGTATCCGTAAATTCTTGGATATTTCGCCTGATAAAATAAAAGAAACAAAAATTCCGTTTTCTTCTTTTTTTAAAATAACACTGAAAATTCAACCAATAAATTGCATTTATCGTATTATCATCTATGTTATCATATGATAACATAGATCATGTTATCATTTGATACAGTTATCTCATGCAGATTATCTGTTATCAGCTAATGTAAATCACTAATATCTTATATACAAATTATTCATTATTAACTGTTACAAACCATTTTTTTTTTAAATCAAAATTAACAATGGATGCATCATTTGCAAATTTCATCTATCATTTTGCAATTTTCATTTTAATAGATAACAAAAGGAAGCGCAAAAAAAAAAAGAAAGAAATTGTCGATATAATTCGAAATTTCATTTTTCCCATCACATATAACAGCGCATTTAATGAATAATTAAAAAAGCGGAACAAATTGAAAGTGAAATGAAATTGTAAATGGAATAAATGGGAACGAAGTGAAACGCATAAACCTGAAATAATTAGCCATAAACAATTAAGCGATGATAATATATTAGGAATGAAATTTTACATTCCATTATTTGAGATGGAAACGAGTAGAAAATAGAGTTAAAATTGAATTTAATTAAAAATTTATCATAATATTGTTGAAATTATACAACAAAAAAAAAAAGAAAAAATGCTGCATTAAGTAATAATTTCAGCTCAAAAATGAATGATTAATGATTTAGATTCAAATATGAATATTGGAATTTGTGGTTATAAAATTTTGATCTTGAAGTGATAACTTTAAACCGATTAAATTGGGATTTCAAATATGTAACTATTTAAATTATAGTATTTTTTTATGCAAAGAAATGGAAGGAAAAATGACATTTACATTTATTAGAAATAAAATTAATAATTAAATTATGATCAATACATAAAATTCAGATACATTTATGATAGGATTGATAAGATGATAATTTAATCAATTTATGGTTAAGATTTATTATGCGATACTACTGCTTAATTTGTTTTTACTTTAAATTAATGCAAATTGAATAATTTATTCTCATTCAATTTAACTAAATCATTTAAATATAAGTAAATAATTTAATTTGATGCTATTCATATGATAGCACTTTGTAATGAGTCTATTTAAATTTAATTAAAAAATTATCAGATTAAAGAATTAAAGAGTGCTTAGCTACTTTTTTTCCTTCTAACTTCTAATTATTCTTAATAAATGGATCGGAATAAGATGAATGAGATATAAATGAAATATAATATTTATTGAAAAAAAGAGAAAAACAAAAAAATAATTAAATTAATTTAGTTTTTTAATCAATCAACAATTGCTATTTTTTACTTTTATCAAATTTATTTTACTTTTTAATTCTATCGCTATGTGTAATGAATTCAATCATTTATTTTTTTTTTTTTCAATCATTTAAGATTGATAGGAAAATTTTCTAAAACAATCAGCATGATATGATTTGTTTTTAAATTAGTCAAGCAAAAAAAAAAGAAAAAAGGTTGAAGAATCACATGATAGGATGATATTTTGAAAGTTATAAAATGAAATATTGCTTTCATTCTTCTTATTTTTAAATTAATCAAGCAAAATTACTTAAAAAAAACTTCCAAAAATTAAAAGTCAAAAGAAAAAATTATTCATTTTATTTTAAAATTAGTCAAGCAAAAAAAAAAAAAAATGGATTCCTTTTTTGCATTTTCTAGCATAAAATAAATTAAAAGATAGAAATGTGACGGTAATTTGTTTAAAATTAACTAATATTTTTGAAATTGCTCAGTTATAAATAAGAAATAAACAAAAAAGTCAAAAACAATTTTCTTTAAAAAAAAAAACAAAACAAAAAATGAAAGGAAGTTAATAATTATTAATTGGTAATTAAACTAAACAAATATTTGTATTATGCATATGAATTAAATGCATATAATCTGAATCGATTAAGAAATAAAGTATTTGTTTTGAATTTTTTGATGAATTACTTTTTGTTAAAATTAGATTTAAATTAGTTTTTCTTTTTTTAAAAAATTTCCCATATTATTAACCAAATAATTTTCAAAATATGCATAAAAAAAAATATTACTTCGGAAAAAAGTAAAGAAAAATTGATGTTATTCTAATTTACAGCAAAGCATTTAGAATTTTTTTTGTATATAATCAATTTATTTATTTTGTAAAAAGTTAAATTTGGGAATAAATTCAATTAAATTCAATTCATAATCATAGTACTCGCATATCACTAATTAAATATCATTGATAAATGAAATAAAATTATATGGCTTTGCTTTTTTTCTTTTCATTCCATCTTTTAAAATAATTTTCTTATTCAGAAGTTTTTAACTTAATTTAAAGGAGGAAATGTCATTTCCTTTAAATTTATTTCACGTTTCAAATTTTCCTTTTTAAGAAAAGAATTGAAAACTGACCAGAAAAAATGAGAAATGATATAAGTGAAAATTCATTTTTAACTTATTCTCTCAAATTTTATTTGCTTCCAATTGGTTATTGTAATTTTTTAATTAAAATTTCAAAAAAATACAAAATGTAGAAAAATATTGAAAGATTATTAAGATGCAAGTAGCCAAAATTTTAATTTTAATTAATTATTTTTTAATGATTCACAACACAGATCTCAAGCAGATAAAATTTCAATTTGTACAAAATTTTTTGCATTTTGTTTTATCCATTTACTTATTTATTTGTTATTTTTCACCAAATTGCAATTTTCCAATAAACGAAAAAGTATTTTTGCTATCAAAATTTCATATTTTTTTTAAATCAATAATTCATAAAAATTTTGCATAATTATGTTTAATTCGCATTAACAAGTACTAATGCATTCTTCGATATATACAAGCAACATTCCGGAATATTCCTGATTTTTTTCCGGATTGAATCAATATAACAAATCGTACTTTGTTGTTTCAAATGAATAAATTCATCATCTAAATTTTGCCATCTTTAATAAATTCAATGTAATCAAATTAAAATACAAAAATTGGCATAGCATAAAATGACAATTTATAATAAAAGCATAAGCAGTACAAAATTAAAAATAATTATAATAAACAATTAAAAGATGAAAAAAAGAAGAGAAAAAAGAACAGTAATAATTTTTGCATGTGAACAAAATAATATAAATGATATCAAAATCTTTGGAATTAAAAAAATGAGAGAGCCTTATCAAAATCATTGTTATCATTATCATTTAATATTATAATATTATATATATTTTATTATCATTTAATGGAAGATGCAAAGAAATGAGAGTATCAAATAAATAAACATAAGAATAGACGAAGCAGGAAAAATGAATAATTATTAGCAAAATTTTAAAGTCAATTTAGTTAGTTTTTTTTTTGAAATTTAGAAATTTAATTCAGTAATAGAATACATAAATTGAATTTTTTATTTTCATTAATTTAATTTACATTTTTCAAAATCCCATTATGTCTAACAATTTTCTCTTTCATATTTTTACAATTGATTGTACAAAAAAAAGAAAAAAAAGTGGAAAACAAAAAATGAAAAAAAAGAAAATTGCATATGCTTGAAAATTTCCTAATTTCAAAAATATTCATAATATAATGGAATTTTATAAGATGAATCAATTTTGAAATGATACTAATTCAAATTTTAAAATTATTCATGATATTTCATTATTTATTGCATGAAAGCATGAAATGAATGTGATAAATATTTAAAATACAAAGCTGAAATGAAAATAAAAATGAAAATGAAAGAAAAAAAAAAAACAAAACCAAATGATAAGCAGCAATTTGGCAGTAATTACAATTAAACGCAGTGAGAAAATTATGAGAAAAAAGCAATAGAAATTTAAATTTCAATTATTTAATATGCAATATAATTATTACATGTATATATTTAAAAATATGAAAAAATTGGATAAATCTTATTAAATTCGATCAAATTATTAATTATGCATTATACATTATGCAAATTTGTAGGATAAAACAAAAAAAAAAGTGCAAACATCATTCATGAAAATGAGAATAAATCTTTTTTTTTTCACTCTTTTTCATTTTTTTTTATTCACTAAAATATGCTCTCTTCTTACCCAAACGTTTGTCGGCATTGTATTTACTCATATTCTGAAAAAAAAAAGTAAAAAAAAAAAACAAAATAAACATTTATTAAATGCAACAATTAGCTGAAAATGATCTTTAAAAATTTGGTCAAACCTTTTAATTTAAACTTTCACAGATGAATTAGTTTAAAATTTGATAATTTAATAAATTTCATTAAAAGATATCGAATTCTTTTTTTGCAAATTAAAATTAATTTGTTGATTGGAAAAAACAACAACAATCTGCTAATATTCACACTGAAAAGCTAATAATGAAAAAATAAAAAATAAAAAATTCGGTCTATATATGACATTTTCATTTGTTTCAATATAAATAATAATAATAATAAAAATAATAATAATAAAATCTGATCACATGTATGATATTTGTTTTTTACTTCTTGGCTTATTAGTTTAAAAAAAAAGAAAAAGAAATGATTAAAGCAATCATTAAAAATAATTTCTTAGCTAATAATAGATGAACAGGTGAATCTTGGCCACATAATTACGTGAACCTTTCAGGCTATTTATTTCAACCATTGGGATTTTAAGTAATAAAATGAATAATTTATTTTCTCATTCATCAAGAAATTTTATGTTAAAAAAATTAAAAAAGAATTGAAAAAAAGAGACAAAAAATAATACCTCAATGCAAAGTACTACTAATTCACGTGAACATTCAGAATCTCGACTATCACGTAATAAGGGTAAACTACGTCCAATGAATGATGCTCGTCCTACTTGTGATGTTGACGCTGATCTCCATGCACTACAGTAACCGGATTCACTACGCATACCGGATAAATCTGAACCATGCCATATACGTTTTTCAGGCCTTAAAATAAATGATTTTTTTTTCCTTCAGCAATTATTTCTAACAAATAATCTTCCAATCTTAGATTCATTGCTAATAATTAAAATTATTCCGATTATTCCGAATTGATTATCAGAATTGAATAGAAATCATTCCGGGAATTCTTCCAGTATTTCAATATATTCTCTCCCGGTATTTCTCGTTGAAATGATATAATCTCATAAAATATTCATTAACAAACCACATAGAATCAGCAAAAACATTTCGACGATTGAATGAATAAATGGGTATGTCGGCCATTTGTCTTTGCTGGAAGATATCACTCCAAGAATCGAATAATCGTTCACCGCGAAGATTTACTACCGGTGTATCGCGATCACCGCTATGTACCACTTTGTTTAAATCCTAGGAAAAATTATTTTCACTTTTTTCTTTGATATATTTATGAGAAAAAAAGAGAAAAACATTGAAAAATTAGATTTTTATTAATGTCGTTTTTAAAAATTTGAATGTAATTCGATTTCAAGTTTAAAATTTTCAATATGAGTTTGAAATGTTTTTAAATTTTTAAATTTGTATTTTTAAATTTGAACATTTGAAAAACAAAAGGAAAGAGAGAGAGGGAGATAAAGGGAGAAAAATAAACATACATCTAGCTATAATACTGTTCATTTTAAAATTTTAATTAACGTATGAAATTAAAAGATGTAAACAAACAAACTAAGGTCAGTCAATTAGGATGGATAGAATTGTTGATTATAATAGTAATTAATGAGAGTACTAATTAGAATTAGTAAGAAATAAACGACAAAATGCTAGCAACCATTCTTAATTAACTATGAAAAAACTGTTGTTAGAAATTTCACCTTTTATTCAATAATTGTTTTAAATTTCAATTTTAAAATTTTAGTAACATGAAATGTTGATTATACCTGAACATGTGATGAAAGGAATGCTCGAAAAGTAGTACGAAAATTAGCTTGTCGAGCTTGCTGATAACATGCCAAGTCAGCTCCACGTACGCCACGCATATTACCACTCATTGGTGTATTTAATGCTATGAGATGAAGCTAAACGAAATAATAATTAATCAGTACTCTTCAATTTTGTATTAAAATTCAAATTCCAATATTCAAAATATATAATTTGCAAAAATAGAAGAAAAAAAAAACAAAAGAAAAACAAAAACGTACGACAAGATCTTTAGCTTGAAGACTATGCGGCAACAGAGCGGAATGCGTTCGATCCGGTCCTGGTCGTTCACGATAACGCAATCGTTCATGATCCGGATAATGCGAACGATGAGCTTCTTGCTTAATTATAATAAAATTGCTTTTGTTATGACAATGATGTCAAAACAAACACCGTTTGGGCTATTCATTAAATTATAAAAATTTTCAACAAATTCAAGAAAAAAAAATTTCAAAACTGAAAAAGTGCAATTATCAAGTTTTAGTGCGTGTTTTTTCGTGCAACAACAAAATAAATTGTGCAAATCAGCAAAGATTAATTGCAAAAAACAAAAAATGTGCAAAAGTGCTGTGCTAAAATACTATCAACAATATTTGCAGCATGTGAACTGCAGTGCATGCATGCATGAAAGCAAGCACTTCTAGCTGATTTGCATGGATCAATTATTAGCAGATCAATGCTATCAATGGAATGATTTTTTATTTTTAATAGAAAAGTGATTAGTAATTGATCAGTTAATTAAATCATCATACGGTACCAATGGAATTTTCAGATTTGATTATCAGTCTTATCAATCATTATCATTTCATTCCTATTCAGCCATATCTGACCATAATATCTAACCTACTAACTCATTTTTTTCTGTTTATTTTTGCAAAAACTAAGCCTAAAAAAATTCCAAAACGAAAGTTCAATCAATTCTAATTTGCTTTATCTACTATTATTAATCAATCGATAATTGCTATCTTTTAACTTTATGCATCTATAATATAATACTTATCACTTATAACAAACATTTCAACTTTATCAAAAAATAATTCTAATTTTTTTTCTCTAAAAGTTTTTTTGCTAATTATCTGTTTAGAAAAAAAAGGGAAAAAAAAAGAAAAAACGCTGGAAAAATCCAAATTGGTTTGGTTTGGTTTATTTGAATGGATCACCTCATCCGGTGATGAAATTGTCGCTTGCTGTTTAGACCATTCCGGACTAAATGTTGTTGCAACGGTTGCAATTGCAATATGCTCGGAATGGTAATCCGGTTTAACTGACGGATTTTGATGCTGTATTTGTTGATGTTGCACTGATATATGTTGAGATGATGGAAAAGATTGTAGTGTTGAAGGAGTGTGATCTAATCTTTGCGATAATTGATCATATTGATGAGATTTATACAATCGTTCATTTGATGATAATCGTGATAATCCTGATGATCCGGATGATCCAGATGATCCGGATGGCAAACGATACCTTGGATAAAGTTGACCTGATGGTGGTCGATATTCTGCACGTGGATATGATAAATGATGTTTTGATTCAGTGATTTCTGATGATATTAATGATTTATGATCTTGTCGATGAGATTTAATAGATTGTGATGTACCGAATATTTGTGGTCGATGAATAATATCAGGTCTTGATTGTTTGTCATACGTATCAGGAACTAATTGTTGAATTTTTTTAGGAATATTTAATTTTGGAGATATTCTATGATGTGATAATGATACCTGTGATGGTATCAATGAGTCATCACTGGACATCAAAGGAATCTGATATTGTACCTCAGATTTTGATGATTCATCCTAAAAATTTGCTACAAAAATGGTAGTTTGACGAAACAAAAACAATGATTATGAAGCATTTCTGCCTGCGTACTGTAATCGTATTATTAATAAAAGTGCTTTAAAAAAAGTGTTAAAATTTGAATGTGTAAGTAATTTTAAAAGTAAGCTGAATATGAATATAGCGTGATAACGAAGTATTAATAAGCTTTTAAAAATATATTAATTTTAACTTGAAAATTTGATAAATTTCATATTGCACTATCAAATAATATTAAATTAAAAATTCTTGAAAATATTATCATACGTTTTTTTTGAAAATAAAAGCTTTCAAATTATATTTTTGCATTCACACGTTGCAAAAAATTCAGCAATTTAATTTTACCAAAATTCTCATTAATAGATTTACTTGCTTTAAAAGTAATTTTGGTAAAGTTTGCATATCGATAAGGTGATAAGATAGAAAATAGTATATTTTGATAAAAAGTATGATGATTTAAATTATTATAAACCAATTATATTCAATAATTTGTTAATCGTTTAATACAAACACTAATTTCAATGAAATTAGTCAAGAAAAATTTTTCATATTAATAATTTGTTGGTATAAATAAAATGAAATTTTTTACTATAAATAAAATAAAAAATATTTCCTTTTCTATTTCACAATTACTTTGACAACAAAATATCAATGAATACTTTTAACAAATATGTAGGAAAAAAATTATTTCGTTTCATCATCTTATAATTGTAATTTCATTAATTTGAAAAATTTTAAACTATTAATACTTTCTAATATTTTTAAAATTAATTGTCTGTCTACAATTTAAACGTATCATTAGCTATCATGAACATTTTTACATTAAATTTCGCCATTTTTTTCTGGGTCAAAGATTAAAATATTCCTTTTCAAGCATTTTTTTTTAATCAATTGATAAATATGCTTAATAATCCGAAATTATTTCTTATCAGATATTGTTCGAACAAAATACTATTCCAAATGCTACTGAAATAATTCTTAGTTTATTTTTTGTTTTTCCATAATTACAAAAGATAGCATATTTCATTAACTTTAATAAATCGTTCCTTTCTTTCCACAAAAATGAAACTTTTTAAATAATCTAAAATACTATATGTTAATTAATTAACTGTTCTGCATATTTATCAAATCGGAAATATTGAACTATTCCGGAAATATGACAATCGTATTGCTATGCTACAATAAACTACAATAAAACGATAGATGATAGTAATTTTTAAGTAATTACTCTTTTACAATTATAGGTTGCTTGATACATGATCCATGCATACTTACGGTTCTTGCAGCATCGAGCTATAACAGAAAAAAAGAAAGGAAAAAGAAATTTTTGAAAAATTTTTTAAAAAATTTTAAAATTTTGAAATTTATTCCAGGAAAAAAATAGCAAAATATCAATTGGAAAATGGAAAGAATTGTTGAGAAAAAATTTCTTCAAATATTTGAAATTTCAACTTTTTAAAAAAAAAATTTTTTTGGTTAAAAAGGGGCAAAAATTATTGACGATATTACTAAACGCCAGCTTCACAATATCGTACAGGTAGCTTACAACACCTTCAATTTACCATTAACAACATCTAATGGCAGTGATTATAACTTACCCAATAATGCATGAAATTTTCATTCGGTGATTCAAATTCAATTTCCTAAATTGTTAAATCAATTTTTAATTTAGTTCTTTTTTTCTCTCTCCAAATCGCGCAATCGTTTCACTTTCAGCATTAAAATTATATTTTTATATTGTCAAAATTAATATAAATAAATAGATAAAATAAATAAATGAATAAATAAATAAAAAACCGTTTATATAAACATTTTGCAATGTATTTTTCATCTAAAAATAAAAAGAATTACAAATTAATTTGTAAATTAAAAGTTTCCTGAAATTGTGATATTATTGTCTTTCTTTTTACTGTGATAATTTTTTAATTATATCTTAAAATTTTTCTTCTGACATAAAAATAGCACTAAAAATATTTTTTTATTTTATTGTTAAAAACAACAATAAAGAATTGATAATCGTTATCATAATAATAAAAATGATTAAGGAAAAAATACCATCAAAATGACTTACAACTGTTGGACGACGTTCCATAATTGGATGAAAACCTTCGAGCTGAAAAAGAAAATTTTTTTCTTCTTAAAAATTTTTTATCATTTATTGATGTTTTTCTTATCTGTAATTTTTTTCATGCTTAAGAATTGAAATTTTCTTTATTTTAAAATTAATTTTTTCTCAAAAGGCAAATTTTGTAATTGAATTTAGGAGGAAAAAAGAGAGAAAAACAAACTTTAATATCTTTGAAGCCACCATTAACACGTATGTATAATTGTTGACTTGATATGCAAAAAGTAAGCGAACCTATTGGCATACCATGTGATGCGGTAAATAATTCAATTGTAGTTGGATATACTTGAACCTATAAAAATAAGAAAATTAAATAAACAGTACTTTAATTCCGGTAACAAAGAATTCCAATTTTACTGTAATTTTATTTATTTATTTTATTAGATTTTTTTTTTTTAAAGAAAACAATTGTGTTGTAATGACCTATAAAGAAAAAAAAATATATAAAATACAAAAAAAAAGGTATCTATAGAAAATGTGTTTCTAATTTTTTAAATTAGCTTTAAATTTTTTGTCATATTTTAAACAAAAAATGTTACATTTTGCTCATTTAAGTTTAATGTAAACATTTGATTTTTTTCAGTGCATTAACGACTTTACTTATTTCTTCTCCTTTATTATTATTGTATATTTATTATTATTATAGTTAATTGATAATTTGAATTTTATTTTCAATTTTTTATTTTATTTTTTTTCAATATTTTTACTCCTCCAGGTGCAATGTGTGTTGGTTGTGGATAAGCGGCTAATGATGGTCCAGCTGGTCCAGCAGGTCCAGCAGGTCCAGGAGGACCAGGTGGTCCAGGTGGTCCAATTGGACCCATTGGACCCATTCGTCCCGTTTCACCACGTTCACCTATAAAAGAAGCCATAAATTGATGGCAAATTCGAATTTTAATATAACAATTTCTAAAAATAAATTTACACTATTAATGATTAACCTTTTTCGCCTTTCATGGTATAATGACGCTGATAAAGGTCATATGAAGGTAATTCTTTACTTTCACCTGGACGATGAATTGGTATTCCTGGTAGACAGTCGCCTTTTTCACCCTGCAATTACTATCGAATATAAATTTTAATTAACTTGATTTTAGTTCCATTTCTGGTTAATCTAAAATTTTTAATTAAGTTCCCTCAAAAAAAAAAAAAAAAATTGAAACAAAAAGTATAGTCTGAAACCTTAATTCGAGGATCACTAACGATACGTTCGATATCTTCAGGATGCAATCTTTCACAACGACCTGGAACTCCCGGAGCCCCTGGAAATCCTGGTTCCCCGATACCTCGTGGTCCTGGTGGTCCTCTTGGTCCTAAAACTTGTATTCATCACTAATGATAAATTCCTAAAATGTCTGATATAAAATTAAGAAATAAGATCTAACCCATTGGTCCAGGTGGTCCTTGCGGTCCTGTGGGACCAACTACTGCTTGAACTCTTTCTGGTCCCTCTTGTACTACCTGCGTTGATACGCCAGGTGGTCCTGCTGGCCCAGGTGGTCCTATTGGTCCCATTGGTCCCATTGGCCCCATTTCTCCTGGCATTCCAGGTATGCCATCACGTCCATCACGTCCTGGCTGACACTCGGTAGGACACTAAAGTTATTACGAAAAAAAATTCGTTATTTATTAAAATGTAACACTAATTTTCTTCTTTAATCAAATCTATTCACTAATTAAAAGTACAAGGAACAAAAGTTTAACCGTTCCAGGTATTCCTGGTGGTCCCGGTTCACCTCGATCACCTTTATCGCCTTTTTCACCCTTTTCCAGCTTAACTGAAAAAAATTTCATTCAGTAAATTCTGTAAATGATAGAGCAAAACAAAAAAAGAAAAAAAAGAAAAAATGATAGAGCAAAATTCATAAGCACCAATAACTTGCAAATTACTTCGTCTCATCCACACAACATTTCAATATTGCGAAGAAATTAACAGAGGAGGAAAAAGCATTATTGTGTGTAACCTTGGTACCTGGCACCAGTTATACTGATATTACTGAAGTTAAGATAATACACAATGAAAAATTTAAATATTATAAAATTTCAAATTTAATTGTACTAGAAATTAAAGTTATTCCATTTCACTTACATTTATTTTTATAATTTAATTTTTTTTAAAAATAATATAAATTAAATAATTATATATACATTAATATGTAATAAATTACTTTCATTCTTCCTATATTATATGTTGTGTAATAAACAAAATAAAAAAAAGACAAAAACAAAANAAAAGAACTTATACATGTATAAATAAATAAAGAATTTAATTAATTTATTAAATTAATTTATCATTTAAAAGAAGAAGAATTTCTTATATGGAAAATTTTCTATTATCAATCACAATAAGCAACAACTAAATACATTGAAATGATACAGCGAGCATGCATTCGCATCTATTATCAATTATCAAATTATCAGTTCTACTGCATGACCCTTCTACAAAATGTCAAACCATCGGTACGATGACCGCGGTTATTCCAAAATTCGTGAATTTCTGATATTGTTCCCAATGATTGAATTTGTTCCAATATTGGAATAATTGAAATTAGACGTTCCGTAATAGTAGTTTGATGAGGGGGTAAAATTAAACTATCTGTATGTTTGCCAACAATCAACTGATCATTGTAATCAGTGATGTATGAAGAATGAGAAGATGGTGAGGAGGAGGAAGAAGAGGAAGAGGAAGAAAAGGGAGAATTTTGATCATCTGAAAATTATTTGCTACGGCAACAAAAGGAAAAGAAAAAACGAATTTTATGCACTATGAAATTTTTAGAACTGGTAACATTAAATTTATTGTAAATTTTTAATTTTGAAACAAAAAAAGAAACTGATACAAAAAGATTTATTCCATAATTTTTAATTTGATTCATTTAATTTATGCGTAGTTCATATTTTAACAAATGCAGTAGTTTCAAAATTTATCATAAATTTAATAAACATACGCAAAAAAAAGAAAAAGAAGGCTTAATTCCAGTTTATCGTTTTTTTTTTTTTTTAATTTAAGCATAAATCATTTTAAATTGAAAACTTATATGCATCCAATTTAAGAAAAAAAACGAAAATTTAAAATATGAAAATTAAATAGATTATAGTTAACAATTAATTTGAAAACAAAACCTAATATATATAACCTGGAAAGAAAGATTAAATAAAATAAAAAAAATTTTGTTTAACATACCATGTGGATAATCCAATGATGTACGCATGGAAGATTGCTCTGGTACTGCAATTGTTGTCTTGTCCGTTTTTTCTACAAAAATTTTACATCATAAATTTAAAAAAAAGAATCGATGTCAAAAAGGTCAAAAGGTTAAAATGTAATAAAAAGGTGAAAAAGTCACAAAATGTAATAATAATTACAATTAATTGCTATACAAATGAAACAGAGAAATCAATATGGATAATAAGTGAGCAATATTCAAGAGAAAGATGAAATTAAAAAAAGAATTAATAAATATTGGATATAAAAATTGAATTGTAAAAAAAATTTTTCCAAAAAATATTACATGTATGTAAAAGTTATCATACATTTAATTTCAAATTTTCCTATTCATTTATAAATTTCTGTTTGAAACTATCAAGTAATTGGAAATTTCAAAAATTTCATCAAAAAATCAATATGATAAACAAAGTTTTCCCCAATTATTTTAGTTTTTTTTGCATAAATGATTGAAATTTTGGCAATTTTCTTCTTTTTTTTTGAAAATTTTTAACAAATTGTTGCAAAACAGAAATAATAAAACCAACCGTATTCCTGAAGTTCTTCATCTTGCACACCACTACCTTCCTGAAAATGAAATTCTGAATGAAATAATTTAATAAGTTTATAATTTTGAGAAAAATAAAAGGAATAAAATTGAAATAAATTAACATATTGTGCAAATATTATATGCTGTTGCAACATTTATCGTTTGCTGCTACTACTCTAAATTAATTAATTAGAACAATAACTGTAAAAGTTGGCGAACATTGTTTCTGAAATAAGCAACAATTTCTTTTTTCGGCAAAATTTTCCGGATTTTCACAACATGCGGGGAAAAATATTTATTTCATTAAGAAAAAGCGAAATTAATTTGATAATTAAAATTAAAACAAAGGAAAAACACATAAAAAGCAACAACATTTTTACAAAAATATCAATCACAAAAATGAAGCAACCAAATAATAAAACAAATTAATTTTTACCTTTAGCGGCTTCATTTTTCGTCTTTTCCACTAAAGCAAATGTAAACAATCGTTTAATTAATTAATTGAACTAATTTGTTACATTCTTTTTTTTTCATGTAATTATTTAAATTTTAATACTTTTCTCTTTTTCTCCATTTTTTTGACAAAATTTTACAAAAGAAGTGCTATGCAAAAGAATAGATTTTTCAAAAATTTGACAAATTTATTTGCAAAAATTAAAAATTGTAAAATTTTATCAAAAACCTCAATTTTTGTAAATTATTCGAAAACCTGAAATAATTGATAATTAATTTAAAAAAAAAAAATGAAAAAAATGACTTACAGTTTCATCATCGCATGCAATTGCAGCATCATTAGGATCATCCGAAATTCTCATCTCTTGAATTGTTCCCTAGAATTTTTGATGAAATTTCAAATAAAACTAAATTATTTGAAAAATTCTCACCAAATCTATTTCATCTTCTTTTCCCATATGATTTTTTGTTCGACTTATATCACTTTTTAATAAATTTTCATCCATTATTTCATTTAAATTTTCCATTTTTTTTCCCATTTCCTCCTCAATTATTTGCATCGTTTCATCCGATTTTGTCATTTCTTTTGCTTCTGATTCAAGATAATGCATCGTTGGTTCCATTAAATTTTCGATGCTATGTTTTGGTAATATTTCCGGTGCTATTCGAACAATTCCCATTTCCGTATTTCCATCATCTTTTTCAGTTTCTTCAACGGAATTCATCTGCTCATAACTATCCGTTGTTTCAACATAATCAAATGTTTTACCTTTGAAAATTTCATCATTGCTATTTTCATTATTATCATTATTCTGATTACTATCATCTACATCTGTATCTGCATCACTACCCATAATAACAATACTTTCTACTGGTATTCGAAATCGATCACGATCACTGTTATCACCACCATCAATATCATGAATATTATAATCTGATGATGTTAAAATTTCATCGGAAGCAATTGTTGGTGAATCATAATTTGTTGATGATAATGTATCAAATATCTTATTCATTTCATCCTTATCACTTGTATCATCTGTTGCCCAACGTTTTCTTCTATGATTATTGTGGCCATTATTTAGATTAATCATTCTTTGATTCAAAAATTTCCATTTAATGTTGCTGCTACTATCTTTACTATTACTAGTACTATCACTACTGTTATCATTACGAATTGATTGATTAATTAGTGATTGAAAAAAATTAGAATTATTTGATATTGAATGAATAGCTAATGAAATTTCCTTATTTACAGGATTGTTTTTAGGATAAATAAATGAGAAATCTATAAAATTTGTCCCAACAAATGATAAATTCTGTTTATCAGTGATAGTGCTATTTGCACTTTCAATAATAATAGTAGTAGTAGTAGCAGCAATAGCAGAGTTTCCTTCGTTATTTACTCCTTTTTCATTTTCGTTTTGTTGTTGTCGCTGTTGTTGTCGTTGTTGCTGTTGTCGTCGTTGTTGTTGTTGTCGTTGTTGTTGTTGTCGTCGTTGTTGTTGTTGTTGTTTAAGTGCAGTTAAAATGA
Organism: Wuchereria bancrofti; assembly: GCA_005281725.1. Taxonomy (NCBI): domain Eukaryota; kingdom Metazoa; phylum Nematoda; class Chromadorea; order Rhabditida; family Onchocercidae; genus Wuchereria; species Wuchereria bancrofti. The sequence continues at coordinate 1,494,459 of SSBO01000014.1, read as the reverse complement.
AACCTTCATCAGTAACTAAATCTTCAACTTTTTTTGATACTCCACTTTTTTCTATTGTACTCACTAATTGATGATAATTGCCAGTATCATGATTCTTTGAATTTTGATTTCTGAACTTATCAATACCAATCGTAGATGAATGATGAATATCTTCTGCTTGTTTTGTATTAATTGTTATAATTAGTGCAGAGAATAGAAAAAATATTCGTAAAATCTGATTAGACAATAATAGTAATTGATAAGACTTCATTGATAATAATTTTTTTTGAACAAACTCATTCAATCAATTTTTAAACTTTAATTTTTTTCCTGCCTGGAAAGAAAGAAACGAATGGAAATAAGTCAAAAAGAATGATACTCATAACATTCAGTTATTAACAATAAGTTTAACTGTTAAGATAACGTATAAAAAAGTTATGAGTAAGTTGGACTATTTAAAAGACATATTTAAATATTCAGATTGTTTAAAAAAGCAAAAAAAAGAGGTGTACAAGTCCAACTTAATTAGCAAGAAAAGGAAAAATAAAAAATTAAAGATTGCATTTAATTTTCTTCAAATATAATCTAAAGTGGGAGGAAAAAAGATGGCACATTCAAGTAGCAAATATTTGAATATAATTTGTAAGATCAATTCAATCAATTTTAATTTAAATTTTAATTAAGAGTTATTATCAATTTGAAAGGGATGAATTTTTTTTACAGAAATTTAATTAAATATTTGTTAAATTCGACGAGAAAAATTAATCGTTCGAAATATAAACACAACTAGCATGAAATGGAAGAAAAAGTAAGACAATCTAACATTTTTAGAATAATTTAAATTTATGTCACCTCTTTATTTGCATATTTTTGTCCTTTTCTTTCATCTTTTTTCTTCTTTTCTTTTATAGTTATAAAAATAGACAATATTTATTGTAAAAAAAGGAAAAAAACTCTGTTAATTTTCAAATAAATAAAAATTAAAACATAGCAAAATTTTAGAGCCTCGCAAAGAATTTTGTAATTTATTGAGTTATATTAGTGATAAAATTTATCAAATGGTTATGAAGAAACTAAATCAATAGATTATCCATTAATTAAGCAAAGAATAAAAATAGTCTGATAGTTATAAATGATAAATAAAATTAATAAAATACCATCAATTAAACAAATAATAAATTTTCTAAGTAATAAAAATTGTAAAACATCATTACTTGAGCTAATAAAAAAAAAGAAAAGTCCTAAAGTAAGGAAATAAATAAAATATTAATACATAATGAAAAAAAGCAAATAATACAATCTATAAAATCGATTATGAGATGATAAAAATCAAATATTATTAATTAAATGAATAAACAAAAAATTTTTAAAGCAACATAAAAGCAAAGTAATAAATAAAAATATTTGAGGTAGAAGAAATGGAATAATAAAAAAAAATAGGAAATGTAAAAAAGTAAAAGAAGATAAAGGAAAATTTAAACTAAGTATAATTTTTGTCAACTGTATCATTTTAAAAAAGACAAAGAAAAATTTCAATTAAATATAATTTTTATCAATTATACCATATTGAAAAAGATGATGGAAAATTTAAAATAATATAATTTTTATCAATTATATCATTTTATAAAATTTTCAAAAAATATTTTCACATTAAAATAACTAAACAAAATTCATCCAAAAAAAGTATTTTTGAAATTTGTAAAAATGCTAAATGAAAATGATAATTAGAAGAAAATTTTAACCTTTATATACATATACACATATGTATATAATATCTATAAGATTAAAAAAAATTTAAACATATGGAATTTTTTTTTAAATGAAACTACGATGATGTTAATGTTATCTTCGTTTAATTACAAAAACTGTTTTTTTTTTTTGCTTTTTCTTTTTCTCTTTCTCTTTCTCTCTCTCTCGCTTCTTCTTTTTTTTTTTTATTTGATATTTTTAGAAATGTTTAGGAGAAAAGTTTAAGATATCCTGAATGAATAAGATAGATGATATAGGTTTAATTTGAAGCATTTAAAACAACTTTTAACGACATCATTATTTCAATTTATTGTTTCAGAAAAGAACCAAAAAAAAGAGAGAAAAAGAAGAAAGGGGGAAAATGTGAAAAAATAATTAGTAAAATTAAAATTTAAAACCTTTATGTTACTTATTTGTAGCATTAAACATTTAAGCAATCATTTTTCTTGTTTTTTTTTTGTTTTTTTTGTTTTTTTTTTTGTATTTGCTACTATAAACACCAAAAATTGAAGCAATATGTTTCAGTTTTATAGATCAAAAGACGCATTATTTTAGGCAATAAAATTAATTTAAATTAATTATCTGTCTTCTTTTTTTTTGCTTTTGCATTTCTTCCACATTTTTGAACCAATTGAAAAAATAAGTTAGAAATCAAAATATAATTTCTTTATTGATCGAACGATGAATTAATTAATGAATTAGTCAGATACTAATTAACAATTTTAAAGAAAAAAAATTAATTTCAAAAAAGCCAAATAGAGGAAACACGCGTTATAATTTGATTTTTGACTAAATGTGTTATACATTTCTTTGTAAATAAAAATTTTCCACCTTTGAACAATTTCTTACCAAACAAAATTTTTCTTAAAATGAACTTGAAATAGCTTTATAATAAGATGAAATTATAAAAAAAAAGTTTTGAAGGAAAACAATGTTTTCCTTTTTCCAAAATGAAGCATTCAAAGATTCTTGAAATTCTAACTCAAATACTGTTTGAAATTGTTTAAAAAATTTTCAGCCGAAATGAGCATAAATTCTTGCATTTTTTCATTTATTTATTTTTTTTTTTTGAACGAAACAGAAATTGCAAGAACAAATCAGAGAAAATGTTTATAAATGATTTTAAATTAAGTATATAAGAAGTATATCTGATTAAAAAATTTTTTAAAAATATGGAATAGAATTAGAAATGGTTTTTACCTCTTACACAATATTTCTTAATTGTATCAGTTAAAAAACAAAGAAGAAAGATAAGAAACTATTGGAATAATTTTCTATCTTTGTTTTTAATTAATTAATTTGATATTTTACTATTTGATAAATAGTTATGATTTAAATGTCAACCATTTTGTCTGCTTTATACTTTGTTTACTGGAATTTCTTGTAAATAATAAATTTCTCTCAACAATCATTCAAATAATACATATTTTATTAACCGTGAATAATATATTCAAATACCATAAAATTTTTTTTTTTCTACCATAAAATCACAACACACCATAAAAATTACTATCATTAACAAAAAATTCCTTTGTTATTTATTATCAGTTACTTTTCCGAATAATTATCAAAGTTCTTTAAAATAGTAAATAATTGAAATACCATAGATAATATAAAATATTTCTCTATATAAATGTAGTTTTTTTTTCATTTACTCTTTTAAATGTTATCATTTGGTTATAAAACTATAATTCATTTCACGTTTAAACTTCCATTTAAAACTTCCATTTTAAATTCGATATTAACTTTTCTAGACTACTATACAAATTTTGCAAAACACCAAATAATAATAATTCAAGTTTAATAAATCATAAATTATTTGATTTTGCATTTTGCAAATTGTTCTAAAATTTCTTAAATTTTCAATCATATTCTAATTGGATCAGTATTTCAATGTATAATAATAAGAAATTGAATTGGATTGATAATTTGAAATCATTTGTCAGACTTCAATAACTTACTCAATTTTTTCTTTTTGTTAAAAAATTGCAAATATTGTTGAAAAATAATTGAAAGTATAGCAAAATTTGCTTCAAGGAAGCAAAGAATGATGAAATGGAGAAAAAATATACTTTCAAATAAATTTTCAAATCTTAAACTTTTATTTCATTATTTTTCCAATTCATATTTCATTGAAATATTTTATTACTCTAAATTGGAGAATGTGACATTTGTTTCAATAATTTATTATAGGATCAGCTGCAAGTATTATTTAGAAAATAGAAACAGTAAGGATTTCCAATTTAGAAATTCAGTTTTCTGAAAAAATGAACTGGAAAAATCGGAAAAGTAGTAGTTTTTTTAAAAAAGTTTTAAACTAAAATTTGTGAAAAAAATGAAATCAATAATTTTAAAATTTTTTATGAAATAAAATTTAAAAAAAAACTAATTCTTATTAAAATTTTCTACCAAAACTAAATATTCTTTTAAAAGTGTTAAATAAAGCTAAAAGAATTAGGGTAAGAAGAAATTTTAAAGAGTACCAAATAGTTAATTAATAAATGGCATTAGAATAATTGCAACAAATAAAATAAAAATAAAAAAACAAAAAGGCCTAGTTAAATATGCTAGGCTCAATTAATTTATTTATCAGCAAATTTAATTTTTCACCGCTAATAATTATTAGCAATTAGAAATGGAATAAAAACGAAAAATTTGAAGCTCAGATGAATATTTATTGATTAAAGAGAAAATGAAAATAGTACACATTTGAAAAAAAATATACCATATGAATAAATATTTTAGGAATTAAATTTACCATAGAAATTTTTGATTTTTATTTCTTTAAATATTAAGCAAAAAAGGGGAAAAAGGGAGCGATAGATAAATTGGATTCCAAATTTGTTAATTTGAATTTAAAATTATGTTTTAAATAAAAAAAGAGTTAAAAATCAATAAATTTACAATAAAATTTGCAACTACGGCTATAACACTTAGATAGATGTGCATATATAATTTTGAAATTATATTTTAAATTTAAAACAATTTGAAATTAAACTAAACTTGTAACTAATATTTTGATTTGTAAACTTGATACCGTTCCATTTTACATTACCTTTCCTATTATTAGTATTTAAATTCCTAATTTAAAAACTCAAAATTATTGTCTTAAGTAATTGATACAATGATATTTAATTATTCTTTTTAGTTTTCAGTTCAAAATTTTCAGTTTTTTCCCCATTTTTATTCAAATGGACAATTTCATATTTTATTTCACTTTTTTTAGCAAAATAATTTTAAAAAAAACTAATAAAATTTGCAATTAGAATAAAGAGAAAAAGTACTTTTCAAATGAAATTGAACTAATTAACAGTGATTTCTACTGTTGTAAAAATTTCTCTGACAAAATTTTGTTTAAAACTTATGGAAATTATTCTGTTTTATACAATATTATTAAATAAAATTTGAGAGAAAAAAAAGTTAAATTTGGAATTTAACAAAGAATTAATTCACTGGCGATTTATAAGTTTAGACAATCGGTTTCATGCTAATAAAAGAAATCAAAATCATTAATAAATAAAATTGAAATATTTTTATAACATTTAAAGGAAATTAAAAAATATTTTTGTAATATTAAAAAGACTTAAATAACAATTAATTATATAATAAATAAATACTTGATAACTTTCTTTAGGTTATTTAAAATTTCAAAAGAAGGAAAAAATGAACTTAATTGTTGCCATAGGTAGAAATCACCAATTAAAATTACAAAAATGATTTAGAATTAGCATGAAAATTTGAATTTAATTTAAAAAAAAGAACTGCGAGAAATACGACATTCACTTTGGTTGATTCTATAATGAAAATAAATTATGAAACTTTCAACAGCTATTACAATTTTTAAACAGATGCTACTCATTTCAATTTTTTTAGGTGTTAAGATGTTTCCTCAGGTGTTGATACTTTTTTATTTTAATATTTTTGCAGCTAATTAAACATTTTACTTTTTAGCATTTTTAAAGATTAGAGTAAACATTTTTATATTTGTATGTAAACAAAATTCAAAGACAACTTCTTCATCATACTTATACTATCTGTTTAAATTTCTAAAACTAAGAAGAAGAAGAAAAAAAAAGAATTATCAGAACAAACAAATTTGAAAGTTTCATCTTACAAAATTTTACTTTTCCAAAATAAATTTAATCTATTTGTGAACAAAAATTTTTCATTTTTAACTGATAAATACTAAGATAATAGATGGAATGAGGGAGAGAGAGAGAGAGGGAGAAAAAAAGAGAAAACAAAGATTTCTTTACATTGTTCAAAATTTGATAAGAAATTTATTCAAAATTAATAACATCAATATTTTTCTATATTTTTTGATTAATATAGAACCTTATGCAATGTATCACCAAAAGGTAAATTTCTATAATATGAAAAAAAGAAAAAAAGCAACTTTTAAACTTTTTAAAACGAAAAATTTACATACCGAAATTTATATATTTCCTTTTTTCTCTCTCTTTCTCTCTCTCTCTCGTTTTTCTCTAAAATTTAAAAATTTTAAATAATAACGGGTTTTTGTGATGACAGTGACAGATTTTGAGTTAGATAAGAATGAATGAGTAATGTAAAAGGCCTAAAAAAAGAAAAAAAAAACTAAAATTCAAAAAAGCGAATATTTCCATTCGTATAAGTTTTCTTTTTCCCTTTTTTTCGTTTCTTTTTTTTTTATAAAATTAAAAAATAAAAATGAAAAAAAAAAATGAAAGAAACGTATAATGAAAGAATGGTAAAGGATCATTACATGGCAGACTGACTATACTTATAGTATTGTAAAATCTTTTTTCTTTCTCTAAAAATTTTCGCACATTTTTTTTCCTTTTTTGTTTTCTTTCTTTCTATTTCTTTTTTTTTTTAAATTTCATTTCTATTTTGCTTGCAGTTAAAACTTATTTGATTGGAAGATTTTTTGCAATCCAAAATTAAGATTATTATGCTTATTTCATGTAATCCATCATTTCAAATTTAATATTTATAAATTAGTATGCATAAAATGAGATGAAATTATACGAATAGATCAAATAGGTCATCATAGTTCAGTAAGATAAACAAGAATATAAGAAAGTAATTCATACAAAAATTAAAAACTCAAAAATTCATACATAGAAAATAATTTAAACAAAGGAAGAGTTTTTGTACAAACAAAAAGGAAGAAAAATTGAAGAACAAAAAAAAAAAAGAAAAATTTAGGAAATTTGTAAAAAGTGTAGAAAAACTTAAGAAATGATTTACTACAATTAAATATTCGTAATTATTCATTCCATTTTTTATTTTTGTAAACTTTTAATTATTTAAAAAAATATTTAATTAACTATTTAAGAAATGTTTGCTTTATATTTTCTCCCTTCCTCTTTTTTCTCCTTCTCTCTCTCTGTCTCTCCATTCCTCTTTCATAGCTAAAATCTTAAAATTGTAATCAAAATCTGATTAAATTACAAATTATTTATAAATTTACAGTGATGAGACAATCCTTTTGCAAACCTTATTTTTATTACTTAAATAAAACTAAAAAGAAAATAAACGAGAAGAAAAGGAAAAAAAAGAAAAAAGCTAGAAAGAAGATATATTATGAAAAGAAATGCTGAAAAAAACAGTTAAAAATTTAAGTAAACAAAAAAAAAAAATGTTAAATGAGTATAAGTAAAGATTAAAAATAAGTAAAGTTGAAATAAGTGACAGTTTTTTTTTAAATGCCAACAAATAAGTCAATTTTTGTAAGTTGATCAAAAAAAAAAAAGAAGCAAACGTTGAGAAATTTATTATTGTGAGAATTAATTGATTAAAATTTAATGCAATAATTAAGTGTCACAATGTTATATCAAAATTTTTATATCATTTGTTAATTTTATTAAAATATAAACACTTAAATTAACATATTAATGTTAAATATGTTTTTTACCTGCTATATCTGAATTGGTACACATCATATCATAATGTCATTTTTCAATTTTTAAAAAATAACATCATTTTTAATTAATTTTAATTTTATCACATATTTGTATATTTAAATTATCAAATTGAAATAGGTATAGCTCTTATTTATTAGAAGAAATAACACATTTTTCAAGCTATTATATTGAACAAAATGTTAAAAAGAAAAGAAGAATAAAAAATTATTAAATATATGATTTAATATAAATTATTAAAAGCTAAGCAAAATAGGCGCTTAAGTCGTTGGTTTTAAATTGATCCTTTTTTTTCAAACTTTAAACATTCCTTTTTTTTTGTTTTCTTTCGTTGTTTTTTTTTAAATTCTTTTATTCAATAGTATCTTTCACTGAAGTTTACTTTAAAGAATGTGATTAAAATGAATGAACTGATATCATATGATAAGATGTGATAAGATTTACGTTGTTAAGATCAGTACGATTAAGCCTTATCTGATGAAAAAACATGATTATAAAAATTAAATTAATTGTAAATAATAAATTGAAGAAATACATTAACTGAAAAAATTGAGAAAAAATATAAATGAAAAATTTAGACGATGAATTGACATTTTTTTAATAAACTAATTATTTCTTAACAATATATTATCATGACTATAGTCATAATTGAAAGATTGTTGATAATTTTGATTGCGTCATAAAATTATACGATGATATTTGTATTAAATCTATTCGTGAATAAAATTATAAAAAAGCATTTTTAGCTGAATAATTTGAAGCATTTCAATATAACAAACCAAAATTAACTATTTTATTATTGTTATTGTTATTATTATTCATTATTACTATATTATTATTATTACCATTTATGTTTATGTTAAATACTAAAAAGAAAAATTCTGAAAGAACGATAACAATTTTAAATAATTTAAACACTTCAGTTATATACTGTTTAGTTTAAAAAAAAAAAAAAATCAAATATTTTTGGAACAAATTTGAGATAGAATGAATTATTCCGTATAGAAATGAAAACATAATATATGGTCATTTTTATTTTTGTTTTCAATCAATTTTTAAAAAGCGCTTCATAATTTTAAAGTTTAAATAATGGCTTTTCTTTTTATTTTTATTTTTTCCAGATGAAAACTGCTATCATTGCTATTTGTTAATTGATTGGATGGAAAAGAAAAATTTCCACAATTTATTTAATAAATTTTAATTTTCTCAATTAAAAGATAATAACAATTATGCAGAAATATTCATTCAAATATTTTTTTTTTGGTAATCTTTCTGAGAAAATATTTAATAAGCATTTTACTTAGTTAAATTCACTCATTGGATAAATTTTTGATATTATTTCAATCTAATCCAAACTTATGAATTTAATTTAAATATTGTAATTTTTCATTGCAAATAAATTGCATAGAAGGAAAATGTCTTTAAAAAAATGTTAAATTATCATTCGCGAAGTTATTCAATGAAAATTTAACATTTTCAAAATTATTTTATAAAATTTTAACATCAGCAAATATTTCATTTCATTTTCTTCATTAAATATTTACTATACGGCAAATTCTAATTGCTAATAATTAAAAAAAAAATAATCACAAATTTTCTTTGAATAATAAAAATAATAACTTTTTTTTGTATATAAAATAATTTCTTAACAAATTATGGCAAAATAAATTAATCAAACTTTTTTTTTTCAAAGCAAACAGAAAAAAAATTTTTCTTGAAATTTGCAACACGAAACAAATTAAATTTCAAACAAATTTAAAAATTTTATTGTATTTTTAACAAAAATAAAAAATACGGTAAATTCTAATTGCTAATAATTTGCAAAATTTTTATCATTTTTTTCTTTTAAATAACGAATTGGATTTTTTTTTTTTTGAAATTGTAAATGAAAAAAAAAAGAAAAAACTTTAGAAAGATTCGAACAATGGACAATATGTCAATGCACAGACATTTATATGTATGTATGTATGTACACACACACACACACATACATACATTTGTATGTAGAAAAAAGAATTGACAATTGGTTGATTAACGATTACCACTAAAATCATTTAGCTATTTTTTCGTTAAAATAATAAAAGCTACAAAATTTTAAATATTTATATATATGTGTGTGTATGTGATGTATGTGTGCATTTCATGTTACCATGTATGTGTGTATGTGTATGTATGTGCATGTTTATGTTTACAGCGAATTAATCTTTTAAATTTAACATTTGTAATTTAAGTTTTAATTAAACTTTGTTAATGATCTGACTTGTTTCAAACTTAATTTGCTAGTGTTATCAAATTTAAATTGTTAATTAATTAGCAGGTAAGTTACTGATCGAAAATAGATGAGCGTATAATGTCATTTATTATTCGAAAATATTAACTTAAAATAAATTAAACTTAAGCTCGAATTAATGATTTCGAAATTTGCTAAATTAGCGTTTGTATTATTGGTATTAATAAATTTTTTCAATTTATTTTTTTGATTTGTTTCATTTTAAGATATAATTCATATTGCATTGTAATTATTAATAAGTAGTAATATAAACTAATGATAATTACTAATAAATAAACAACACTAAATTGCAATAAATTAAGCCATTAAATCATATTGAAATTATAAATAATTACTTGTAATTAGTCTTCAATTTAATTTTTCAACTTAATTACAAGCAAAATATCAATGACCGATTTAAATGATTTCTCTTTCTCTCTCTTTTTCTCTCGTTTTTCCTTCCTCTCTCTCTCTCTCTCTCTTGTCTTCTTCAATTCAAAATGATAAGATATGACTAAATATGAAAATTTTGTAGCTATAAACAATAATAATTGAAGTGAAAGAAAAATTATTGAAATGAAAAAAAAAAACAAAAATTTCCGGAACGAAACAGGCAGTTTTAGCCGTATACGGAAAACAGAAAAAAAGGATACGGAAAAAGAAATTTTTGCGAAATTTTGAATCTGTAATTTGACCGAAAGCATTTTGGAGTAGGGGAATAAATGAAATAAATTTTGTTTTTATTTTTTGAAACTCGCTGTAAGACACCAGAAGATCAAACTCTCTCTCTCTCCCTGTCTCTCTCTCTGCTACTGAGAGAATATTTGAAAATTCAAATAGAAAATTCAAATTTTTAATGAAAGGAAAAAAAATATAAAATGTTTCAAACGATGATAATGATATAACGACTTTCAAATAGAATTTGAAAAAATTCGAAGTTATTGTAAACTAAATTCAAATGCTAAACTCATTTGGAATAGTCAATTTTAAATTAAATCGATTAAATATTGAAACTGTAAATAAAATTTCTTTCAAATGTGGAGGATTTAATAAACAAATAAATTTTATAATAGTTGGAAAACTGAAACAAATGAAAATTTAAAAATATAATAAACAATAGATTTACTGAAATTAAAGTTTTTTCTAAAAAAAAAATTATAAACAAAAGCGTCTCTAAAATTAAAATTTGAAAAGTATGACGAAACAAAAAAAAAATTATTTATTTAATTTCTGAAAATTAAAATTTGGAAAAAATATTAAATAAAGAGTTACTAACACTCAATTTGAATAATACTATAATGCTAAAAGAAATATTGAAATGTTGGAATGATTTTTTTATACGTATATATACTGATCTTTTTTAAAAAAAAAAGAAAGGGAAAAATTCAGAAACAAATAAAAATACAGAGAAAGGGAAAGAGAGAGAGAGAGAGAGAAGGAGAAGAGAGGAAGAAAGATAATTAAGATGAAATTTGCATATTTTTTTGATTATAAAAATATATCAGCAAGGAAATAATAATGGTGAAACTATTTGTAAAATGGAAATAATATAAAAAAATTTCTCAAAAAGAGAAAAAAATTCATATTTGCAGGTGTTTCCTTCTTTTTTATAAATTATAGTTATAATGATAATAAGATTAGTAACAATGATAATGATAACAACAAATGATAAACATTTGGAGTAACAAAAAAAAAAAGAAGAAAGCGAAAGAGAAACAGAAAAAGACAGAGAAAGAATAAAATTTATCAATTTAGTTGAAAAAAAAAACAAAGGTAAAAAGAAGTTTAATAAAAAAAAGTGATGATGAGGAAGAAAGAGAGAGAGAGAGAGAGGGAGGGAGTAAGAAACAAAGAAAGTGAAAAAAAAATGAAAAGGAAGAGTAATAGCATAAATTATTTCATTTTCGCCTTTTTTTTTCTTTCTACTAAAAAATTAATTTGTATTACGGTGAAGAAACAAAGAAATAAAAAATTTTAGTTTATTTTTTTTATTTTTGTATACATTTGTTGTGAACAAAAGCAAAAAATGATATTGTAAATAGTTTTATCAGACAAGAAAATAAGCTAATTTGTAATTTTTTTTTTCTTTATGCAAGAAAAGGAAAGCAGAAATTTATTTTTGTTAATTTGAAAACGAAAATTTAAAATTTGAAAAAATTAGGGAAAGAAGCAAGAAAAAAAAACCATCACAGGCAGATTGCCAGTTAAAAATTAATTATTGCAATTTGAAAATTTTTAATTGGCCAATTTGGGCGTAGTTTTTTCTTTTTTTGTCTTTTGTTTATCTTTTATTTATAATAAGAGATAATTTTTCAACATAAATTCTAATTTAAATTTCAGTTCGTTTTTGTTATTGGTACAATTGTTTGCATTAATCATTAATGGATGAAAATTAATTGAAATTTGTTTAAAATCAAACTAAAATTAATCCTAAATTAATCCCTTTTCATTTGAGCAATGAAAATGAAAAAAGCGCTCCAAGTTACTTCATTGATTTCTTTTTTTACTTCTTTTTACTAATTACTAAATTTTTAATTAAATAATTCCGAGATAATTGAAGTACTGAGACTCCTCAATTTTTGAAAAAAATGAATTCAGATAGCTAAACAAAACTGACGGAAATCTGGGATTAGTACGATTAAAATAGAATTTATTTATACCAATTCATACTAATATTAATTATTATTATCTTCTATGAATGGAACTAAATTAAAGAAGACAAAAATCAAATTTGAAAATGAAGATTAAATTGAAAATAACAAAAAATTGAAAATTCCAAATTTCCAAGTAGTGACTAAATTTTCTTTTCTTCAGAAAATTTTTGTTAAAAGTTCATTGGAAACATTTTTCAATCGCCGATCATTTGTCTTTGTTTGACAATGTAAGCTAGTTTAAAGAAGCCAATTTTTCAAGAATTACAAAAATTAAACGGAACTTGAGTTTTTTTCTTTTTTTCTTTTTGTTTCAATTTGCCGCTAAAAGTTGGCTTATGATTAAAATTATTGTCTTCAAAAATTAGAAGTTAAATTTAAATGCTATGAATATATAAAATATAAAATTGAATACAAATTTAGATTAAGTAATAAATGTAACGCAATTAGTTTGCTCGCACTAACAATACCACAAATCATTTCAAAGCAATTTCATTTTCATTTTTCATTCAATTTAATTTAATTTTATCAATAATTCAATTTCTTTTTTCTTTGCATGATGAAATCAAAAGTTAGAAATTCTAAGAATATAAAGAAATTTTTTTTTGAGCACAAAAAAATTTCATCAATACTTTTGTCAAATGTCAAAATTGCTATCCCATAGGAAATATTTTGTTTCCACGGTTTTTTTTTCTACTCTTTTTTTTTTAAAAACTACTTCGGCTAGTTCGTTCTTGTTCATCTAAAAAAAAAAACACCAATTCCTTTCATTTTCATTTGATGAATGACAAAAAACCGAAAAAACTGCAAAGCTAATTTTCAGCTTTATAACTTTACAAATAATTTCCGGATTTCATTAAAAAAATTTCTCAAATCGTTAAGATAGCACCAGAAATAATTTCCGAATTTTATTGAAATACTTGTCAAATTGTTAAAATATTCGAAATCATATCAGCTAAAAATGGTAAAAGTTAAAATAACATTAAAACATTTTGAAGAAATGTTTTAGAATAAATTTTTACTTTTCAATTTTTATTTTTCAAATCAAAATAGAATGGAATTTTTCGGACAGCAAATTGCATTATTAGCAATTATTATGCAATATATGGATGCATTATCACAAAAAAAAAATAAAAAACGAAAAAAACGGAAAAATGATGGGAAAAAATTATAATAAAAATGAATGAGAAAAAAAATCGTTGTAGAAAGAAATTAAAAAACAAAAAACAAATAGTAATAAAAATGTATAAAAAATGATTTAAAAAAAAGAACAGATGAAAAAGTATGATAAAAAGGAAATGAAAAAAGTGATAATAGTAAAAAAAAAGCGATTAAAAAATCTTGATAAAAGAAAATAGAGAGAGAATAGATCAAAGAATTACGATAACGAAATGAACGAATCATGATAATGAAAAATTACCACCATATTTGATAAATAATGATTTTTGAAAATTAAACATACCTCAAATTCTTTTCGTAGAATTGGCCCAGCACTTGCAATATATAATTTATGAGCATCATCCATTACAAGCTGAACTGGTTTTCGTTTAACCTATAAAAAACAAAAATGAAAAAAAAAAGCAAAAAACAAAAATGGAACATTTTAAATTTGAAATTTCCTGAAAATATCTTTCTAAACACCTTTTTTATTTATTTATTTATGTTTTTTCTATTTTCTCTTTTTTTTTACTTAGTATTATTTACTTATAGAAGTAACATATTATAAATTTGATATTTTATTTATATTTTAGTTTAATTTTTATTTGTTTTTTTCGAGGTAAAATTTATTTCAATGTTTTATTTTTTTATAAAAATTTTTGATTAATGGAAATGAATGAAATAAATTTCGAAAATAAGTTAAAATAAGACAACAAGTATTAAAGTTCATTGTTTTTCTTCTTTAATTTAAACATGACGAATGAAATTTCTGTTCAATTAATTTCAATTATTTAATTATAATAAAAATTTAAGCAAATTTTCATAATAATACTAATAATATAAGTTCCAAAGAAAAAAAGACGAAAGTCCTAGTAATATAATCTTGAAATGAATAAACTAGCACCACTATCATATATAAAATCGGTAAATCAATGAATTTTGAACCGGAAAAAAAAACAGAAAAACGGATTACTTGTCTGGTAGCAAAACGTATACATCGAAAATACAATACGACATTATCTTCCTGAATTTCCAATGCAAATTTCACCCAATCTTTGGTAAATTCAGGTACCAAAAATGATGCTAACGCTTTGGTATCGGTTTCTTTGCTTGAATCCGTATAAAGTAATGTAATATTTGTTTGATTATCGCCTTAAAAAAAAAATGAAACGCAAAGTTTTTTCTTTTTTAAAAATTAATTTTATGAAAAAGTAAGAGAAAAAAAAAATAAAATTAATAATTTTTCAAATCAAAAAATAAATCAACTCGAATAATATTTTAATTTTAACAAAATCATATTACTAATTCTAACAAATTTATTTGTACAAAGAAATTTATGATATGAAAAACAAATATTTCAAATTATTGCTAAAAATTTGTCTTTTTTTTTTGCTGTAACAAAAAAATGTCACAAGCTGATAAAAATTTTTAATTGAAAATAAAATTTGAAATGTTCAAACCGGCTGATTCAACTAAAACACCGAGATCAACAACCGTATCAAGCGGATTAACAACAGCAAATAAATATCCTCCTTGACGATCATCCGGTCGAATTACTGCTGTAAATGCAAAATTCCGGAAAAATTTTCGCGGTAGGTATTGTCGATATGGCACAACAATTTCAACACCACGCTGCAAAATTTTTGTTATTAGAAATAGATAAGAAAAATTTAATTTCTTATTTTGTACTATTAATTTTTTTTTATCAATTAATCTTATCATTAATTAATTAAGATGTGAAAAAATGTTTTTGTTTTGTTTTCTGTTTTTTTTTCGTTTTTTACTTCTTTAAAATATTTCAACATACATTTGTGTCATTCGCAACAAATACTATTTTTTTTCATTTATCATTGCAAAAATTTTGAAGTTTGCATTTTTAAACTTTTTTAATTGCAAAAAAAGATGTTTATTCTTGCAAGCGTAAAATTTAAAAGAATTTTTTTTTTAAGTAACCTTAATTCCAACAGCAGGAAATCCATCAAGACCTTTAGCTTTGTAAAGCTCAACACGTTCATTTAATAAACTTTTTACTGGCACCAAAAGATCGATATCTGATTCAGAATCTGAAATTATAAAAAGGACAAATAAAATTTACATTAAACTTTTATAACTTTTTATTTTTTTTTTTTAAATTGACCATTTTAGTTTAAAGAAAAATCTATTAGCTTCTAAAATTTCTGAACTATTTATTAATTTATGCTAAAATTTTTCAACAAATTGTAATTTTTATAATTTTGGATGCTATTTGCTAATCATTTTATTTATTTTATCGCAGTTATACATTATCAATTTGATATTATTTGCCAATGTTAATTAGATGTGATTAGCAGTAATAAAATAAAATATATTGAAATTTTGAAAGTATAGCTTTTTTTGAAAGTTGAAATCTTGAAGGTTTAATTTTTTTTTGAAAGTTCAAAATTCAAACATTAGAAATAAACAAATTTCACTTATGAATGCCTTAAGTAAAAAGTTAAAAATAAGCATTAGTTTACATTATAACAATTTTTACAAAAAGAAAGTTATCAAAAAAATCGAAAAGTTTAAACTATTCCTTAAATGTGAAAAAATTATTTTATTAAAAAATCAAGAAGTGGAAAAAAAGCATTGTGACATTGCTATTTAAATGAATTCATTAATTCTTGCTATAAGAAATTGAATAATCAATTACTCATCTGATCGGTTAATTATAATTAAAGTTATCGAAAAAATAAAAAAAAAATAAGAATTCGAGTGCATGGAAACTAGTCGAAATAGTATTTAAATAATTTTTGAAACATATCAAAATTTAAATTATTTATGTTAGTAATGAATTATTTGACGCAACTAATTGAATTTAAGCTTTCAATATTTACTTTTTTATTTTTTATCGTATTATTGAAAGTATCTCAAGAACAAAAAAAGGAAAACAGGTACTGGTTTATTGAGAATTGAAATTAAAATTTTCGATTAATTTTGATTTTCAAAACAATAATTTACACTTATAGGACAATTCTAAATTTAATTTTTATCTTTTATTTTTCAAAAACACAATTTGGTACTATAATACAATTTTTAAGACAAACAATTTCAAAAAAAGAAAAATGAATTTTACTACGGACAACCACAAAAAAATGAATTCTTGTTTGCATTGCTACAAAGATATATGAAATAGTATGAATTAAAAAACTATTTTTACTGAAAAGAAGAATTTTAAAGTCAAAGAAAAAAAGATGAAAGATAAAAATGATAATATCAATGAAATGATTATCATTTTTAAATCGAAAAAAATAATATATGTATGTAAGTAATGAAAATTTTTCTTTATTTTTATTTTTATTGATTTTTTCTTTTAAAATAATCAAAAAAAAAAATCATTCTATAAGTATATATAAAGCTTAAAGTTAGATAAGAACTGATATGTGATATTATCAAATTATTATCAAAAATTTCAATATTTCCCTCAACAATGCAATTTCATTGCTATTTCAATAATTTCTCATAGATTATTTTATGCTCAAACAAATAATCTTCCCCATATACCATATGCAATTCATCTTCTTATGGCATTTAAAAAATTTTTCGACTATAAAATATTTGGCATTTCGCGTAAAAATTGCCTATTGGGATTTATTTGTAGTGAAAAATGCAAATTTCTGATGAACAAAGCGAAGAAAATCAATCAATCAATAAATCAATAAATCAATCAATCAAGCCGTTTCTTTTTCATCACAAACAATGTAGCAAACAACTATATGAAATTTTAAAATTTTATTTGAAAATAGAAATCGATTTTTGAAATGATAACTTATCACTTATATGTATGATTTTTTTTCCATTTTAATGAATTAATTGTCTTTTTTGTTATTTTAACAATATCACATACATACATTTACTGTTTAACTTATTGTATTAGCAAAACTTTTTTGCTATAACTTTGATATTTGCTATTTTACAATGATAGCTAATATGCGTGTATTTGTTATTGTATTAGCTTTTAAGAGAAAGTTAAAAAATAGAAAAGAAAGGGAAAAAATGGATGTTTCTATGACTCAAATTTACATAAATGTTAAATTTGAAATGAGTGAAATAATCCCAAGGGATAAATTTCACAATCGGATGTTATTTATTCAAAAAAAAAAAAAAAAATATTTGAGAAAAGAAAAATGAGAAAAATAGTGAAATTACTTGAAATAATGTGCATATTTAAATCGTAAAAAAAATTGAAGTAATAGCTTAGATTTTTCATTCTTTTATTTAAATCTAATTTGATTTTATCCATTTTATTTTTGATCGTTTGAAATAAATCAAAAACAATTTTTAAAAACAATTTTCTTTCACGTAAAAACCATTTTTATGAAAATAATTTATGATAGATTATATTAGATAAAAAATTTTAATTAAATTTAAGAAGCTAAAAAAAGGCAAAAGTGTCGAACTATTATTTGTCTATGAATTCACTTTGATCATTAGTTATTTATATCATTTATTAAATACTTCAAAAAAAGAAAAAAATTGGAAAGAAAAAATTATTATAGCGTAAAAATTAACAAAAACTATGATAATTTTAATTAGCATGAACTCTTATAAAATAAAATAAAATAGATTTAAACTAAAACTAAAAATTTAAAAAACAAAAATAAAAAATTATACTAAAAATTATGGCATAAAATACATACATAATGAAAGGTTAAATTAATAATAAGTCATGAATAATTGAAGAAAATTAATTGTTGCAAACATCGGGGAACTTTTTTTTTAACAATTTTCATTTTGAATTATTATAAAATGAGGAAAAAAACAAATAAATTATTGACAGAAATATAGAATCAATGTTTTATGAAATTAATATTTCAAAATATTCCGTTATTTTTGTTTTTTCTTTTATTTTACTCTTTCTGGAAAAGTTATACATATAAAAACAAATATTAAAAAAGTATATAAAAAATATTAGATATAAAAATTATTAAAATACATGCAAAAAATATTAAAGTTATACATATCAAAATATTAATTTTGCAGCTAATTGATGATCTATCACTCAATCAGTCAATTGATCGATCAATCAATCGACTAATCAATCAATAAATCAATTAGTTATTCTACCTTTTAATTTCATTTTGTCTTATCACAATTCATTTCATATTTATGA
Organism: Wuchereria bancrofti; assembly: GCA_005281725.1. Lineage (NCBI taxonomy): Eukaryota > Metazoa > Nematoda > Chromadorea > Rhabditida > Onchocercidae > Wuchereria > Wuchereria bancrofti. The sequence continues at coordinate 1,475,616 of SSBO01000014.1, read as the reverse complement.
TTAAAATTAAATTATAAATTCATTTCACCTTTCTAAAATTCTATTTTTATCCATCTATTCTAATTTGCTTCAATATATCATTTTATTGTAATTTCATAATTCATTTCGCTTTTATATTCATTAGTCTTTCTATTTTATCAATTTCATTCGTTAATATTCAATTCATTTATTAATTCATTTGCTAATTCGATTTCTTATCTTATCATATCATTTGTCTACTTTTTTCGATTTCTAATCATTTCTTTTATTAATTCTAAAGAACAAAATATTGTTTCTAATATTAGAAAAAAAATTATACTGTTTAATGATCTAAAAAATATTTTGAAAAAATTAAAAATAAAAAGAATTAAAAGAAAAGGAAAATAACAATTATTTTTATAAAAAATAGAATTTCAATATTTTTAATTTTTTTTTCAATTCTTTTTTCTCTTTTTTGATTCATGCAATGCTTTTTTCATTCAATTTGTATATGCCATTTCATTTTTAGAATCATCCATTTTTTTGCAATTTAGCTAAACGATACTTTAGATAGGTTAAAGGTCAAGAATAAAAATGATAATGGTGATAAAGGAAGATGAAATGGAGAAAAAACGAAAAAGTTCATTAAAAAAATCAATTAATACAGTCGATTTGTGCTTTTATTTTTATCTTTAACAATAATTATCAGTATTTATCAACACTGATAATTAATTTATTGTTAGTACTAACACAACATTAAATTTTATCAATCAATCAGTAATTGATTTGTAATTAACATTTATCAGCAATTTTTCTTAGCAACTAATTTCTTGCAATTACATAATTGATTAGATCAAATATTGTTTTTCAATTTTAAATTTAAATCAGCACAAATTGCTTTATCGTTTAAAATTTCACTGTAAGAGAATTTTATAATGTATTGTGGATTTTAAATTTTTGAAAAATTTTAAGAGTTAAATTTGAAATATATAAACTATTTTTTGTAAGATTAAAAACAATTATTAACATAGCATTTTTCAAAATAAGTAAAGTAATTAATTGATATAATTAATTTGCAAACTAATTTAAAATTTATATAAAGTATTTGCGTGAATAATATTTTGCATTGCACAAAATATTTGCGCCGATGAAANATAAAATAATAATTCAAGATATTATCTTTTATCATTAGTTAATATCACTATTCAAAATTCTATACTGAAACATATAAATACTTTAAATGTTTATGCTCAAAAAAATAATTTCAAAATTGATTTTTTGAATCTAAAAAACACAAGTAGTTTAGTTTACTTTTGAATAGAACAATTTTTATTTCATTAAAAAATTCTTGAATTTATTTTATTGCTTTTTTCATTTATGAAAAAAAAAAATAATGAGAAAATCTATTTTTATTTTTTCACAAAATCTTTCAAAAAAAAAAGAACGAAAAAATTGGTAAATAGTTCAAGTATAAGTGAAAAATTTCTCTCTTCTTATTTTTTTAATCTTTTGATCTCATTGTTTATTTTTTTTTCGTTTCAATCCCAACGAAAAAAAAAACGAACAAATCAAAGTAATTTATCATTTACCAAAAACAAAAAGTTTTTCGCAAAAAAAAACGAATTATTTCATTAAAAGCTAACTTTAATTTAAATTATATTAATAAAAAAATAAAAAAAACTAATTCATTCAAATTGGATTAAAAGGAAATACTGCAACTACTCGGTAAATTATCTTTCAATGATAAGTGATATTTTAATTAACATATTGTTCATAATTTATCAATGTTATCCTATTTAATGAATACAAAAACAATATATAATGATGGGTAAATGAAACAAAAAAGGATGGGTAAATAAATTGGAAAGAATGGGTAAATAAATTAAGAATTACTAAAGGTATACTGATCATACCTATTCAGTAACAGAATGATATGTCAATTACATGATCAAATTATCTACCAAATAATTTTATTATTAAAAAATAATTTTTATGAAAGTTTTTCAGTAACAAAAATTTATTATTGAAAAATTTAACAGAAAAAATTAACACTAAAATTTATTATTACTTACTAATTTTAAAAGTAAAATAAAGAGAAAAGTAAAAAAAAGCTAAATAAATATGAGAAATAATTAAAATTACAACGATCTAACAATTTCCGTGAAACGATGCTTGCAATGTTATCATTGATAATCATCAAAAATTTCAAAAATTATCAAATCATTTTTTACACTTTCACATATGAAAAATTTAAATGAAAAAAAAAAACAATGAATCATAAAATTTTATTCCTATCTCAAAAAATCATCATTCAACAATTTTCTTTTCTCATTTCATAAGTAATTTTTTCTTAATCAGATCATTTATCATTATATGCTTAATTAGATTTTTATGGAAAAAAGAGTGTCCCTTTCATTTTAATTTTTTTGAATTCATTTAATTTTTTTTTTAAATTTCTTTATTCATTTCATTCATTCATTTTATTTTTCTCCCCACAATTTCCACTTTTGTCTTTTCCCTCTCAAAGATCAAAATAATTTATGACTTTAGAAAAACTTTTATTACTTCGTTTTTTCCCCATCTTCACTTTTCTTTAATTTATGTTCTTTTTCTTTAAAAAAAAAGAAAAAAAAAACTGAAGAAAAAAAAAGACGGATGCCCACAAAATCTATTTGTGTTTCAGAAAGGTAAGAAAAAAACGAATTAAAAAAAAATGAAAAAACAGTTAGAAACATTTTTTAAATTGTTTCAGTTAAATTATTAATTGATAAAAACTTTTTCTTCTTTTTCAAAAAAAGAAAATAGTACGAATGTATTACTTTTCTAATTTTAAATAGATTAATATTAAAATATTTTACATTTAATTAAAAGCAAAGGAAAAGAAAAACCTAAAAAAAATTTTATTTAAACAACTTTAGAAAAAAAAAACAAAGAACGAAGTAACAAAGAAAGAAAGAAAATTGTTAGTTTTTTATAAAAAAAAAAAAATAAGGATGAATTTGTTGAAGAAAAAAGGTAGACGAAAAAATTTTTGCTGAAAAATTTTTTTTTTACTTTTTTCTCCCCAATGAAAAATATTGATTGGTAAAAAATCCGAAAAACAAAAAGTAAAATCATTTTATAAAAGAGTAAAGTAGTATTTTTTTTTCTTTTCCGCTAATTATTTTCCATTTTTCCTCCTTAATTTTTCCTGGTTTAATCAATATTTTCTAAAATTTTTTTATCCTATAATATTTTAAACAAAATTAAATTTAATTCTTAGTATAAATTTTTATCCAAAAGAAAAAAAAATTGTAAAATGATCATTTGTTTATACTATTGTTATAATAATACTTTATAATAAAATATGATATTGCTAATTTATTAAAAATGTAAACACATTTCACGTAGAAACTCCGCAAAATATCAGCGTTTTTCACGTAAATGTTATCTAATCTTTTATCATTAATATCATTTAAAACATTCAACACTATGTGCTTTTTTTCAAATCTAAACTTTTTTCTACGTTATACAATAATTAACGTTCGTACGTCAAAATTTTCAAAATTTTATACGAACTAAGACTTATTGTTTAAATTAAATTAACAAAAGATTAATATTCTTTAATCATTCTTTCCTTTTCTTTCTCTTTCTCTCTCTCTCTCTCTTTCTTCTATTTATCATATCATTTTGATTTCATTTTACTTCAATGACAAATTTATATCATAGGATTTCTTTTTTTTTCTCAAAGAGCAAAAAAGTATACAAGAAAAAAAGAAATCAATCTGAAGGCTTTCAAATTAGAAGAAATAAGTTGAAATGCAAAATTTTTTGCTAAAAAACTTAATTAATTATAAAATATTATAATTTAACTTTAAATTTAAATTTAAATAAATAGCCAACGATTGATTATGCTTAAGGACTATTGATGCAAATAACAAATAACACACACAAAAAAAAAAAAATTTATGATTGTTAAAAAGTAATACAATGAAAACGAAACAAAATATCTCTTCAATTATTTTTATTTAAAAAGAAATATTTACACAATTTTTTTTGCATTTAAAATTTTTATAATAATTATAACGATTGATCATAATTACAACAATTAATTAATTCTAATTAAATTTACTTAAAAGCTAATGAAAAAAAGATTAAAAACATTAATTAACATTTTACATTTAATTCTTATAAGTAATAATGATATCAATAAACATATTTATTAATTTAATTTAATTTGTGAATTATAAAAGATATAACAATTTAATAATATTAAACTCATGGACTGACCTCCGGGTGCATTTAAATCAATGCTTAAAACGTTGAAAATTATAATATACAGTAGTAAAAAAGGTAGATACAATCGTACAGTTTTCGTCATAGCATCCAATTTCAATTTGTAATTATAATTTTTTTTTTTTTTTGAAAAAATTCAGATTAATAATTCAATATTTGCTAATAGTATCATTTAGCATTTCGTCCAGAAAATCAAACAAAATATTAGTTTTTCAGTTCAATTGGAATTTGAAATGTACACTTCAATTCAATTCAGTCAATTTATTAAAGAAGAAATTTGTTGCAGTAAAATATAGAATATAGCAGATCAGTTTTGATTAGATTAGAATTAATTTAATTTCAATTGAAATCAACAATTTTCAATTAGTTCACTTTTTAAAATGTAATAACACTTCGTCGTAATATTGTCAAATTCGAAACAATAAAAAATTTCGAATTCATTCGAATGAATAGAAAATATCGATGAAAATAATTAGTTAGTCGAATTTATGGAATAATGATGCAATTATTTAGAAAAATAAAAAGAAAATTTTTTTTGAAAGAATTTGAAATTAATAATCGCAATTGCAAATAAAACAATAATTTCGTATTATTGTAATGTAATATCGAATTGTTGTAATTGATATTTTACAATTAGCAATATTGGCAATAATATCGATGTGAAAATTTTTCATTGATGAAATAATTATTATTATCACTAAACAATTCCAAATGATTGATTAATTTCAATCATTTGCTACGATATCATTTTTCTTGGCCAAGAAATGTTCCATCAGCTAGGCTTAGTAGCCAATAAATAGAGCCAACAATAGCCAATAGAGCAAATATCCGTTGTAAAATTAAGGCAAAAATGAGGAAGTAAAGAAGATGAAAAAGAGGGCGGTACTTTCACTTTTTTCTTCGCTTTTTTTTCAAAAAAAAAAAAAAAAAAAAAACGAAATATTATTTCGGTTTTTTTCTCTGTTAAATTGTTAAAGTTTCTTTACTTTTCATGCAATTTTTTTTTTCAAAATTTTATTTATAAAATGTTTAATTTTAATGAGAGAATATGATAAGTTTCAATTTTTGATAATATTATCAGAATATCACTTTCTTTTCCTCCCGAAATTTTCTCTTCTTTTAACCTCGAATTACCTAAAATAAAATAAAATATCTGATACAATATGTATATGTGTGTAAAGGTAAAAGAAAAAGAAAAAAGGACGATGATGAAATGAAAAGTACAAGCATTTAATAAATTTATAATTTTAAATTTCATAAAAAGTAAATGAATTGTAAAAATTTAAAATGTCAAAAAAAATAGGAAAAAGTTGTATTAGTCATATAAATAGCAAAATTTTTCAATGATAATTGAATATGTGCTAAAATGAAAATTTTTTCAAATATCTTTCAAAGTATTGCGTGAAAAATTAAAATTAAAATTTTTTTATAAAATTAATTGAATAAATGNAAAAATAGGAAAAAGTTGTATTAGTCATATAAATAGCAAAATTTTTCAATGATAATTGAATATGTGCTAAAATGAAAATTTTTTCAAATATCTTTCAAAGTATTGCGTGAAAAATTAAAATTAAAATTTTTTTATAAAATTAATTGAATAAATGCAATATTCAATATGATATCATATTAAAATTGATAATTTCATTCTTATTAAAATGCCAAATAACAAATTTCTCAAAAAAAGAGAGAAAGAAGTTCGTATGGACATAGCAAAATGGCTTTAAAATTTATAAATAATAGTTTAAAGCTATAAGTTTTCTATTTAATGAACAAAAAAAAAATGCTATTTAAATTTGGTTAACTATAATTTCAAAATTAAATAAATAATTACGATCTAAAATTTTCTCTTTTAATTTTTCTTTCGATTTTACTTTCTTTCAAATTTTGATACTTTTTATTACCTTAGCACTTTAAATAATTCGTAATTTAATAAAGATTTGAAAAAAAAAAACCAAAAACAAATTTATGCCAATTGCTATTAAATGTGACGCAACGTGGAAGATTTAAAAGAAGAAATGAATTATTCAAAAAATTAGCAGTAATTTATAAAAGTTATATAGCAAAACAAAAAATTAAATTAAATTTTTATACAAAAAAAAATTAATTCACACCTAATAGAAAGGATAATTTAACATTGAGGAATATTAAATTGGAAATGAAAAAGCAGAAGAAGGGAACAGGAAATGAAATTATTTTTGATGAAATGAATTTGACATTATATCTTTAATATCTTTGATATTCTATATTATATTTTATATCTTTGATATTGCTTTAGTTAACAATAGCATATCAAAAAAATAAATAAATAAAAAATAAAACAATAAATGTAAATTTATGATTTAAGTTAAAAGAAATATTTATAAAAATAACTAAATTTTTTCTTTTTTAAATTTTTCTTTTTATATCTGAAATGAAATTTCAATTATATAAACAATGATTTATAATTATTACTTAATAATAAATGATATATGCAATAACGCAACATTTATGCGTGAAATTAATACATGGTATGACGCACGTGAAAATAATAATAAAACACAAAATGTTTGTCAATATAGAAAATTTATAAGATTTAAGAAAAATGTTACATCAAAATTTTCACTAAATAAATTTTATGCAATTTTTTCAAGATTTTTATTTTAAAATTTGATCTTTATAACTTCCTTAAATCAATAATAATATATAAAAATATTTTTTTCATTTTTTTTGTATTAAAATTAAAAAAAAGGTAGCAATTTGATGAATGTATCAAATTACACACATATAGAAGTTTAAATTATTTTTGATTAAATTTGAAAATTAGTGGTTTTTCTTTTTGAAAACTTTTTATAAATCTATTATATCAATTAAATATGATAAACTATCGCATTAACCAAAATCATTCAATAAATTTAATTAAAGATTATTGTTTTTTTCCATTTTGACCTTTTAATTCGTTTCATTTGCAGAAAAAGGAAAAAAAAGAGATAAGAAAGGTCAAGGTTTGATTTTGCAAACAAAAACTATTATTTAACAATTTATTTATTCAAATTTAAATTTTTATTACTATATTTAAAAATTTATTTTATTTCAAATTTATTTTATTTATTACTATATTTAAATAATCTACAAAAAAAATAAATTAATTAAAATAATCAAATCATAAGTGAGAATATATTTTGATTCGTAGTAGAAGTTATCACTATATTATATTGATTATCTTTTCACGTATCATTTATTTGTTCCAGTGCAAATGGCATTTAAATTTTTAATTTCTTTCCTTTTTAAATTTTGCTTTTTGAAATAAATACTGTTAAAAAAGAAATTAAAATTTTCAATATCCATTTCAAATTAGATAATAAATGAATTTGAAATTTGAAAAGAGAAAAAAAAGAGAAAATTAGAAAATTCCGAATTTTTTTTACAACCGATGAAAAACCAGAAATTACTAATAATAAAATGAATGAATAAGAAAAAAAGAAAAGACGCAAACAATATTCTTTTTAATTATATTAGTTTATGGAATTAAATTTTTCAAACAAAAACGAGAAAAGGAACTTTTACTAAATATTTAATTTTAATTAAAATTATAAGTTTAACAATACATGTGTATATTTCTTTATCAGGAAAAATTTTTTTTGCATCAAAACGTTTCATTTCAAAGGAAAAAAAAAACATTTCTTATTAAAAATGCTATTAGAATACTAAAAAATTTAAACATCATTTAAAAAAAAAGAAAGAAAAAAAAACAAGAAAAATGATGAAAAAAAAATTTTGATAAATTTGATGGAAAATAAATTTGAAAAGACGAATAAATATGAATGATTCTTTTTCTTTCCTTTTTCTTTTAATTGCTATATATATTTTAGAAATTGAAAATGCAAAATATGTGTTAGATAGAAATTAAAAATTTAACCTAGAAGGGAACTAGCAAGACATATTATTATACATACAGATGATAAGGAATGAAGATAATTTGAAAAGGAAAAATTTTTCAAAATTTTCGAAATATTCTATGCCACATTTAAATTCTCTAATTTCTGTGACATATTTTTGACTTATAAAATGATTGATGCATGCTTATATATATGCATGCATACTGCTAATATTGCCCAAAATTTTACATTTAAATCGATATAAGCATTAAAAGCATAAATTTAAAATGGAAATTGGTAATTTCGTATAGTTACACATTTAATCCATTTCTTATTTTTTTTTTTTTTAAATTTATTTCCTCTTTTCTTTTTTCTCTTCTCGTTTTTGCTATCTTTTCTTTCCTTTTTTCACTTCTATTACTTATTTGTTCATTAAAACGTCTTATTTTCTTTCTTTTCTATTTCCGTATAGAAAAATTTGATTTAAAAAATTTGCAAATATAAAATTTTGTCGCAAATATCTTTTTATGCTGACATTTTAACATTTTAGCTAATAAATTGCAAAAGGCACAAATCGCTTTTTCATTTTTATTTTTTTGTAAAAGGCACAAATCGCTTTCATTTCATCATTTTTATTTATTATTATGCATAATTTTTTTATTATACATTATTTAAAATGACAAAATTTATTGATTTCATTTCAAAAATTTGTCTAATTCAAATTAATTTCCTTTTTAGCATAAAATTTTTATTTGCTTTTTTTTCTCCTCTCATTTAGTAAAATGAAATAATTTATAATAATAGTAGAGAGAAAGTATAAGAGGAATAAATTATATACAAGAAAGGGAAAGAAGAAAAAAACTTTCTCGAAAATAAATTTGAAAATAAAACAAAAAAAGGAAATGAAGACACTTTTACCTTATTTCGTATATTATTTTCAATATTCTTATTTTAATTATTTATTTTCATTTTAAAAAACATGTTGAGCATTTCAAATTAATTAAAAAGCATAAATATCACGTATAATAATAAAGAAGATCACGTATAATAATAGTAAATATATATTGTTACGTCTAATAATAATGAAAAAAAAAATCACGTATAATAATAAAGAGGATCACGTATAATAATAGTAATGCCACGTTGAATAATAATAGTAAAAATATAAATATATATTCTATTACGTAAATGACGCAACTAAAGTTGCAAGAAAAAAAAAGATAAAGGAATGAAAGGTTAGTGTGATGATAATGACAAGATTACGGAATTGTATTATAAAAAAAGAAAAAAAAAAGGTTGTTGAAATGAAGGACGAACCGAAAGGGTAAGAAAAAGAAAAAAAAAAAAAGGATCGCTTCAATTTATGCCATCGAACAACCCGAAATAAACCCATACAAATCAACTAATCAAACCGTACAAATTCAAAATTTTTTTATATCTGTAAATGGGTGTATTTGTATATAAATTTATGCACTGATCGTTTTTTTATAGATCAATTAACCATTTCATTTTATAAATCAATTAACCATTTCATTTTATAAATCAATTAACCATCTCATTTTATAAATCAATTGACTGTTTTGTTTTATTAATCAGTTGATCATTTGTTTTGTTTAATAAATTAACTTGGGCTGTTTTATTTTATAAATCATTTTAATTTTATAAATATTAAATTTTTTTTATAATTGTTTTTATTAAATTTTTATTTTATTTTATAATTTGTTTAATTTATTTTACATTTTTTTTTGCTTCTTACTTCTTACTTTTTTTATTTTAAGATGTTACAAAATATGATTATGCTAACATAAATAAAATACATTGAAAATATCACATCAAAGATTTTACGTCCAATATTACTATTCTAATATTAATAAAATGTTAAAAAATAATGATTACGTGCTTTTTGTTTTTTTTTTTAGATAAATAAGAATTTGTAGAATGGAAAACATGTGGTTTCAGGAAAAAAGGGATTTTTTCATAATCAAAATTTTTAATATTTAAAAAAATTGAAATAGAATATGGTAAAAATTTATTAAATCATGATAGCAAATCTATCATATCCATTTTCTTATTTAATTAAATCTCTCACAAAATTGTATTGTTAAAAAAAAAGAAAAAAAAAACGAAAGTTGAATGTTATTTTTAGGATTAGACGAGCATTCATATTTTGAAAAATGAAGAATTATCAGTCTTGAATGAATCATAATGTCAAAATAAATGATAATAACAAATAATAACGACAATAACAATAATGATAATAAATAGTAATAATAACAATAACAATTAGTATAACAATAATATTAAATTATAATAATTATAATAATAATAATAGCATTAATAGTGCGGTGAAATATTTGTAGTATTATATGCATTGAATTATAAATGTATCATTAAATTATCACTTATAAAATCAATAAGAAATAAAATAAAAAATGTTGTTCTAATTATTTTACATTTTTTTAAGTTGGCTATAAAAAAAGACTTTTAATTAAATATTACTAGTCGATGTTATATGAATGAAAATATATTCCTTAAATATTTTTCTAACAAGTCAAAAGATAAATTTTAAATTAAGCTATAATGAGCTAACAACATATCAGATAAATTATAATATTTCAATGAAAATATTCAAACAAATAATTTAATAATTAATAAAACGTTTTCACAAAATACTTTCACATCACATACTTATTTAATTATATTTAAGCAGTAGAATTTAAAATTTTTTATTATCTAATCATAAAAATAATCAATTTCATATAATATCGAAGTGAATTGATATGATAAAAAGATGTGATTAACCACATTTAAATTGCTTATTTACTTTAATAATTGAATTATTTGTTTACTTTTTATTAACGAATTGTTTTTTTCTCTCTCTCTCTCTTGCACATTTTTTTCTTTTTATAAAAATGATTGACAAAAATTTTTCGCAAAATTTATTCAATCATTTCACACGGCATTTCATTGACCGCATATAATTGATTTTTCTCTTATTATTGTTATTGCTATTCTTATTGAATGATCAATTTATTATAACAATAAAAAGTAAAAAAAAAAGATTAATATAATTGCTATGTGCAATTTCTATGTGAACCATGCATTTTTTCATATGCAAATTCTTATGAAATTTTCAAAAAATTAATTTATCAATTGTAAATAATCGTTTCATCTTTTTTTTCTCATCCTCTTTCCTTTTCTTTTTTGTATCAGTAAAATTATTTAACAAAAAAAAAGAAAAATTTTGATATTTTTTAGCAGAAAAAGAGAAATTGTTAGGTTATTAATTAGTAAAATCAGTCTTAGCAAATTTTAATAAATATTTAACGAACAAAAACAATTAGAAATTCACAACATTTTGTTCTCTTAGCTTTTATAATTTTTTTTTATAATTGTTCAAATTTATTGACAAATTAGAAATTTATTTTATTCCAATATTTTTTAATTCTTTCCTATCATTTCCGATTGTTGAAAAAATGATAGGAAGAAATTCTAACGAAACAATTGCACATTTCGCTTTTTATATTCATTAAAGCATTTTTATTTTATAAAATTTATAATCCTTATTTTCTAATTTTTAATTAATTATTATTTTTTTTTTTGCTCCACATTGCTTCTTTCACTTTTTTTTCAAACTGATTGTGTGTTTTTATTTGTTATTTATTCATTTTTAAGTGTTATCTTTTTATGGGTGTCAAATTACTTGTTTAAATAATTTTTTATTATTTCAAAAAGTATGTATTAATTATCTCTTTACGATATGTTATTTGTTTTAATCCGTTTTTTTTTTGATTTGTAGTTTGCTATAATTTCAATGTTTAAATTGTGTTTGAATTTTTTGTTAACTGTACAACAAATTGCGGTCACATCAAAACGGCGAATACTAATTTGATAAATGAAAATAATTACGCTCAGACGGTTAGCGCAATTCATTTACAAATTTCTCTCCAAAAAAAATTACATTTCCATTTTTAACCGCATAATTTGCATTTTAACGCATTGTGATCTTTAATTAGTGAGCAATTAATTAATCAAAACGAAACCCTTCGAGCAATTTAAGAAATGAAATTTTGAATAATTGAGAACACTTATCTCATGTCAAAGGTTATGTATCGAATTTTATTGACATATAATAAAAAAATTTTATGCTTGCAACAAATATTTGGAAGTGAAAAAAAGAATTGGCAATTGTTAAGCAATCATAAACCTACAAAAAAAGAGAAAAAAAGTGGACGAATTTTAAAAAAATAACAAGGAAATCTAGAAATTTAATTTTAATCATAAAATTTTTAAATAGAAATTTAATTAAATTTGATTTTCATTTACTTTCTATGCTAATAATTTTTTTGAGAATCATTTTAAAAAGAAATTTTTTTGTTTTTTTGAGATTCTTTATCACACATTTGTTCCTATTCAATCTTTTTTTTTTTTTTGTAACAGCGTTTAATAATCTTTAACAATTAATTAAATTTCTGATTTTGAAATAAACTATAGTTCTATTTTAGTTATGGAAGTTTATAATGGAATAATTTGGATATATAAGGCATTGTTATAAAAATTTTGTTAATTAAGCATTTTCAATTAACTTTGTTTAACCTTACTGCATATAGTAATCAGAGTTGTTTATTGTTGTTTTATGTAATAATTAATTTTATTTAAATTTGTTAATTAATAATGCGAGTAAAATGTGCATTGTAATCAACAACATTTGAACTTACTGTTTGTATATCATTGTAGCTTAATGTAATTAATTATTCTAACATTTATCATAATTAATTTTGTTTATTTATAGAGAGCGATTTTATTCTATTAAAAATGTAATTTAAAATGTGAAATTATTTTTATTATTAATTCATAAAATTTTTCACTTTTTCAAAAAAGAAAGCAAAAATGGATATAATATTATAATTTAAAAGAAAAAGTAAATAAATGATTTATTTGGAAAGAAATTGTAATAAACAAATAACTCAAACAATAATTACAATAATTATTTCACTTATTGTTACGAATAAAATTTCAAAAAAGAAAGAAAAAAAATTTTATTTCTTTGAATATCAGTTTAATTTAACAGAAAAAAAAGAAAGTTTCCGTAATTTTATTCAATTTCTTATTACAACAAAAAAAAGTGGAAATTTTTGATTGAATTTTTAATATTATCATTTTGCTCGTTTTTTTCTTTTTTGATTAATTTGAGAAAAAAAAAACGAGCGAAATTATAATTTAACCTTAAAATAAAAAATAAAAAAAATTGAAATGAAAAAATGATATGAAGGAAATTAAATGAAATTATTTGATAATTTGATAGCTTTTCTTATCAATAAATAATCATATCAAAAATGATGCAAATTTTAAGAGTTGCAATATATAAAAGAATGAATGAATGATTCATGACGTTTCCACTTTTTTTTTCTCTCTTTTTGTTGTATAAAAAGCAGGAAAAAGTGAAAAAAAAAAGAAAACAAATGTTGCAGTTCTACTTTCCCAGCGTGTAATGCATAAAAAGCATGCATAATATGTATGCAATTCATTCATGCATGCTTTTTTTGCATGTTAAAAAGAAATACATACAAAATAGATGAAAAAAAAAAATGAAATATTTGAAAAGTCAAAAAAAGAAAAAATAAAAATTTTAATATATTTAACTTACATCTAATTTCTTGGCTACTTATCAATAATAAGCATGAAATGTTAAAAAATTTTAAGATTACTTTTTTAAAAAATATCTTTTTAAAAATTACATTGGTTACACATTATTAATAATTATTAATAAGCATAAGATGCTAAAAATTTTCAGGATAAGTTTCATAAAAAAGATTTTGCGCGTATTGTCAAAAATTTCTGTACTTAAATTATTTTTGAAATAAATTATCAGATAATAAATGAAAAATATTAAATTTAGATTAACTAGTTATAAAAATTTGAATTTATAAATGATAGAAATTTGCATACTTCAATTATTTTGAAAAAAATATATTAAGCAAAATATATTAAATGCCTTGAGGATGTGACATAACAATGATTATCAAATAAAGCAGTGTGGAAGTTGGCCTGAATTAGTAGACTAGTTTTAAATTAAATTACTTGTCTATTTTTATATACAACATGACAAAATATTAAATTACTAAATTTAACATCAATGTCATAGCATATTGTAATTAATCACAACTAATCAAATAAAATTTTAGATTAACAAAAAAAAAGTGCAACTGAAATTATCAAATGTTTGTAATGTTATAAAAACACTCAATTTTATGATATTAAAAAAGTTAACTAAATTTAAATATTCGAATTCTTGCTTGCTTAGACATGAAAGTGCTAAGAACTTAATTACTCAATTACTTAATTTAATCAGCTAAATTTTATCTTTTTGACTTATCGATTGAACAGTAATTAGGAAAATGCAATATTTTGTAAAATATTTGGGTGTATTTTTATTTTTCCCATTTACCATTTTTAGATCCAAAAAAGCAATTATTTTCTAAAAAAAAACAATCTTCTGAAATATTTCATAATTTTTTTTTAAACAAAAGAATAATTAGTGCAACCTTTGGTGAGAAAAATAAATTTTTTTTCTAAATTTGATGGAAAAAGCCCATTTATTGTTAAGACAACACAAAATAATTCAATTAAGGAATTAAGTATTATATTAAATTCTGCAAGACATTAAATTAGTAAACTTATTTTTATTGTTTGAAGTTCATATAAAAATGTCTAACAATGTTATGTTTCCTTTTTAATGTAATACACAGCAAATAAAATTTTTTCAAAAAAAAAGCGCTGATTGGATTAAATTAATGGAAATTACAAAATTGAAAAAATCGAGTCTATTTTCTAAATGTTTTGTAGTAAAAATCAAATTTAATCACTTTTTATATCCTATTAATTTAATTCAATGAAATCTTTGAATTGTGTGTATTTTATTTTATTTATAATTGAGACAAAAAAAAAAAAGAAAATGTTTTTAGGGATTATTTCTTTAGAATAAATTGATAAAAAGAATTAATTGAAAAAAAGGAAAAAGATGTAATTTTTAATGATTTTAAACTAACATTCAAATTGTCCATTATCCCGTAAAGGTGCATCCGGATCACTATTACACTTTCCGTAATGTAGGGCAATGTCGTCTAAAGCTAACCAAAATTGATTACCATCTTCTTTTCTCACTTTGAATGATATCTGAAGAAATCATTGCGAAATAATTTAAAATAATTGATCAGTTGTTTGTAAACATTGAAATTTTACAAAATTTAGCATCCTTTTAAAATTTGGTTTTTAAAATATATTAACTTTATAAAATTTGCATAGCTCAAAGTTTAAAGCTCAAAATTTTGCATTTTTTTTTTGTTATTACAAGTGAAAATGCACTGCAAAATAGATGGAAATTTTCATAACACTTAGTAAAAAACAATTATTTTCAAATTAAATTAAAATTCAAAAAATGATTTTGGTAATAAAAAAAACCTGAAATACATGACGTGAATTAACAAAATCTAAAAGTGAATGATGCCATTGCTCTTTTGGCATTTCTTCTAATCTTCCTATGAATAAATTATTGGAATCATCGTAGTGTTTCTCTTTACGTAGTAATGCAATAGTGAGTGTACCTAAAGATATCGTAATTTAAATTAATATAACTTTTAAAATTTTAATTTCAAAAAGAAAACATTACTTTAAAATTTCTAAACTCTCAATAGTTTTGATTTTATTTAGAAATTAATTTTCTTAAAATTCTGCAACATTGAAAAAAACACTACTAAGATTAACATATCAATGCATAAAATTTTTTATAAAATTTTTTTTTATAAAATTATAAAAAAAATAAAATTAAAGATTTACTCAGTCATTTCTTTGAAGTATGAAAAAAAAATTTTATAATATCTATATTTATTTGATATATGAAAATCTGAAATCAATTTGACTTCTTTCTGAAACAATTTGAAATATTTGAATAATTTCGAATATTTCATAATGCCAACCTTTGCTGAATTGCTTAACATAAATCCATACACTTAGACAATAATTATTATCATTAAGAATGATTGGTGTCGATATTAAATGACCATAATTCTTATCAAATATTGTTGATTGCAAGCTTACAAAATGCTTTGCTGTAAAAATTTCTAGCAATAAATTTTAAATTTATCACTTTGTAATTGTGATAATCTTTAACAGTGTTAAGCATAATTCGTAAATTCATTTTCAATTTGATTCTAAATTTCAATTATTTAATCATAAATATAACAAAATACATACCTGATCGACCCTTTAATTCATCATAACTTTTAGCTTCAATCATTTTCCATTGCAGTGGAGCTGATGAATCAGAATAGAAGAAACATTTTTCTGATTGCTCAAAATTGAATCGAAGTTCAATTAGCTTTGATCCACCCATTAATGCTACTTAAATTAATTTTTTTTTTTTAGAAATGTAAAATAGTTTAAAAATTTAAAAAGTATAAAATTTATTAAATTGTCTACCATTCGGTAAAGTTTGGACAACTTCTCGAATAGTCCATGCTGATTCGATCCCATTTGGCAAAATTATTTTAATGATAATTTCGTAGTCTGTTGCTGGTTGTAGATTACTAAGAAGCACATATGGTACTGCTGATGTTACTTTTTCTAAATTCAGTGATTGATATTCACCGTATCTGAAATAACAAAAAAGTTTACTGTACAATACAAATACAGTATCATATATACTGTACCAAATAATAGATGGAAAAAGTAAAATAGGATAAAAGTTTGTGAACAAATTTTATTTTACACATACCATTTTAATGCTTATAATTTTAACTTGCAATTTTCCCAAATAATTGTTTACAAACATCTATTAAGATTAAAATTTTTTTTTGAATTTAAATTTTTCAAAAAAATTTATTAGTTACATACTGTATTACGTATTTTCGTTTTCGAAATAATGATCTGATGCTTTCAGATTGATGATCATAATAAATATCAACATTTGGATCCGTCCATTGTATTGAAATTTCAGTGGGTGAAATAGCATTTGCATTAACATTTGTTGGTCTTTGTAAATTAATCAATTGCTCATCTAAATTTCTTTTTTTTAAATTCCAATTTAATAAATGAAACAAAACTTTGATGACATAATTTTAACTTCTCTAAGCATATTTTTTGCTATAATTTTATCGAACAAAAAAGCAAAAGCAATTTTTTTTTTGTTATATTATTAACAAAATAAAGAATCAAATTAAATAACAATTTCTATTAATATAATTTGTAGGTGGAGTACAATAATATAGAACTTATTGACTCTTAGATTATTTTATGCATTTATTATTAGTTAAATATTATCTGTAAATATATAATATAATTTTATTTACTATGATTAAATTACATGTATGAATATTTTACATTTAAAATTAAAATTTTGAATATGTATGTTTTTTTAATATCCAACTAAAATATTTATCTAAGACTTATTTTGAAATTATTGTTTTACTCACAATGATAGATCTATTACCTGAACTTTTTCCAATTTCGGTAGTAGCGGTGAAAAAAAACTTTTCTGAATCTTCACCATCTGCTTCATTATATGCAGTTAATGCAAAAACATATGTTGTATTAGATTCTGAAAAAAAAATTGGAAAAATTTAAATTTCATGTACCATAATAATAATTGATTGCAAAATTTAAACAAAATTTTTGAATTCATTGAATCTAAATTCAAAATTCAAATCCAAAATTTGAATTAAGAATACGTTTAATTGAAAACCTTTATTTTTTATCAAAATAATTATGAAGCAATTTTCATTTTCATTAAGCTTATCTAATTAATAAATAAAAGTTTACGCACATATTTTTGTTATTTCAAAGTAAATGAAATTTATGTTAAAAAATAAAATTTGACAAATTTAAATTTGCTAACTAAGTTTATTAATTGTAAAAGCATTGGTATTAGCTCCTTCAATAATTACACGTCGATTTGGTGTTCCAATTCCGTATGATATCGTATAACCACGAACCAATATTTCATCAGCTGTAGCTGGTGGATTCCACCATATTGTTATGCTATTATCATCCGTTTTCCAATGTACATTTTCCGGCATATCCGGAACACGCCATTCTTAACAAAAACAATTTTTTTTTCTCTTCAAAGAAACATTTATCTTTTCTAAGTTTTCTTTTTTCTTTCATCGAATAATTTTTCTAAATCAGTTATGTTTCTACAATTTCTTGCTTTACAATTTCTGTTCCATTATCATTTAAAATAATATTTCATGAAATCTCTTCTGAATATTCAAAATTACTGGTATTAGTTAACTATGCTAATCTAAAATAGTTTTGTGAAAAAAATTTTTAAAAAAAGAATTTATTAAGAAGTTCAAAAGAAAAAAATACAGAAAATAAGTGAAAAAAATAAGAGAAGTTGTAAAAAAGAATTAATCGATGATAAAAAATGAATAATACCTTCTTGTGCGACAGTTTGTGACAGCCAGTGAAATGCATTGAGTAACGAAAAAAGAAATGCAATAAAATTGTTAAAATTTTGTCTCATTGCATTTTATTGCTGTCAATTTTTCTGAAATGCAAACAAACTTTCCAGCCTGACTAAGATATTTTCTTTCATTTAATTAAAACTTATAAAAAATGAAATGAAAAAAACATGTTAATAATTGAGCAACTAAATTACTTCCTCTAATTGTTATGAAAGATTTGCCACAAAAAAATTAGCATTGTTTTAAAAGTTAGGATAAATAAATTGAATCGTAAAATAAATTTTTGAAAAATTTAAATTTTAAAAGTCACAATTAACTCAAATTTTGAAAGTCACAATTTTAAAAGTAATAACAGTTCCGAAATTTTCACAATGTTAAACCAACAATTAAATTATCAATTATGTTAATCGCAAAAAGATGAAAAAATTTCTAAAAATTAAAAATGTAGTGGACTAATCGAATTTTCAACACACAGTGAAATTAGCATATATTTTAAATGCTAAAATTCACGAAACTTTTTGCTTAAAATCCAAGAACTGTGAATTAAATCAATTACCACTCTATCTGTTCCAAAAATACATGTGATTCTCATAAGATAAAATTTAAATTTGAAAAAATTAACAATTGTTAAATTATATATTTTTTTTAAGAATTAAATATTTGTCTATCAAAAAAATAATAACTGTTTTAACAGTTAGTTGAATAAAGCAACAAAAATGAATTTAGAAAATTGAAGCAAAAGGATAAAATGGAAGAAGCAAAGCAAATTTTTTTTTATCGAATTATTTTAAATTTTTTTTTCTTTTTCTTTTTTCATCTGTTTTTGACTTTTGCGGCTGACTATTCGTTACGTATTTCAACAACCAAAACATTCTGTAATGATAAAATGTAATAATCAAATTGATCATTTCTAAAATTCTCAAATAAAATGTTCCAACTTAGTGGATGGTACCATTGGTACCAAAATAGCCTAATTGAGCTTTCCTTTTTTTTTTTGCTAGCAACAATATTGTTTATATGTAATGAACTTTTTTGAAAACAAGAACTTAGCAATTGTTAAAAAAACACTTTATCATATTATTAGTCATAGTTTGAATGACTTTTCATGATTTCTCTTATCATTTAACTTTTATTGATTTTTTAAATCATGTCCTAACATGACGAAAATAATTAATTATAATTAATCTATCAAAAAACAAAAAGAAAAGTAAAATTAATGTTTTTTTTAGTAAAAAGTTTTTAGTTGAAAATTTTTGACTTTTCATGATTTGTCTTATCGTTTAGTCTTTTTCAATAACAACTAAAAAAATTTTTATTTGAAATTAAATTTTGTAAAATAATTTCAATCAATTAAAAATTATATTCTGTAAATAACACATTTATTATTGCTACGATAATAATTGTAAATGAGAAAAATAAATAAGTAAATACAATGTTGACGACATCAATATAAGACTACCACTTACTACTATGATTCTATGATTGTCACCTTTATCCATTCAATCTTAATCATTTCCTTCTTTTTCGGCTTCATTAACCTGTGACATATTTAATTAGACAATAGACTCACCTTTTGGTCTTCCATAATAAACAGCTTTTACAAATTATCTTAACACCAAAAGAAATGAATAAATGAAGTAACCTAAATTTTCATATAAAACATATATGCCAAACATATTATGCTCGAACATTTCATTTCGAATGTTTAATTGACAATGATAGTGATAAGATAATGATAAGACAAATTTTGTCAAACATTTAGTTTAGATGCGAATTATTTCATCAATTTTCTATGGAATATTTTTTCTTTTAGTTAAAAAAAAAAATGAAAAACTGTTTGTTGAAGGGAAAGTCTGAATTTTTTGAAGAAATTGATTTATGAAAAATAGAAAAATTGATTTGTGAAAAAAAAAAGTTTGAAAATTGTGCAAAAAAGATGTCTTGTGTTTTAGCTTAGCTTTAGTAATGTAGCCTTCTTTTTTTTTGATAGATGAAGAAAACAAACATAGATTATGTGAAATTTGATTTAAATTTGATTTTTATCATCATCATTTGTTTAAAGAATTTGCTAGAATTGTTTCCCAGTCATTTTCAAAACAACTTAGAATAAGCTTTATAACAACAAAATGCTTTTACCTTGAAGTATAAAAATAGTTTCTAATATTAATATTTAAATTAATTTATTTATAATAAATTAATATGTCGCATCATATAAAAGATTGAACAAATTATGACCATAACAAAATTTACAAATAATAGAATATTCTGAAATATTTAAACTAATAGTTTTTATAAATATACACAAATACCTGTTAATAGATTTACGAGCACACGTATTATTTGCAAATAAACAGTGCAATTAATAATTTAAGTAACAAAAATTTAACTGTAATTAACAATCGTAAAAAATATAATTTATATACATAAGCATTTAAGTATAACTAGCAATCATAAAAAAGTATCAATTTATTTATTAAAAAATTTTGTATGAAAAAATATGAATAAAATTGATGAATAAAAAAATTTTCTAATAAATTATATTTTTGATATTATATTTTTTTAACAGAAATTTTTTCAGAACTATTAAATAATTAAATATTAATTAATTAGTATACAATATACATTAGCCAATTGTTGTTTTCTATTTTTTTCGTATTAATTTATATAGCATAAAGATGTAATGGATAAACATATATAATATTAGATATAAACAAGCATTAGCGTAAAAGTTTTATACGTTATACTGTATCTAACATAACGTCAAATATTAGCTTACAGTAGTAACCATTTATCACGTACGTGACACTTATTGCCAGATTAGAAAGGTAAATATTAGTACGGTAAAATATATGTGTACTTGTGTATTACGCATAATTTTTTCATTTTAGGCAAAGATTCATTTTTTAATAGCAAACAAAATTTTCGGTCTTAATCATTTATTTACTTTGTTATTTGCTAATATACTTGTGATAATTTAATGAAGTAAAATATAATTTGGTAATGAAGAAAAGCACATCTATCGTTTATTTACTTCTTTATTTAATTAAGTAATTGCATACAATTGATCTTCTAAGATGTAATTTTTTTTCTTTTTTTTTTGGAAAATTACAGCTTAATAAGAAAATTTTTTCAAATTATTCCTTTACCTATCAAAATAATCATTTATTTGTTAATCAGAATCAGAAATCATCCAACTATGCGGTAATTTGTCAGCAACAATAAAAATTTCCGACATCAGCAATTGCTTGTGTAGAGTGATTTTTAACATCAGTAATCATTTAAATATATCTTAATTTATGATAAGTAATAACAATTCTTATACATCGATAAACACTTAAATATACGATTGATTAATGAGAGATAATATAAAGCTGAATCAATTACTAACACAGGGAGCAAAAAAAAAAATATTTCTTATCATTTTTGTGATAAGTACTGCAATTTGCTACTCCCAGATAAATTATTGACAATAAAATAACAGGTAAGATATGTGCATTTTAATAGTGATTAATAAATTAATGATATGTTTCAATCGATAGATATGATATTAAATGATAAATTTATTTTTATCAGATAATGATTTATAAATTTATCAGTACTTCATTTCTTTTCAATATCATATCATAGAAAGAGAAAGAAAGAAGAGAGAAAACATTAAGTAAACTGATAATATATTCATATGTAATATAGAAATTATAGATACGAATAAAAGAAATTACATTAAGAAGAATAGTGCAAAAATGATTGTTAATCAAAATTTGTTAAAAAAAAATTCGCAAAAAACGAAAAAGAAGTTTCAAAATGTTTAAAATAATGTGAAAATTTTTGAATTATGAATAATTTTAGAAGAGATGAAAAATACATACAAGTATATATTATTATTCCTACAAAAAGACTTAAAGATCAGAAAATGTAAAATTCGTTTTTTTTTTGTTCAATTATTTCAATAATAATAAATACTATTATAGTATGAAGTAACTGAATAAAAAAATAAATCAGTATTATAATTTTTATTAAAAAGCAATAATAATAATGCTAACATGTAATTTCATCATTTTTCCATCATTTACATATTTCATCGATTTAATTTATCATCGTAGTAAAAATAGTAGTAATTGTTGTTGTTGTTGTTGTTGCTGATGTAATTAAATTTTTTTCGAAGAGTGAAAATTTCGAATGATGCTTCAACGGGTAGGACGGTGACGATAACGATGATAATAATGATAACAACGAGGACAATTTTTGATAAGTTGAATAAAGCTAAATAAGGGTTAAGCTATATGCTATTTAAGCCATGTTTACAACAAGTTAAAGGTATTTTATGCAAATATTAGTATTCATTTCTCTCATTTTTTTCATATGAAATTGGCTGAAACTTAAATATCAATTAATATAAGAGAGGGAGAGAGAAAAAAATAATTTTTTTTTTTTGAAAATAAATTTTAAAATATCAAAATGGAATGATAATTTCAAATGTTGAAAAGGACAAAAAACCCATCCAATACATTCTTTGTCTTTTTTTTTTCGCTTCTCCTTTTCAATCTTCTCGGGCCAATTTTCTTCACTTCCCTATTGATTTCAGCAAGTATAACAATTTTTGAATAAGCCAAAATCTATCTTTTCAAGTTATTTTACTGCTTTACAAAAAAGAAAAAAAAAAACAAAAACAAGGAATAGATTTATTTTTTATAAGTTTGAAATTATTATTTTTGGAAATTATTATCAACTATCATAAAATCACATTGTTATTTATCATTTAAATTACCATTTCTAATTTTTTATTTGTTTAGTCATTTGAGAAAAAAAAAGTCATTTATTAATTCCTTAGCTTAAATACGATGCATTTCAGGTAATTCACAACTCTTATCTTTTCTGGAATTACTTTCTTCTGGAAACATCTCAATTCCAACTTACTGTTGTGCAATTTGTCAATTTCATTCTACTTTCATTTACGTAATTCTTAATTTCAACTTACTTTCTTACCTTTTCTCAGGATCTCATACTGTAATCACCCAAACTGTATTCATCTTCTTTAACAATAGGTGAAAATGATATTACGGTAACAAATAATTTTGCAAAACAATAGGTAAAGTGATATTACGGTAAGGAATAATTTTGCAATAAACTTAAATCACTATCAAAATATGCCATCATAAGTTTCTTCTGACCTTTCGCCTAACAAAATTCGTCTTAGTCGTCTAGACATCTTTAATCAGAGTAGCATTTTATATCTATCGTAAGAATAACCTAAATTAGCCATTCAAAATTCTTAAATAGTAATTAAATGAAGGAATATTCAACAAACTTAAATGCTAATCTTCCCTTTCTTTTCAAAATTTAATTATCAATCAAAAGAAATTTTTCTTATTACGACAAAAAATCATAATAAAAACGAACAAAAAGTAAAAAGTTCAAAAAAGAAGAAAAAGCGAATAAAGAAAAATTTATACTTACAACAAAGATCCTTGTGCGCAATAATTTTTCATACAAAAAAAAAGGGAAAAAGAATAACTTCACGTCAATATTTGTAAACTGTTTTTTATAGTATTAAATAGTTATCATTTATAATTTCCAATTATCAGGTAAATGGTATTAGCAATTTCCGATCGCAAAACAAATATTATCAACAATGATTATCGATTTTTTGTTACATAAATCTTCCACAATAAAAGATCAACAAATTGACAATAAATATCAAATGTAAGCTAATCAAAAGTTCACTCTATGACACAAGCTATCAACAATGTCATACATATAAGATTTACATGAAAGAGTCATATAGAAAAGAGGAAGAGAACTAATTTCAAAATTGCAATTAACAGTTATTCATTATAAACAGGTTCTTATTTCATGCTAATTATCAGGTAAGCATTACCTGAGGATTAAACTATTATTAAAGAAAACAAAAACTGGATTTTCTTTTAATTAGTAATTTTTTTTAAAATATACTATTAGTTATTTTTAGAAACAAATCAAATAGAAAAGTAATAACAAAAAAAAATGAATCAGAATTTATTGAAGTAAATAATATATTTGTATGTATGATTGTATATGCAATAGAAATAGTATATATACGTAGTTATAAGAACAAAAAAAATATTTTTCAGGAACAATTCATGAGTGAGGTCATTTTCTTTTTGATTTTTTTAAAGTGTTATGAATGATTAAAATTTTGATTGATTGATAAAAGTGTAATTTTTCATTGTACAATATAATATTATTAATCTAAAAAAAAAAAAACAGCAATTCTTTTTACTCCTAATTATTTCCCATTGTTTTTTCCCACATTTCATTCACTTTTCCCCCTCCATTTGTTTTTTGCGGGAAAAATCGATGAAGACTTAAAATACCGATAAAAAGAGAAATTTTAATATGAAGGAGTCTTTTGGGAGATTTCATTTCAGCGACATATAATTTGA
This sequence comes from Wuchereria bancrofti, assembly GCA_005281725.1. Classification (NCBI taxonomy): domain Eukaryota; kingdom Metazoa; phylum Nematoda; class Chromadorea; order Rhabditida; family Onchocercidae; genus Wuchereria; species Wuchereria bancrofti. The sequence continues at coordinate 1,450,647 of SSBO01000014.1, read as the reverse complement.
TTTTCTTATATATTCTTTTGTTTTTTTGTCCTTTTTTTTGTATGCTTTGTTTGAACATGTTTTATGTATTTAAATGAAATATTCAAACATATATGTTTAAATTTTTTGGAATACTGAATACCACTAAATACCTAGCATTGGTTGTATCAGTTTGATTAGCAGTACAATTCAAACTAATTAATGAATAGTAAGAAATTGAAAGCTAAATAAGCAAACTGAATAATTATGTAAGCAAATTTGCAATGATTTGCATAACAGTTTCAACTAACTGCTGAATACATTAAATTATAGTCCAACGTGATTGATTGAATATTGTAAATTTTAACTATTTGATCGCTTACCACTTCTATTCTTTCTTTGTTTAAAAAATATATTTTCATAAAATTCCGCAACTGGAATTATTCCATAATTTCTTCTATTGCTTTCTTTGTTAGTTTTATCATTTTATTTTCATTAACCGACCAAATTTCCTTTTAATTTATAGCATAGTTCCATTTATTAATTTAAAACTAATTCTTCATAAAAAACAAATTTCCAAATATTGAAAATAAAAGAATTGATTGATTAATACAAAAATACGGCAAACTCTTTCAATCAATGACTTTCTTAAATGTTAAACAAACAATTGGCGTAGTTATCAAACAAAAAAAAAAAAAAAAAATTAGCGCTACAATTTTATTGTTTTTAATCTGTAAAAGAAATGAAAATTTCAAATGATCAGATGATATTGTAGAAGATAGTAAATATTGTTTATTGGGGAGAAATTATAAAAATTCGCTTTCGCAGTCGGAAAAGGAAGCATCGTCCAAAGATGAAAATAGTTTTGGTTAAACGTTTTGCATAGAAGGAAACAAGGACGAAAAAGTGTCCCAATGCTCCATTTATTCGTCATCTGATTGAAATAATCAAATTTCAAATGAAAAATAAAATTATTCATAGCCATTTATCAAGTATGTTTTATTATGCAATTATTATCTATGCTCAATAAATATCTAATAATGAAATGAATAATAAAAAATGATAGCAACGAGGATGAAAAGGTAATAAATGATGAATTAAAAAAAGTAAGAAATTGAGGAAGAGAGATAGAAGAAAAAAGAGAGATAGAAGTGACCAAAAGATGATAGAAAGTGGTTGAAAAAAGATCAAAAATAATAACGGATAGTAGAAGACGATAAAAGGTGTTTAACGAAAATGATGAAGTATGATGACAAAAAATGACTCAAAAATAAAAATGATGATAAAAATGTGTCAAAAATTACAGAAAAGGATGAGTAAGAAAAGAAATGGACGAAAAGAAAAGAAAAAAGGAAACCAAATCTGGTCATTCGGTTAGAAATTATTCAACATCAAGTAAGTAAAAAAGGAAACTTTGTCGGTATTGTGATCAAAATGTTTCCCATCTTATTATATGTATTTCAATGGCAAGAAATTTTTTCCGTTATGGACTTTTTTGCTCCGCAAATATGTTTACATATTTGACGTCTTTTTTTTTCTTCTTTTTTTTATTAAGGTATGTTTGTCCGCATGTTGGTTTTGTCTATCCGTTTGATTTTTTATCGACGATATGTTATTTGCAGCCTAAGCTTACTGGTCATTTACAAATCAGCAAATCAGTATAGGAAATTTTTATAATACTATCCGTCGTTGCCCAAATATTCTCCTGTAATTACTTTGCCTTGACAGGAAGGAGTAATTGAAAGTTCATTGGAGGCAAGTTTTATTCATTTCATTTTTATGCAAACTTTTAGAATGAGTTGATTGGTATTTGTTTGCAATGTGATTATGATAACGTCTCTCAGTATCTATCCTGAAATGTACGAACAGTTACTAGGCGATTAAGACTTTTGCGCTTTATATGAATTTAAGTTTTGTGAAGCAAATGAAGAAAAATATACAGCATTTCCTGAAAAAGTTTTGTCGATTTCGAACCAATTCACTAATCCACCCGTTAAAACAACTGATCTGCAAGAAATTTCAATTCTGATATGCAAAAAAATGAGATAAAATGGAGCAGTAGTAAAATGTAGTTGCAAAACAACAGCAACCTAATTGGTAAATATTCCTTTAATTGTCGAGTAATCATAGGGATTTATAGCGAAAAAGCAACAGGAGAGTAAGGAGAGAAGTTGGTCTAAAGCATAATTTTGTTTGATTCTAAACGGAAGCTAAACGAATGACATTTGTGATGACAAATTCAGATATTGTAGTTTTAAATCGAATTATGAAAAACTATTGTTAATGCATTGCGTAGTTTACTAATTGCGTGTTTTTATTTGCCTGGCTCAACTACTTGTTGTTGTTGCACGCATTTTACGTGGTTTGACTAGCTGTTAGTTCGTTTCAATTGGATGTGTAAAGAAAAAAAGTCTAAGAAATGCAAAAAGTCAGAGTATTTCCGATATCGTTAGTTCACTATTATTTTCATTTGGATTCCTGACTTCCAATATTATTAGTTCACCAGGGATTTTTCCGAGATCTTTTGTTTCGTTTTTTTTTTCATATTTTCGAAGCTTTTTAAAACTTCTAATTTCAGTTGTTGAGAACTGCTAATTACTAGGTATTTCTTGCCAATTATTAACCATTAGATACAATTACTACTAGAATATTATTGTTCTCCTTGCGTCATAATTTTTCTTTTTTGAAACTTGAATGAAATCAAAAAAAAAACTGGTCTAATGAACTCATCTTAACATACATTAGCAATTTTAATTCATACAACATTCCCTACAAACGAATCGGATTACTTGTGCAATAACTAGTCGTGGGTTTTTATTTCCTCATGCAGAAAAAATCTATCCGGTAATAATAACAAGAGATTTTGCACAAATATTAACGCCAAAATGCTAATTAAATGACAAATTGACAAAGCATTGGCTTACTAGATAATTTAGAAAAATTTACTTAATGGCAATCCGAACCCTGCAATTATGATCACTTTTTGCAATGTAAACAATAAATTTGGTGATAGCTAAATATATATTCACCAGTAATTTAACATCCATTTTGTTATTATTACCAACAAGATGTCACTTGCTTAATAAAAAGGTGTTTTCACTTTTGTATCAATTATTTAAGATAAAATCTAAACCACTGATAAGGATTTGTTTTTTTTACTTGATTATATCCGTAGCTATGTCTACGATGCCAACGGTTAGGTGCTCCATCCCGCATTCTCAGTAATTACTATTCAGTGATATATTCCTCTGCACATACAGTACCACCGAGTTCTTCGCTGTTATTATAAGTCACTACTAAGCCCTCCATTGTATCATAACATATTACTACCGTCATTATCATTATTATAGGACTATCATCACTAATACTTATTTCTCAGAACAATCAGAATAAATCGAAGACCTCACTTAGGTGTAGCATCCCAACACAGTCCCCAAAGTAACAAAAACCGGCAGAGACACGTTGTACCCCAATATCGACATACACCTATTACTACCATCAATACCGGAAGTGAAATCCCATAACGTACATCAACTTCTACCCTACCCACTCCTTTTATACCATCACGTTTGCGTAAAATGAAATCACGTTAACCACAATACATAAATCTAAATTTGTGATTTTTTTTCTTTGTAGAATTTTGTTTGTAAAACTCATAATTTGTATGAGTAGAACCCGCAACCGTTCAATTTGAAACACACTTTATATTCACTATGCTACAAATTTCAACGTGTTGCAAATATTGACGAAAACGGGTTCTACTTGTGAACACGAACACAAACTTTATTGCTCATCAATAAACAAGTGACAAATCAATAAATTAACAAAAATCTATAAGCAATCAATAAACATTACAAAATTAATAAAAAATGACAAATCAATAAATGAAATATTAACATATAATCAATTTGATAAGCTTATTTACTTCTTACGAGCTCTTCACTAATACCTTAATATTTTGCATTTTTATACTCTTTTCTCGTGTACTTTTCTGAAAATAAATTACAGAGATTTTGTTACAAGGACGGAGAAGAAATAAAATTGTACTTTGATATCAATTGTTGAAATAATTGACATGAAAAGTGTGTACAAACGAGTGCTAAATTAATATATCTCTAAAATGGAAATAATTGAAAATTGTAAATACTGAAGATAAAAAGAAAAAAATCATCACTGACTGCTTCTAATTATTATAATACTGACTTCATAAGTACTTTCAATACGCTATTCTGAATTCTTGACCTTGGTTTTAAAAGCTAATTAAAAAACATCCGGATCAGTTGAATTTTATCATTGTCTTATTTAATGATGATTCCTCATTAACAGAAATCTTTCTCGCACACATTATCTTATTCTACTACATTCGAAAAAAAAATACAGTAACTTAACAGTAACCACGAGTAATCAGAGATTTTTTAAAGTAATCCTTTTCTGCACATTGTTTATAAATTCCTTATATCTTCACTTTATAAGGAAAGATTGAAACTGGCATGTAAAGCAGACTATTGCACTGCGATCCCTACGTTTCTGTTTTTTATCTAAGCACATCCCATCACTTCGTTCAGCGAAAACATTTTAAAATCTAAAAATTATTATGGTTCACTACAAAATTAATTCGGCACTTCACATATTCGTTTAAAAAATAAGTTGTATTATTAAACAGAATACTTAAACAATTACATTATTTTTTTGAGAAATTCTCTTCGGTGTATGGTCAAAGAGCCATCTCTTCCTCATAGAATAAAACAACTGAACAGTGATAACAAGCAAATTGTCTTTTTTTCCTCTTTTACCATTAAAAAGAATGCAAGATAAAAGAAACATGGCGTACCAAAAGTGTTGCTTTCATCAAAGAGTATTATTCCCAACTGCCAATAACTAAGTACAAATCGATGACATTCCACATTTGCATAAATTCAAATATAAGAAAAATGTTTCCATTTCAGAGAATAAATATTTGTAAGAAGCATAGTTTACAAGAAAACCTGAAACCAACTCATAATGACGAAATGGCAAAGTTTTATGGAAAGCAAAACTATGAAATAATTAAAAACGATTTTTTCCCAAAATTTTTGTTGTGGGAACAAAATGTTTTAAAGTAATTATTAATAAGTCTTATTTTTATGATTTACAAATAACGGAATTGTACCATTTGCAAAAACAGATGAAATGGATACAATAAACTTTTGATAGAGGAAGATCGTAGAGCAAAATGGGAAATAATAATTGTGGGAGAGAAGGATGAGTGACAGTTGAACACAAATGGATCAACAATAGTGAAGGCAAATGAGTAGCGAGCAAAAAGAAAAAAAGGTAAGGACAATGATGAGATGATATATGGGCCAATCAAATCATTTGTTTTTGGATATAATAATAGAAATATTAATAATAAAAAAACCTCAATTCCAAAAGATAAAATCCCTCACTTCTAGAATGATCCATTAATTTCGTCATCAGCGCGCTTTTGTTGTAGTAATGATCAAATCTGGTCATTGCACTCGAATACTGCAGCTTCCATTCCTTGTCGATCCATGAGGTACCCACCCACCCGAGACAATTTTAAAATTATATTATTTTTTGAAGCCTGCTCGAAAACAGTTCTTACCTTCCAACAAACCTGTGAATTCCTAGCAGTATTGCTTTATCAGTACATTGCCCACTTCCTCGATACTACATTTAATTTATTGCCAAGGTTCACTGTCACGAAGTATGCTACCTGCAACTTTTAAACTGAAACTGAATGTGCGAAAATTAAACAAGCCATATGCAAGTTAACACCCGCTCAAAATGATGAATGGTTTCAGAGTATAATATTTCTTGGATTACTAGCAAATTTAAGTATTACCAAAATTCCATAACTTCAAGGGTAAGTTCAAGATAATCATAGATCTTGCTGAATAGATGTGCAAGAATTTACATAGATCTGCATGAATCCATCCGCTACCTTCCTAATTAATTAGTCCCTCACTAATTAATCCTACTAATTAATTCCTCACTAAAACCATTTCTCAAAAAACCTAATTAATGCCTCACTAAAACCATTCCTCAAAAGACAAAATCATTTCAATGCATTTATCTAAACAATAATTAAATAGAAGACAACCAGGCATTAAATGAGTTACAATGCCTAAGAATCCAATCCACTTTAAGAAAAACTAGAGAAATTACAATAAATAAATCAATAAATAAAGCTAAGCATTCAAAAACTCTGTTAGGTGAACCAAATGCAATATGTGCCAGCTATAATTTTCTTCTAATTAGATGAAATTATGAAATGGGAAAAAAATAGTACAAAATAGTACATCAAATTTTTTCCAGGAAATAAATTTAAAGTTGCATATCATCTAAAACTAGAAAATTCCGTTTTCTTGCCATCTACAACTAGGAAATTTCGTTTTCAACCCAACTTTGAAAGTTGAAACTCGAAGTCAAATCTGCTGTCGCTTTTCGTCACAACTTAAGAATTTTTGTGTGCGATACTATTTTTGGATACGTTAAATACACCACATGATTATCGAAAAAGCCGTCTTAGTTAAACTATTTCAAATGAACAGTGAAAATTGATAAATCTTTCACAGCTATCGAAGGAATTCAACATTTGATGTTCAGGGGTGAAGTAATTCAAATAGCTTTTGAGGAGAGTGCAAACATCCAAGAGAATATCGAAGTATTAAATGATAATTTCAAAGCTGAATCTCAGTTAATTCATAAATCAGCAGCATATCTTGGGAAGTTCAATTTTCATAGCCATATAATTTTGCATTCCTGGAAAGTTCAATTGTCATTTGATCAATTTTTAATACTTACTCTGTCTTATTTGCTTTTCTTAATATTCCTTGCAAAACTGACTTGAACCAAAAAACTTTTTCTTAATTATATGCATTTATAAAGTAATCATGCAAATTTTTTTTACCTAAATCGGATGGAAATGAACCAGTAATGCGATTTTATCAAATATGGTATTGTTGATACTAACGGTACTCTGCCGCAATGATTTTTTACCATCCCTTTATTCCAATCTGAAGTTGCTATTCTAATATCTCGAGAAAAAAAAGCCCCTTTTCAAAATACTGGAAAAACTAAGTAATAAAAGATCTAACCGAAAATATTGTAAATAATTCCAGAGAATTTCAAGAAAATGAGCGAAGTGAATATTAGAGAGCCATTTTCAATAATAAAACAAATCAATTTACATTCGAAGCACAACGAACCAAAAATCCTCGAGAAATGAAGAACACCTGTAAATTAATATATGTAAGACTAATTATAGGAACTAAGTGTAGCCAAGGAAAGCACTACGACGTCACATCAGCGAGTATTTATGTGAACGAAAAAATTTCCCCCTTAACTCTCAATGCCTTGTCTTGCTGCTAACAAGTGAATTATTGAAAAGACAATATACAATTAATAAAACAAACACCAAACAAATTTTGGGAGAACCAATCTTCTCGGAAAACTTTATATACTTCTTCCTACATCGATACGAAATTTATATCAAGTGAGTTAAGAATTTCAAATCTGCATATTTCAGATAGATCAGAAAAAAAAAGCAATAACTAATATTAAGCATCAAAAAGTCATCCCATTTCACCTATAAGAAGTTAAGATATTATACACAAAGCGTCATCTAACAACTTTTAATACAACATAGCACATATTGACTAAACGCATGTTCAAATGGGGAAAATCCAATATTAATTGCAAAAGAAAAGAAAATTCCAAATTAGAAATAGCCCCAAAGTTTCCAACAATAATACCACCCCGATGACAAGCAAACAATAATTACAACTAACGAAGTTGTGGTAAAAAAAAACCCTAAATCTATCGCCCTGGGCAAAGACAATTGTAATGAGCGCCTTACTTCCATAGAAAAAAGACTTACAATAAGCGCCTCACTCCTTGCACATAGTGAAATCGTTCATGTGCAGTTAATATGCCAAAGAGTTTTTTCTCCTCTTTGGTCGTATTACATTGCACGTAAACAAGTCGATAAAGCGATAAATCTTTTATTGTGGTGAAAAGTTTGCACATACAATCTCAATGAGGCGGTCTTGTTACATTACCAAATAGTAGAGGGGCATGTTAGGACGACGTGACAATTGACCTAACACTGACAATGCATGTTTAAGTGGAGAACTTTCAACAATAATTTCCAAAGAGGAGAAAATCCCAAATTGGAAACAATCCCGAAAATTCCAACAATAATATTACCAAGAAGATAAGTGAACTATCAATCGTAATTGACGAAATTGTAACTGTAATGAAAAAAAAAAAAATTGTAACGAAAAGAAAAATCATAGATCCATCAGCATGGAAGTAGATAAATACAGTGAGCGCCGCATATCTTTTCTGTAGATATTAAAATAGCTCATCATGCGCAGATATGCCAAGGAGTTTTTTTCTCCTTCCTGGTTGTATTACAGTAACACTTTATCTTGTTTTGCACGCAATCAAGTTGACAGAGGGATGAATTTACTTTCTGTTCTAGCAAATTAATTGTATTAATGTTACATACGATAAACCCTCTCACACCAAATTTGCATAACGACCGGACTAAGTAGTACGTAACATATAGTAATTTGTTACGTCGTCCTAACATGCCCCTCTACTATTTAGTAATGTAACAAGACCGCCTCATTGAGATTGTATGTGCAAACTTTTCACCACAATAAAAGATTTATCGCTTTATCGACTTGTTTACGTGCAATGTAATACGACCAAAGAGGAGAAAAAACTCTTTGGCATATTAACTGCACATGAACGATTTCACTATGTGCAAGGAGTGAGGCGCTTATTGTAAGTCTTTTTTCTATGGAAGTAAGGCGCTCATTACAATTGTCTTTGCCCAGGGCGATAGATTTAGGGTTTTTTTTTACCACAACTTCGTTAGTTGTAATTATTGTTTGCTTGTCATCGGGGTGGTATTATTGTTGGAAACTTTGGGGCTATTTCTAATTTGGAATTTTCTTTTCTTTTGCAATTAATATTGGATTTTCCCCATTTGAACATGCGTTTAGTCAATATGTGCTATGTTGTATTAAAAGTTGTTAGATGACGCTTTTTGTCTTAGCTTCTTATAGGTGAAATGGGATGACTTTTTGATGCTTTATATTAGTTAGTGTTATTGTAAGTAATTGTAGAATTAATTACCAGAGATACATAACTCTATAGATCCTTCAACCTCATTTAGAAAAAGATAATCATATTTATCTATGCATTAATTTATCTATTCATATCATTTGCTTTTTATTTAATTTGATAATATGTATATATGGAGTGTATAGAATGTAGCCCTTAATTTTAAATTAGTTGAATTCTTATTCAATTAATATAAATCTCTTACTGACATCAAAAGAATGATATGAAGTTTCCTGAATCTCTTCAAAAATTTGTTTGATATTTGTTTTGTTAACTTTAAGGCTTGCAGCAATTTGTTATCTCTACCCACAGCACTCTCAGTTTTCAATAATTCTGCAAGAGATTGTAAATTTCGTTGGAATAGTTTGCTGGAATATCATCAGTCATACATCGATTTGTTCATTCGCTTGTTGAAAGGGTAGGCTGTTTATTCAATTTCTAGTTTTATGGATTTCTAACAAAACTAAGTAATCGAAATGATTTGTCGAATTATTCAATCTGATTTCTTGATGATTTTGTTACTTTCTTTAATGTTTATGTTTGTGCAATTGCATTATTTTTCCAGTGTTTGTGGAATGTTTCCTATAATTACACTCCTTCTACGTATATTTCAGATAGAGGAATTACTTATTCCCTCCCATATCCTTTCATTTCTATCCTTTTTAAATTTACAATTTTGAATTGAAGCCTGCTTTGAATGTGTTCTTTTATTCCAACATTTTTATGATTTCACACTTTTACATTTCAGTTCAGTTGCCGTACCTTTTTCGGAAGAATAAACTGTCACAAAAAACTCCATTTAGTAGTCTGTATTGATGCTTTCTTCAGAAGTATTTCTGCCTGCAACTGTAATTCAGAGTTCGATGTGAAAATTTCTGGTTTTTTTCCTGAGAAAAAATTCACCTGCTCTTAAATCTAAGGGTTACTTAAATCATTAAAATGGTTTAAACGATAGAAATTTTATGGTTTTAATATTATATCAGTAAATTCTCGATTTGCGAATTGGATGATAACATTTGAAAATTGGTTGAATATATCATATCCATGTAAAACAGAAGCGTTACAACTTGGTGTAATATTCCTTATAGCCATATTTCTTATTTTGTCGCAGTTGTTTGGCGTATAATTCCATTAGGATGGATAAAAAAGTCGCATTATATGATCTTCTGATCTAATCTTCATTATTTCTTTTTCATTTTCTCTTTGTTAATAGCAAGCTTTAAGATTGTTGAATTTCAAAGAAATTGTCAGTGATAGATTGTAATTGTTTTATTTTCACGAATTAAAATTTTTTTGTTCTCTTTAAATCAAAGTTTTTCATTTCATTGATAACTTTCTTGATTTGGAATTGATAGAGTTTTATCATCCAAAAACTTTTTTCAGTCCAATTTCTCATTTCGTTTCTATTTTTTTCTTTTTGTATTGCTCAATTATATGTGTTTTTGACTTTCGTTGGTGATTGTTGATAAAATAAAGTAAACAAGTGCTTCTCTAGAACAAATAAGCAATCTATTGGAATGGTACTGAAACCATATTAAGTGTTGAAGCAATTTTAGGAAGACAATGCCGGTAAATGATGCTAAATTGATGTGTGGAAAAAGAAATGAGGAAATGTTACCTCAATTGCAATATTTTTTATCTTAAAAGAGATTAGCATAAAAAGCTCAAGTTGTTAATAAAAAGTGATTATAGAAGTAAGTTATTTAGGATAATCGAGTATGAAATATATTCTGACACAATGTGGCATAAAACATTTGTTATGTAAATTTCTAAAATTACAGGGAAGGAAATAATGAATTCGATCTGTTATGATGCAAATATCTTCCAATTACTACCAAATAAGTAGTTTTTTTTTCTTTTTTACTAAGTTTGCATTATTTATTATTGTCTCTGATAGAAATGCCATGAGGAAAGCTAAATATAGCGATGAAGCCCGAAAGAATTCTTAAATTTACCCTTAAATTTTGTTAGTATGGATGAATTTGGGCTCATCAAATAAAAGCAGAACAATTAATTCTATATACGCTTACAGTAGTATGTTTCATAATTTAAATTATTTTTTAAATCATCTTTTCAAAATTTATATTCTTCCTTTTATTTGTTTCATTATTCATTTTTTCCTTTATTTGTTTGTTTGATTGATTGTCTTCCGATATTCTGTCTCATCTTTTTGTTTTTTGATCTATAATCATTTCTTTCGTTGTCTTACGCTAAACAGTATACAATAAAAAAGTTATTGATTTATTCAAGTGGATCAAAAGCTTTAAATATAAACTAGAAAATAAAATCAATAAAATCTTATTTTGATTATAATGAATGAAAAAGGAAGAGTTATAGTTGAGAATATTTCAAAGAAGCATTCAATTCCATGAAATAATTATCTTTTCTATCAGTACAAAATAGTATATAAAAGGTTGAAAAATAATCACTTGAAAAGATATATTATCAGAAGGAAAGGACATGATATATAAGTTCCAATGATCTGAGATATTATTGAAACAATAAAACAATGCTAATATTTCATGAAATATATTCGATAAAATAAATAATAGATAAGGTAGAGAGAGAGGGAGAGAGAGAGGAATAGAGAGAGATTTCGGTGTTGAATAAAACAAACAAATTGATCAATCATCAAAAAAAAAGGATAACTCTGTCGCTATAATTCGTATTTTATAAATAGAATACGAGTAAACAAAAAAAGCAGTGATTAAAATGATGTGCTGATAAAGTGTATGAAAACACGAAAAAATTAGAAATGTAAGAAAAATGACATATTATTCTTACAGGTATATGATCAAACAATATGAATTAAATATAAAATAATATAAATTAATAATATTTTTACAAACGACCGATCACAGTTATAAATGAAGCTGAGAAGATACACAACTGAAATGATTAATAATAAATAATTGATAAAAAAAGGAAAAAGAAAAACCACAAATTTATTTGGCACTAAATTGATTTAACGTTTCAAACAGGATTGTTATGTAACAAATACAAGTTATTGAAAATATAGAGAAATTAGATCCGACTTGTTAGCAAAAGAAATTACTGATTTAAATTTAGAGAAATAAGCTAATAGCTCATGAATAAATCTTCTTAAGTAGCTTATATTATCATTACAATGAATTGAAACATTAAAATTTTTTAAAACAAACTCAGCTATCTCTGATACAAAATGTCAAAATGTTCCTTTTTTTTTTAAATAGAATAGTTTTGAAATCTCAAATTGCACTCTAATTTTGTTGAATTCGAATTTTTATTATTGATAATCCATATTGTTTAATGTTAAACAGTTTGATGAAATAATGAAAAGACGAGCAGCATGAAAAATTTATTTATCTTTGAAATTTAAAATACTTGAATTGATTTATATTGATTGAACGTGAATGAATTGTCATATTTTATGTTGTTGTCATTAAATTTATACTTATTTCTATATCTATTTTGATCATTTACATCTACATCATTGTTAGCGATGTTAAATAAATTAAAAAAAGGATCACTTATCAATTTATATTTACATAAGATGATTTTTAATTTAAAAAACAAGAAAAACATGGTAATAACTTTTAAAAATACTAAAATAATAAATGATGAATCATTTTGATCTAATCAAAATATTTAAATCATATCTAATCGAAATGTAATAATCTTTCCTCTTTTTTCTATTTGGAGAAGCATACCTAACGAAAAATGATGTTTCCGGTAAACTTCTGCTTATTCCCCTATTTTCATTTTTTTTTTTAACTGTGCTACATTTCTTACTTAAGGCTAATTTTTTCTCAAAAAATGACAATATCTACATTGATTCTTTAAAAAGAGGAATAAGATGAAACATGCAAAATGTTTGTGCAAATCATCAGTACTAATTTTTGGAAAAAAATTTCTCTAAAATTCTTGGTTAGACTAATTTTGATTTCTGTGAGAAAAAAAATTTGTGCAACTCAGTATGAAATATTTAGTGGAATATTCTACCAATATTATTTCGATGATCAAATGATGATCAAATGAATCATACAATCTTTGATATATTAAATTATTAGCACAATTTTCTTGGGGAATAATTTCGGTAAATGATATTAAATAATTTTTACTTTGGCTTTATTCTTATTTATGGTTGAACTAAAATTAAGTCACCTGCTTAAAAGCTTTTTATAATCATTAAATGTTAATATACTTTTTCATGTGTAACTGTTGCGCTATCTCACTTTTTTTTTTTAATACTTTGTAAATGTTTGATAAATTAAATTTTACTTCTGATGAAGAATGAAGAAAGTTCAGTACCTTCGGACATATTTGATGTTTGTCATTATTTAAAGAACGCAATTGTGCATGCACAACACAATGCAACAGGTAATTAGTTCAACTTTTATTTGTTTATTTCTCACAACGACGTTTAACAGTTTCGCAAGAACGACGTACATAGCTTGCAGCAGCATCTCTAATTTTTTTAAGTCAAAGAATCATTTGAAATAAGCCAAGTGATACTCATCCAACTTTTTCAGCTCATCTTTGTGGTCACTGACCATTCTCTCGTTTTAAGTATTTCCAATTGATAGCTTTTTTTATTCGTACATTTTATTTTATTGCTTTCTTTATATGTTCTCACTAATTAATGAATTTAATAGTTCCAAAACCAAAACAAATGGAATGTCGCAGATGAATGAAGTCGCAATACTCGGATAGTTGAGGTTTCGTGTAGATTTATTTTGTTGCAGCTGAAATCGCGATAATGTTGATGAATATGATATCGATTGGCTGGGACAAATGGGGCGAAGCGGCTTTGTCCCTTTTAGAATTCGATGTGAAGAAATTTTCGACAATGATAATTCAGCCACGTATATCTTGTAATCATGATTACGTGTCATAATCGTTATCATGAATTGCTTCACGTTTTATCACTGAAATGTGAAATGCGAAAGCGCTTCTCTTTATGTACTAAATGATTCATAGAGTTGATGACTAACTGTGAGACCTAATTTTGATTATTTATTATGATAATGTGAATAGCTCTAAATTAGTGATTATCAATACAGATGGAATTTGGCTAAAAAAATGGTTTGTGAAAGTTATGGATTAATATTTGGTCTCAATTCATTTGTGGCACTCATCTTGCAAGCTTTCTTAACTGCCATTGTTGTTGATAAACGTGGCTTTGGTATGACCGTTAGGTCACAGGTTTCTTTATTTATTTCACATTTAAATTGTTTATTAAAAAATAATTATTACTCTTAACTATGTTAAAAGTTAAGAATAACTATGATAATTGTTTCAATTTAATGTTTATTTCTTAATTAATTTTTTAATTTTATTTACTTTTTAACTCGCATATTTTGCATATAATAATTTGTTGTAATATTATAATTAATTTGTAACTATCATCCAAACAAAGTTTACAATTTCAGTTTTTAGTGTATGGTACCTGTCATGCAGTAATTGCTCTTATTTTCCTCTATTCAATTACACGCAATTTAATGAATCATTTGCGCCATCGATTCAGTATCACACATTTTGTTGTTCAAACTACTGATACTCTTAAAAAAAACGCTGCAAGCAAGTCGATTTTATGGATAGAAACATGACATAGCGAAGTAAGCAGTTTCAGCTAATCTGATAATGATATCAGATCTGATAACAATGATAATTCTGATATTAGTAATGCCAAAATAATTGCTTTATTTAACTTATTATTTGTAAACGATGATAACAATAATGATGATAACGACAATATAATAGTAATAATAATAATAGTAATAATAATAATTTGTATATATGCACAAACAATCATCTTATTTCACCCATCAATTGCAAATGACTGTAATAGTGCAATGAGAATGATGATAAAAATAATCATAACAATGATAACACTGATAACTTATATATTTTTGAAAAAATTTTTCTAATGCAAACACGTTGATAAATTAACCATTCCTCTCCGTTTTGTTATCGAAATATCATCACTATCTTTTTAGTTTTTAATTTTGAGAATGAATTTCTGAATTAAGAAAAGAGAAGTTTTTAAGCTTTTTTTATTTCTTATTTATTCATTATTGTTATTTTACAAACCTCAAAAATTATTATTACTATGTAATTGTCCATTTTGTTTTTTTTTTTTCTGCAAATATTATGCAAATATTTTTTAGCTATTATTTATATGAATTTGAAAGCAATACATCTTTTTGAGCATATGATCAGCATGAATTTAAAAATATGCTGTCGGAGAAAACTTTTCGTTTTGAAATTACAGCAAAAAAAAATTGAAACCTAGATATTCTCTCTTTTTTAATTAATTCAAATTTATAAAATATTTAAAACCTTACATTTGCTAAAATTTCCAATATAGATGTTCATCAAAATTTAGTATAAAATTTCAAATCTTTAATTTCACAAGAAAAAGGTAAGCATGGTACCATTAAGCCACGGTATCAATTTCGTATTTAAATGTTTTATTTAATAAAGTATTTATTTGATTTGTTGTTTGTTTGGTAAAAATTATGGTAAATAATTTTACACATTTTGTGAAGATTTATGTGCTTTGAACTCTAAGTTTGCCTATTTCTGTATAATTTTTTAGAATAATTCTAAGTTTTTTTTCTTCTAAATCAAGTTATAAGTTCTATTTTTTGTCATTTAAAAATGAATCTTTTAAAAAAATATATGTTATTTAGAATATTAAAAATTTTTTTATTCAGTCAGCATAAAATGAAATTAATTTTGTTAATTAATTTTACTGTTGTAATATTAGTGAAATAAAATTTCTATTAAATCAAAACTACGCGTGACTTATAAAGGAGGACAAACAAAAAAAAGTGGAACTAAAGAAATGAAATCTTCAGAACTTTTTTTCATTAAAGTGTTGTTAACTATGAATTAATTACCGGTGCGAAATTTTAACTAATGTTTGCAGTCCTTAAACTACATTCTGTTTTTTTTTTTTTTAAATTAGAAATTAGTTTGCTCAAAGTTACTCGGAATGAACTGTACAGCAATAAATCAATTGTAAAAGTCAAGAAAAGAAAGAAAAAAAAGAAACGAAAAGAAATAAATTTAGATCAGAAATTGTACAAATCAATGCTTTGTTTGCATATCGAAAGAAAAAAGTAATATAAAATTATGATATTAAATTGTGAAATTACAAGTGAAAAAGATATAAAATACATTGTCAGCAATTTTTATTACTTCTATCATTATATTACTAATAGCAAATAAAATTTATATAAGAAATAAAATATTAAAAAAGAAATGAAAAAATGAAAGAACAAAAAATGAAAGAAAATGAAAGTATTTGAATAAGAAACTAAAAAATATGATTTTTCTTTATCGTAAAATTTTTCATTTTCCTCTTCTGCTTTTTTCAACTTTCTTTTCTTTTTTTTTTAGTTCCTTTCGTATGACGTTAAGAAATTTTTAGAAATTTGTCATTATTGACTTTTCTCTTTTTAATTTCTTTTTTTTTTTTCGTTCAAACTATTACTTGGCAAATAGTACGATTGATTGACAAAGGGGTGAAAACCAAATATTTCTTCAAATTATCTTTTCAGTTCTCACCTTTTTTGTCAGTGTTATCACTTGCTATTTTATTCTCTTCGTTTAGTCTTCTTTACTTATAACTTTATTTTCTTAATAAGCTAAAAATTGAAAGTTTTTTTTTTTTGATGACATGAAAGATTTAATATGATATATTGAAGTATTAGACAAATGTGCCGAATGAAACAATGATTATCCTTCATTAGTAGAAAAAAGGAAATTTACTAATTTTGCAATTGCAAAATTTATTTTAGAAAAAGTATTTAAATAGTGAAATTTATTTTGCTCTGATTAGATTATTAAGTTATCACAAGAAATTAACAATACTTATTAATGATTAATTTATCATTAACTAAAATTACTTAATATTTTTCTGTAATATTAAATATATAAATTTTTTTTTTGTAATATTAAATATATAGTTATTAATACATTGTTTATTTCTTTAATGTTATTTTTTGAAATTTTAAAAAATTGTTTTTTTTTAAATCAACAATTTTTTAATTTTTGAGTATTTGTTACATCACTGATTTATTTGATTTTAAACTATTCAGAGCTTTAAATTGATTAATTCACAAAATGTTGCAAAGTACGCAATTTCTAACAACTTGTTTCATACGAACTAAATACTCGTGAGCAATTTGTTTTATTCATTCATCTGATTTTAAGATTTTCATTTTTTTCTTTTTATTGATTCCAATTCCAATTCAAAAATAATTTGATAAATAAATGAATAGCAATTTATTACAAATTACTTTCTGTTTTCTATCAAATTAATTAAAATTTTTTAAATTTAAACATCAAATTTTTTTCGAATATAACAAAAAAAATGGAATGTAAAATATGTATCAAACATTTTTCATTAATTCCTTTTTATTTTTGCTGGTATACTCTTGAAGAAATATTATTTGATTTTATAGCAAGAACAAACAAACAAACAAACAAAAATCATTTCCATTATTTATTTATGTTTTTCTTTTTTTTGAAATATATTTTTCTTTTTAATTTTTTTTTTCAATTTCATATATTACATTATATGCTTTTCAATTATTTCACTTACGATGATGAATTATAAATGATTTTCACATGTGTTAACAAATATTTGATTAATTTTAATTAATTCTATCTTTCATTCGTATCCATTAATGCGTGTGAATAATTTGCCTAAATAAATTTATTTCTAAAATCATTATTTAAATTCATGCTTGTATAATGTTTATTTATTGAAGTGAACAATGTTTGCTCATAATACATACATAAATGTACGACGATGAATTAGATGTAATTTTTTTAATTTAAAAAAATTAAAATGTCAAACTGATCTCCTTTATTTGATGTTAATTTTGGAATGTAAACAATTTTCAAAAAATTTTAAAATAAATTTTATTACTATCGTTTCGAAAATTTCTTTAGTCCATTTTACGTTTTCTTTCAATATTATTGATTAATTATCATTTAATACTTTAATTTTACTATTTACTATTAGTTGTAGCAATATTAGCAATATTATTTTAGAAACATATAAATATATCATAAATCCACGTAATACGTATAGTATAACATGCGTAACAACATGTTACGTGAAGAAATATACGTACATTGCTCATATTTCTTTTAATTTTTTTTTATTTAAAATTAATAAATAAAAGTAATAAAAAACTTTCAGGAATTAAAATAACATTGCAACAAAAGATGACGTGGAGTACAGTTCCTATATTATTAGTATTATATGGATTTTTTAAGGATTTCAAACCGGGTGAACCATTTTTATTCAAATATCAAACCGATTTTCTAAATCTTACCGAAAAACAACTCAATGGTGAAGTATGTCATTATTGATTTTTTTATTTTTTTTTTCCTAATACGATAAAATATGTATTGTAAGTAATTGCCGGATATTATTTGATCAGAAATAACTAATCATTTCATTGATCAAAAATAAATGATCGTTTCATTGATCAAAAATAAATGATCGTTTCATTGAATAAAGATCAGAGGATGTTGTTAAATATTACCCATTGAAATGATGTAACTTTTCTTCGATTATATAATGTACAACTGGAAAGTGTAAAAAGAGTAAAGATAGAATTAGGTAAACAACTTTGAAAGGTTAATTTCAAATTTAACAACCACCAAAGAAAAAGTTTGAACAATAATAATAACCATAATTACTGGTTTAGATTGCAAAATTGGTTGAAAATATCAAACTTGTTTGCTCATTAATTAATTAATATATATTTATTGGCTAAACTCAATTGACAATTTCACACATACATTTAAATGTGTTATAAAATTTTAATTAATTTTAGATTTATCCGTATTGGACATACAGTTATTTGATTACTCTTATTCCAATATTTTTATTAACTGATTTGCTCCTTTACAAACCTATTCTAATTTTAGAAAGTATTGGTTATATGGTTTTCAGGTATTCTTTTTTTTTTTATTATTAAATAATACAATCAGAAAATTATTGCAACATATCCTTGTATCAATGCATTTTTTCCTTCTTATAAATTTAAACAATACTAAAACAAACTTACCTAATGTTTATTTCAGTTAGAATATTCTAAGTAAATTATAATTACAATTAAAAAACTCCAAAAAAAGTTTGATTTCAGTTAAGGTATACTTTAAAAAATTTTTCTGATTGGAATTTAATTATAACGATAAATTATTTACAAGATATTGTAATTAAATTACTATTGCATTTAACGTTTATAGCAATTGAAATATTAATAAAATTAAAAAAAAGACATTTTTCTGATTTTTTTCTCCTAAAATTTAATTAAAATGATAAATTTAATTACAGAATATTGTAATCAAATTATCATTACAATAATGATAAAAAGCAAATATTACAGAATTACATTGGTATTTGGTTCAGGAATATTTTTACAACAAATTGGAATGTCTTTTTATGGTATTGCATCTGCAGCTGAAATTGCATTTTACTCATATATTTATGCTAAAGTTAGAAAAAATGAATATAAACGGTAAATATTTATTTCATTATTTCATTTCTAACATTTTTTCCTACAAAATACAAAGAAAAAAAAAGATTTTAACAAACTTTTTTGTCAATTGAATTGGAAAAAAGTAAATTCTAATTTTCTGAATTCTTTTTTCAAAAATTATTTCAATTAAAAGCTATATTTTAATTATATTTAAGTTTAACATCATGGACACGAGCATCAACAATGGCTGGGCGCACATTTGGTTATTTGCTAAGTCAAACAATCGTAATAACTGGCATTGGTACTTATTTAACTGTTAATCAAATTTCGCTTATATCACCTATTTTAGTATTTATTTTCGGTTTATGTTTTCCACGAATACAATGGAAATCATTAATTGAACGAATTAAAATTACAACAGGTTAGTTTTCTCTTTTTAAATTTTTCATTTCAAATATTTATTTTGAAAAATTTTTGAAACAAAATGTTGTTAACACATTTTTTGACAATGTCTAAAAATTTGACAAAAATTGCATTCATTTTATTAATAATAATAATAACAATAATAATAATAGTAATAATAGTAGTAATAATAATAATAATAATTTTTCTTCGATCGTTCTAGAAATAGTTGCATATAGAAAATATCAAATGATATCAGATTTAATTTATGAAAAAAAAAATGCTCTATTCAGCGCGACCTCATTAATTACTTAGTTAGTAACCAATGATCCAAAAAAATTCATATCAGTTTAACAGTAATCGAAATTATATATGTATGTATAAGTGTTACATATTTTATTTAAAATTAAATTTTAAGACATGGAAATACTCAATGAGCCAACAACCTATACAGAGTATGCAAAATTTCGAGTTGGAAAATTATGGTGTAATACAAAGCAAATTTATGGGATTGGATTTGTGAGGAAATGGTCACTCTGGTGGGCAATGACAACATGTATGTCCTTACAGGTGAAATATATCATTTTGACCTTTGACACCTACCTTGAAATATTGTCTCTTTAATCGATATCAAAGCTCAATTGTCTTATAAAAAAGCATAAATTCAATTATTTAAAAATAAGCAAATTTAGTATAGAAATAAATTAGTAATTCTATTATTATACCTTATTAGTTTAATGTTTATCTCTGCGATTGGCATTCAAAATAGTTTTTTAAAACAACAAGCAAAATTTGCATATTTCATATTTTTATTTCTTAATTTTTCTTCCAATGTTTACTTTGTCAATTTAGATAAGCGCCTATTCACAAACATTATGGGGCGAAGTGCAAAATGAGGAAACAACATTTAATGGCTTCGCAGAAGCAACTTACACAGCTTGCGGTAAGCATTTTTAATTTTTTTCTTTTGTTTTTTTTTAAATCAAAGAATTATTTAAATAAACCAAATAGCACTTATCCAACTTTTATAGCTTATCTTTGCCCATTACCACATTTTAAGTATTTCCAATTGATAGCTTTTTTATTCGTACATTTTATTTTATTGCTTTCACTAATTAATGAATTTAATAGTTCCAAAACTAGCGCAAATGGAATGTCGCAGATGAATGAAGTCGCAATACTCGGATAGTTGAGGTTTCGTGTAGATTTATTTTGTTGCAGCTGCAATCGCGATAATGCTGATGAATATGATATCGATTGATTGGGACAAATGGGGCGAAGCGGCTTTGGTACTAATTTCAAGCATCGATTGCGCTTTACTGTTACTTTTCAGCAAAGCTAAAACAATCTACGTAATGTATATCTGTTACATTTGCTACCGCACACTCTATCAAGTAATGATAACCATCGCGCAGTACGTTTTTTCTTTTTTTTTTTTTCCAAGAAGTTAAGCTAAATGTGTGGGCGCAAAAATTGTTTCCCTTTTAGAATTCGATGTGAAGAAATTTTCGATAATCATAATTCAGCCACGTATGTCTTGTAATCATGATTACGTGTCATAATCGTTATCATAAATTGCTTCACGTTTTATCACTGAAATGTGAAATGCGAAAGCGCTTCTCTTTATGTACTAAATGATTCATAGAGTTGATGACTAACTGTGAGACCTAATTTTGATTATTTATTATGATAATGTGAATAGCTCTAAATTAGTGATTATCAATACAGATGGAATTTGGCTAAAAAAATGGTTTGTGAAAGTTATGGATTAATATTTGGTCTCAATTCATTTGTGGCACTCATCTTGCAAGCTTTCTTAACTGCCATTGTTGTTGATAAACGTGGCTTTGGTATGACCGTTAGGTCACAGGTTTCTTTATTTATTTCACATTTAAATTGTTTATTAAAAAATAATTATTACTCTTAACTATGTTAAAAGTTAAGAATAACTATGATAATTGTTTCAATTTAATGTTTATTTCTTAATTAATTTTTTAATTTTATTTACTTTTTAACTCGCATATTTTGCATATAATAATTAGTTGTAATATTATAATTAATTTATAACTGTCATTCAAACAAAATTTACAATTTCAGTTTTTGGTGTATGGTACTTGTCATGCAGTAATTGCTCTTATTTTCCTCTGTTCAGTTGCACGTAATTTAACGAATCATTTGCGCCATCGATTTACCGCAATACATTCCTTTACTCCGAATACTATGAACCAAGAACAACTGCTTGAAAAACTCGGTCAACCAGTTGTTACTAATTCAAATCCCGTATTCCTTCAGTGTATTTCATATCGATGAGGACGAATATATTGATGATAATGTTGATAACAGTGTTAATATTACTGATAACTGATAATGAATGATGAAGATCAATTTTGATTTGCAGATTTGCAGTAAGACTTTTTAATTGCTGCATTTAAGTTTTTCTTATTTTGGCATTTTCGTTATGCATAGTTAATTAATATTTAGCAAATCATTTTAGAATTAATTTCAAATTAAGCAAAAATATTTTTAAAGGAAATGAATGGTCAAGGAATAAATTATTTAATAAGCTAACATTGGTACTTTTTTTTTGATTTAAATCATAAACGGATCATTTGAGTACTGTAAAAAATTATTGTTTGTAAAATTTAATGTAGGCGAAAAATTGAAATTATTAAATTGCTTACTTTTCTTTTCTTTTTCTTATCTCTCCGTTTAATCTAAGCATTTATAAAATCTTTTTTGCAACATATTTAAGCTTCAACAATGCTAAATGATTAACAGTGATTAATAATAACAATAATAAAAATAAAATAATAATAATAATAACAACAATAATAAGTAATAACTTAATAATAATGATAATAATAAATATTTTTTCAAACATTTATACATTGACGTAGGAATTAACAAACATTTCGAAAAGTTAGGGGAAAATTTCTAAATAAAAAAAAAAACTTTGAACAAGAAAAATAGTTTCTGGTCAAATACTTTTGCTAATTGTTAATATCAAATATTCATAACCATTTTCTGCATTGTATTCATTTGTAAATTTCCCTTTTTTCACATTTCTCAATTTATCAACAAAAATAATTCTTAAATCTTTTAATTTAAATTATTGGTTAAAAAATTCAAGTTAATTTTGTTCTAATTTTTATTCTTGCATAAATTGACAAGGTTTTGTGACTAAAAATGTAATAAACCATTATCAAATTTATCAACTTTTATCAATGATTAAAAATTGCAATTAAATATTTCTTGTCAAAAATTATTTTTCTTTAATACATCCCGAATTAGTTATGTTTATTGTTTATGTGTTTAGGAATTAATGAATTAGTCAATTCAATTGTTAGTTAAAATTATTGATAAGGAATGCTGTATCAGTGTTAATATTTATTACATAGTTGCATTAATGGTAATTACAGATTTAATTATGCTAATTATTATTATTATTGTTAATCGAAATAAATAAAACTACGAACAGTAATATTAATGGAATTATTACTATCTTTATTTTAGTTCAATTTAGCATGGAATCATTTAATCCTATTTGTTAACATTTGTTTTTCTGTAAGTTTATCAAAATGATAACAATAGATTGAAGAATTCACTAATAATTTTAACTTTTCCGTTCGCAAATTGACTAAATTATTTGTTAGAAAAGGAAGAATATTAACTGATGATAACAAATCAGTTGATAATGAACAAGGAGAAAATCAATTTATATTAGCAAAAATTAGTCATAATTATCAATCTTTCGTTGCTAAGGCATAAAAAATATTAAATTGAAAACTTAAAACTTTTTTTGATATGACTTTTTTTTCTTAATTTATACTTTTATTACGTCATTTTTATTCTATCATTAGTAAAGTCAATAAAGTTGATGGACTGTGTTGAGTGAATCAAATGAACCAAATTCAAATTTTAGCATATTTGAAAAATTTTAATTTTTATTGATCAAGTTAACCATTTCTTGGTTTGATTACAGTGTTCAAAAAATTCACAGATTATTTATTTATTTGCTTTTTTTTTTTGAAAAAAAATGATCATAAAGACAATATTAAACTTTTCAACAACACAGTAAGTTTGCATTTCTTTTTTACTTTCCAAACTGAAAATGATTTTGAAATTATTTTAATTTACTTACAGCTTTCTTTTGCTAATAATAATTGTAGCCAAGATTTATGATCAAGATGATATGTGAGACAAAAAAAGAAAAAGAAAAAGAAACAGTTTCGAATATTTTTCTAATCTCATTCCAATTATCATTTTCAGGCATGTTTTGTTTTTTTGAAAGTAAATTCTGGAAATTCTGTACTATTTATTATTCCATCATGACCTATTTCAAATGTTCCTTTAGCAGTTGTTTTTGTTGCCTCATTTGATTCTGATAATTTTGCTGTAGTTGCTGTTAAATTTGAAATTAATTTCGACTTTTCCGTAGCAGTTGTAGTTGTATCTGATTCTGATTCTGTAGCAGTTATTGTTGATTCTGTGGTTGATTCTGATTCTAATTCTGATTCTGTAGCAGTTGTTGTTGATTCCATAGTCGATTCTGATTCAAATTCTAATTTTTTAGCAATTATTGTTGATTCTGTGGTTGATTCTGATTCCAATTCTGATTCTGTAGCAGTTGTTGTTGATTCCGTAGTTGATTCTGATTCCAATTCTGATTCTGTAGCAGTTGTTGTTGATTCTGTGGTTGATTCTGATTCTTCAGTACTTGATTCCAACATTTTTGCAGCACTTTTTGTTGTTTCAATATTTAATTCTAACTTTTCTTCAGTACTTGTTATTGCTTCTGTACTTGATTCCGATATTTCTATAGTAGTAGTAGTAGTAGTAGTAGTAGTAGTAGTAGCAGTTGTTGTTGTTGTTGTTGTTGTTGTCGTAGTTAATTCTATTTTTTTGGTAGTTCTTGTTGCTTTTTCCTGCTTCGATTTCAATAATTTGGTTGTGGTAATAATTTTAGTTAATGCTATACTACTATCAGATGTTAAAGCTTCCATAATTGAATCTTTTTTGCTCGATTTTTCATAACAATTTTCAGGATCATGAAATTTGTAAATATTTTGCTCCAACCATATATTTTCAATTTTTTCTTGCGTATTACAATAATTACCTTTGCAAATGCAAACCGGTAATTTTGACGTGCTACGTTCATACGTATTATAACGTGGATCCATGAAACAACCTTCATTGAATATATCTGTGCTGCAGTTTATTCTACTTTTTAACTGAAAATATATAATTATATATGTCATGTAATTTGCATAAATTACATAATACTCAAATATCATTGATCAATTTTTTTTTTCAAATATTATTAATTAATTAATTTTTTTGCTTTTTAATCAATCAATTCATTTTTAATGTTATGACACAAATCTTTTGTGATACGTATAATAATAATAATTTAAATTTAAATAACAAATATGATTAATTGTACCTCAGCGGTAGAATAACATTTCTTATCCAATGGTATTGCTCGAAGATACCAAGTTTCAGCACCTCGATCGTACTACAAAGAATGTAATTGTTTATTTAGAAAAGAAGAGAAAAAAAGTAAGTAAATAAAAATTTTTTTCAAATCAATTTTTTGTAATTTACATAAATTATATATTACTCAAATATCATTTGATCAATTTATTTCTTTTTTTTTCAAATTTATTTATTTTCCTTAATAATATACATACATTTTAAGCATTAACAATTTAAAAAAAAAATTTTGCAAGTCAACAAAAAATATTTCTAAAAAAACTGTCATTATAAAAAAAATTTAACAAATTAATTGAATTAATGTTAAGCTAAATTTAATGATAATAAAATTTGTTAAATATCAATTCCTTATATATAATATTTACCTAACTTTTCAATCAATTTAATTTTTAATTATTAGGTTTAAATTATTAAAATTAAAAAAAAGTACCAAAGATGCACAAAATTCTTCGTCATCATTGCATTTATAAACTTTTTCCGTAAATGATGAATATGCATCCCAATGTACCATATAACAGAATAATGATACAGTATAATTGACACTAATAAATAGTAATAGTGTCACATAAATAATTGAATTATTCATTATTTTCATATTTCACCTAAATTTAATAATTTAATTAATATTTATATTTCTATTCAAACTTCACAATACTTTATCGTATAATAAGTTTAATAATATTTAGCAATTTATTATCAAAACAATTTTTTTTTAGCCACAATGGATCGATTAATACATGAAATATACTAGAAATTAAATTATTAAATGTTATACAACTATTTTAATATACTATGAAAAAAAAAAACGAAATCGATTAATCATTAACATATAGCAAATAAATATAATTTAATCCTATGTAAAATATTTGATTAAAATAATTTCATTAAAAAAAAAATTACTATATGATCACAAATAATTTGAACATTAAAAAGTTTTTTTTTGAGCTTATTCATACAGAAAAATGAAATTGAAATAAATTGTAACAATAATACTTCATAATATTGTTCGATCATTAAAAAAAAAAGAAGAAAAAGACAAATCATTTAATGCATCTTAGTAAAATAAATACGAAACTAATTGATTAAAACAAAATTTGAAATTTAATTATATCATTAAATCATTTAATACCTAACCAATTTGAATTTTTTCTTCACACCAAAATAAAACAAAAAATAAGAAAGAAAAAAAAAACTATTTTTTTTCTTTTTGAAAAAAAGGCGAACAAATAAATTCCTTTTCGCTGATTTCCCTCATTTTCTCTTCATTCTTTTTCATTTTTTTTTTATATTAAAAAAAAAGCAAATGACAAACCAATAAGCACTTACTGCTTCTTAAAGACTGTTAAAAATACAAATTTCTTAAATAAAGTTCAGACAAAAAAAAAAATAAAAATTTTAGGCTGAAAAAAATACAAAAAAAAAGAGAAAAAAACAAAAACAAAAAAGAATGAATGTAAGGATTGAAATATGACAATGAGAAAAATTAAATATTTTTAAATATTTTTCTCATAGTGCTAACAGAAATCAACGAAAAACTTTCTGCTAAAATCATTCAATTCACATTGATTCACTCGTTTTATTTTTTATTTTTCGATTTTTTTACTTTTTAAAATTTCTTTTTTTTTTTTTGCATTTAATGATGAATAAAATTAAACATTATAGACAGTATAAAATATATATATTTTATGATTAAAATTAAAAATATTCCATGAAAAAATGAAATTTTAAGTGAATCATTTCATTTCAATTGAAAATGTTTTGTCTTACATTTTTATTCATTTTTTGCTCTTTTTTTTGCAGTAAGAGAGAAAAATTATATTAAAATATATTTCTTTCTTTTTTATTCAATTTTAAATATAAAGCAATACGATTTGTTATTGGTTTATATTTTAATTATTTTAAATGAATGAATTATTGAATTAATTCAACGAATTACTAAATATATAATTATGGAAGCATCATAATTTTAATTATTATTTAATTTCTGTTTGTCTCGTCTAAAAGATAAATTAATATAAATTAAAAACACAATATTTAAAATGTAAATTAAAAAAGCAAATAATTAATTGTGTGTATTTCATGTTTGTCTTATTTAAAATATAAATTAATACTACGTTCTGTGAAACGGTGAATAAAAAGAATGGTTAATAAAAAGTAAAAAGGAAAAATTAAAATACTGGATTAAGTTAATGAGTAATTAGGTAAATAACAGCAAAAATGTTTTAATCTTAAGAAAGCAATCGTGAATTGTAAATTGCCTAGAAAGTTTTTTATTATTTTAAAAGTTCACAAACCAAAATATTTAAAAAAAAGCAAAAAAAAAATTGAAAGTAAAGAATTATATATATATTTTTATTTATTCCATTATGTATCGAAAATTTGATCAAAAAACATTAAAAAATTTTGTTAATCAAACAAAAAATATTTCCTTTTGAAGAAAGAAAATTTTTGTTCAACTTTCTAATGAATTAATAATTACTACTTTAAAAATGAATTAAAATTCATTCAAATTGCATACTGTGTTAAATAAACAATTTTTATAGGTATTGCAAAAAATCTTCAATTTTATACACAATTTCAATTTTATACATTAATATTTCAACTAGCAAACATATTTAATTCAAATTTTTAACTGAATCATTTTGAATTACAAATATGTTTCATTCAAATAAATAATTTAATAAATTCTGTTTCAGATTTCAAAATTTCAAACAAATGGCTTGCAATCACCACCTACAACAAATAATGTATTATTTTTTTTGTAAATTTGTGTTATCTTTTCCCTTGTATTGCACTTTGACCCCGTACACCAACAAAGGAAAAAATTCTTGTAATGTGTTTTATCTCGATAGCAACCTTCTTCTGGTGTTCCTTGATCACTTTTACAAGCCAATTTTTTGCGTAACTGAAAATTAAATTAATAAAAAATTATTAAATAAATTTGAATTATGTTAGATATAGTAAAATGATTAACTAAATTTTCATTTAAATTATAAAATTTGAAAAATAAAATATGGTCAATGATAAATTGTGTAATTTTTAAACTAAAATTTATAAAAAAAAAAACTGACATATTGTTTGGTAAAGCATTCATTTTCACTATGCAATACTCGCCACCAACCAACTGCTTCGTGATAATATGCAACACGTGAATTATACTGAAAATAAAAAATTAAAATTTTTAATCAATAATTTAAAGAATAATTTTAATAACAAATGGAAAAATATCTATAAAAATATGAAAGAATAAATTTAGCTTAAATAAAAGTAAAAACATAAACAAATGAATAAACTTTATTCTGTTCCTTATAAATTTTAATCAATTTATAAAAATTATTTTTGTTTTTTTTAAAAATTAAAGTTCTTAATTAATAATTTGAATAACTATTTTAATAACAAATAGGAAAATATCTATAAAAAGATGATATAATAAATTGAGCTCGAATAAAAGTAAAACATAAACAAATGAATAAACTTTATTCAGTTCCTTATAAATTTTAATTAACGAATTTTGCAATTTTTTCTTTTCTTTTTTAAACTTTATATTATCTAAGTTGAATTTTAAACAAGAAAATTTCCCATAAATTTTTATATTTAAAAAAAAATAAAAAATGAAAAATTTATATTTGCATTTAAATTTATATAATTTTTCGTTTTAAATTTATTCATTTCCTTCACAATTTTTTTATATTATTATAAGATATTTACTTTAAAATTTTACTAAACTTACGCCTGAAAAACAAATTGTATCGTTTGATTCTTCCTTACATTTATCAATCAGATCAACCCAACCCGTCGGGCTAATTTGATTGGGTCGAGAAAAATGGCAACTCGTTGCTAGAACCATTTCAATTCCAAATATATATAATGTCAAAAGTGTCACCAAAACTATGCCAATCATTATTTTAGCAAACTTTATTTCACCTAAATAATTAAAAATTTTCGAAATGCAGAATAAGCAAATTTCTTAATTATTTCAATATGAACAAATTATGGTTTTAAAAAAAACATATTGAAAATTTTATTGTTTACTTTGGCCAGTAATTAATAAAAAGTATTTTACACTTTTTTTCGTAATGTAATCAAAATTAAATAACAAATTAATTACTTCTAAACTTAATTTAGCCAATACTTGAAAAAATTTTTAAATTGGAAGTAGCTAAAATAATTAGAATGTTATTTTTGATAATCAATAAATATTGATCTTGAAATCAAATTTAAATGAAACAATAATTAGAATAAATGATCTCAATAAATTATTAATCAAATGATTATTTGATTATTTTGTATATAATACGAAAAACCTGTTCTAATCAATAATCTATCCAATCGATCAATCAATTAATCGGTCAATCATTATTGTCTTCCACCCATTCATTCATTCATTCCTTCCTATTTCCAATACTGATTATATATCCTTTTCCGTAATTTATGTTAATCAAAATGAATTTATTATTTACAATAACAAATCCATTTTGATTAATATAAATTATTTAAACAAAGACTTATAAACTGTCAAAATATATAAATTACTAACAACTAATAAAATGTTAAATGTTAACAATTAATGAAAATTTAACATTAATTAATTCGAAATGCATAACAAATATATTTATAGTAATTGTTCTTTTCTATATACTTAAGTTAAAACTAAATAATCAAAGTTAATGAAGCAATTATAATTAATTAAAACAACTACAATAAGCAGTTGATATAACAAAGTAATTACAAGTAATGAATAACAAATCATTTTGTGAAATAAATTCTTGATCGATATGCTATCTAAAATTAACAAATAATGTTAGGCATTTTAGTAAAATAACACTTTCTTTAAAAAAATTTGCGCGTCATATAAAAAATGAAAGGATTAAAGAACTAAGAAAAAATGGCAATCATAAAAGTTTGCTCTAAATCTAACTTTTATTAAAAAAAAAGCTAATAAGGAACGTTATCTTTCCAAAATATTCAAATATCGAAATAAATAACTTTAAATAACTTAACTTCTCATTCAATTGTTTTTTTTTACGATTTGATTTTAATCTAATTTAGCTTGAAATTTAATAAGAACTTTACGTCATAGACATAGATCTTTTAAACAATTCTTTTCATTCATTTCTGAAAAAACAAAATGAAAAAAACGTTATTATAATGCAACAAAATGTAAATTGATGCAAAATTTTGCTTAATTCATCTATTTTGTTGCATTTAAATAAATTAAATAATTTTATTTAAAATAACTGACAATTATTAAATTTTTTTTGTCTTGAAATTTCTTTTCTTTTCTTTTTTTTTTTTTGGTAACAAATCACAGCAATTTGCTTTTTTCGTTTCTTTTTTTTTTAGTAAAATTGATTGTTTGAATAGAAAAATTTAAGGAATTTTCTTAAGAAGAACTTATGATGAAATAATGAAAATATGAAAATCGACAACCAACGTTTAGCAGCAATAAATGTCATTTCGTCTTTTTTCTATTGTCTTTTTTTTTTCTTTCTTCTTTTTTGTTTTATTTTTTCTTTTGCTTTTAATAAATAATAAGATAGATGAAAAAGGGTAAACAAAAAAAATTGTTGCAAAGTTTATTTTGACATTTTGGAAAAACTTTTGATGTAATAATTTGAAACCACATTTCTTTTTTTTTCAAAAATTTCAAACCTATAAGTTTTTTTACTTTGCAAAAAAAAAATGGAGTAAATCAATTAACATTGATAATTTTTAATTGTTAAATAGTTTAATTTCTGTTAATTAATTATTTGCTTATTAATTTCAGTTCTGTAATCAAATTACAGCAGATTATGATATATTAAAATAATCATCAAGAAATTTACTGAAAGTTAATTTGATCAAAAGAATTAAAACGGAGAAAAAAATAAACAAAGATGTAAAGCTGAAATTAAAACAAATTACGTTAACTTACGTTATCATGATATCTGATTAATGTTACCACTATATACGCTTGACACAATCAAAATTATAAATTGTTTCAAACATACACATAGAAAATAAATCTTAATTTCTTTTTTTAAAAAAAAAAAACAAAAATTTTATCAGTGACTATATATTTTTAATAAAAATATTTATAAATGGAAAATGAAATTTATAGCATAATTTTTAAGTATAATCATTTTCTAATTCAAATTTATTACATTGAAAAAACTTTTTAACTTCCTCATACAATATCAGTGAATTTATTCCAAATCATTTATGAATAATTTTGCAGACAATGCAACAATGTGTACATTCGATTTATTTAAATTTTATATTCGTGTAGCATACGTGTATTCTTTTTTTTTCTTTATGATATGTAATTATTTGTAATTTTTAATGATAATAAATTACTCACACATGTAACACAATGCGAGACATATAATAAAAAGAAAAATAAAATGTTAAATGATTTGTTTTATTTGAAAATCTTCATGTTAAGATTAACATTTTCATAATTTGCTCGCTCGTTCATGGTATGCTCCTCTGATTGGTCTCTTTGATATAGATTTGATAGATAAAATTACTAAGTGATATGCTTTTTTTTTCTTCTCTCTCTCTCTCTTTCTTGTGGGGTCAGGGATCGTTAGGAATTGAGAAGAGTAGCAGTTAGACGTGTAAGATAACATGAGATTGTGTAAAAATTAGAGAGACGAGGGAAATTGATGAAAACAGTTAAATGTGCAGTGAATATATTAGAGATTGAGAAAAATGGCGAAAGAATGTTTGAGGTGTGTAATGGAGAAGAAAAAAGGAATGTATCTGCTAGAGAGACAGCTGTGAGAGAGGTTGAGAGAATGATGAAATAACTATAATTTATTACTGTGACAGAGATTGAGAGTGACAAAGATATAGAGGAATTAAAGTGATTTGTAATAGTAATACGATTTGAAGGTGAATGAATTTGTCTTCTTTTTAAAAAAAGAAATTGAACGAAAGAAATTTGATGTTTGAATTAAATTTGTGAAATTTAATTTTTACGAAGGAGTAATAATTTATTGCTTTAGTGTGAATTAAAGAGAGATATATGATTTAAATAACAATTAGATTATACAAAAAACAAAAAAGAAAAAATTACTTTTATGTTGATAAAATTAGATGTATTATGAATATTAGTACAAGTAGAATATAAGACAGTCTTTTCCATTGATTGGTTTCTTTTTTGGTGATAAATGATAGATTTATTCTGATGTAATTATCAAATCATTAACGGAATTTTTTTGAAATTTTCATTTATAATTCACCAAAAATCACAGCGAAAATAATTTTCACTTAATCCAATATTCGAGATTTTTTTTCCTGAAATTACCAGCACTTCATATAAATATCACATATCTGTTGAACTGACAGAATTGAAAAAATTAGAAAAAAAAAACCTTCTTGAAGAAATTAGTTTAATATAATATATTGATCGAAGAAAAAAATAGCAAATTTTCGAAAACGAATTTTAACTCTTTGATATGCTTGAAGAGTATGTTAGCAGTTGTGTATTAAATTTAAAAAAAAGTGGAAAGCATTTTCGTTTGCTATTTCAGATTTTTTTGTACAGAAAGAAATAATTGGCAAAGGATTTAAAATGGTTCAAAGTTTGGAAGGTAATTCTTTTGAATATTTTATTGCAATAATGAAATTTAAGTTCTTTTTGTGTGTTTTATCATTTTTACCATAAGTAAATGATTAAATTTGTGAGGAAAAGTTTCGAATTTTCTCGATTCATTTACTTATAGTTTATTTACTCATTCCATGCTTACTAGTCAGTTATAATCATTTATCACTATTTTCCATCTCATTTAATTAATCTGTAATTATTTATTTACTACTGTTATTTCTTCCTAAATTAGTTAATCATTTATTCATCATTCGTTTATTTATTATGTGTGTATTTGTTTATTCATATATCTGTTCATCATGGATCTATAATTCGTAATCATTCGTTTATGTATTTATTATTTGCTTATCACTTTTTTACCACCGTTTGTTACTTATGTCTTATAACTGACTAATTCTTTGTTACTTATTCGTTATTATTATTTACCTGACCATTTATTTGTATTTAATCATTTTTAGTTTGTTAGTTGGCACATTTGAGATTTAAAAATCGCATAACAGTGAAAAATCTAATTGTATATATTTTACAGATTTAGTAATAGCGATGTTTGATTGTGCGGTGACACTAAGTAGTGGAGAAGAACCTCGGGAAAATGTTGCAGAGTCGTTGAGCAAAATTGGAATTGAACAATCTACGATTTTTCTTTCCGCTGCATATACTTTCTTGATGCAGCACAGCAAGGTATGCAGAATATTATTTTAATTTTTGTTTGACTTCATTCACTTTCTCAAGTTTTTTGTTTTTTAACAATTACTTGTGCTCGTTATCACATTTGCTTATTTTCCCATGTCATTAGTTTCTTTTGGAAATTTTTCAATGTTTCGATAAATTTATGATGCTTACAAGTTCTGTTAAGCCGTTATATTCGTTAGTAAGCGTTTTTAAATCATTGGTGTAAAAATTACAGCTTACTTATTTGCTTTTCGTTAATGTTTGTTTGTCCACTGATTTTGATCTACCCTCGAATTTTTGATTTTTAATTCATTCTTAAATCCAAAGCTTGAGTTTATTTTTATTTTGCAATTTCCAGCTCACGGGACAGAATCGAGCTTTTGTATTATCAACAGTAAATCGAGTTCTTGAGCACAATCAAGCACCACAAGATTTAGATGAGCAGCAAGCGTTACTGATAATAAATCTTGCCACACAAGAAATGACGCTTTCCAAAGTAGGTATATTTCGAAATTGTTTTCTGTTAATTATTTGGAATTGGTATTCTCAGAATTAATAGAATTGTAACTTAGTTTTTGTTTAACATTATTTTAATTATCTTACATAATATATGGAGCTTTTATTGCTACAATAGAGTAATACTACTGAAGCACTTCATTTCCTATAACATGTAATTAAATCTAATTGACATGTTGTTTGTATGCTTTAGTTTTATGGTTTTCTTAATGGTAGTTTGCTTCTGAGAGCTTTGTCCTTAGTTTACTACATACTGAAATTATCTGTATATCTCCTTGATACTATATTGTAATATCTTGAAAAATGTTGTAAGGTTTATTTTTAACTCATCAAGTTAAATTGTCTTTTAGTTATCAAATACCTTTTCCAGTGCCTTATATTACATAGTTTTTTATAAGCAAATCTGTTCAAATTTCAATTATACAGGAAAGTGACGATTGGCCACAAGCTGCTTGCAATGTTTTGGTTACTCTGGCAAAGCGAAGTCAATTCGTTGGACATGTAATGGAAGCATTACTTCAGAAATTTCCACCAGGCCAAACTTCTTCGCCTCATCGATACATCATTTTGACATTAGCAAATGTTGCTGAACATAATGGTATTTGTGCATCGTGAAATATGAGAAATTCATTCTTTTCTATTTTTATTTAGTTATTATTCATATTAATCTATCTAAACTTTTGTTTCTAATTTTCATTCGTTCTTTTCAGAAGATTTAAGTTAATACTTTAATCAATTAAATCATATGTTAATAGTGGATTTGAAGAACTTTTACAGCAATCGGATTTGTGCCATTTCTGACGGATATCCTATCACGTGTGATTTCGGTTTTACCTCACATCAAGACGGATATCTATCGATACGCTTGGGCACATGCTTTGCGATCATTTTGTGAATCAGTTCGTGAATATATTTCTGCTTCAACTGTTACAAAAACTGAATGTGACGATAGCGGTTGCAATGATGATTATGCTAAAAATGAAAGGGTAATGTCCTACAGCCATTTCGAAATATAAACTTGGAAAGGCATCTGACGTATCTTCAATTTTCAGGAATAAAGGCCCACTTAATTACCATTTTGATATTTTAAATCAATAAGACAAGCGTTAGTATTGCATCAGATGGGAATATTATATCCCCACATGTTAAATAATTTATTAAGCTTTGCTTATTAATTGATTTTCTTATTTTTCAGACAACTAGAAGTCAAACTTGTGGTGAACCAAAAATTGTACAGAAAAATTATGTTGACCAAATGGAACTGGCTTATGAACCAGTATTTAGTTGGTTAAGTGCTAAAGACGTAAAGGTATCCTCACTGCTTTATTTTCCAGGAATAAATTTTTTTCCAGTGGAAATAAAAAGCTCCATAAATAATAATTTTTGGACATAATTTATATACTTCATACTTAATAATTGGATAGCTACGTATGTTCGATTATTAAATAATTTATTTAGTATTTGTGAATGTTATCCTATAAATTTTTTGCAATTTCTAACAAAGGAATTTATTACACTCCATAAAATTTCAAATTTAGGTCCGAGCAGAAGCTGCTAATTGCATAGGAGAATTATGCCTTATGATTTCGCCAAAACGTTTAGTAGATGAAATGAGAAGACTAATACCAATATTATTGAATCTACATCGAAAGATTAATACTGATCAGCACCTTGTAACACAGGTATTTTGTTTATTTGCACTTACTTACACGCTTGCTTGATTATGTAGTAACTCATATCTTTCAAATTTATCAAATTTTCATTTGTTTTGTTAAAATTTTCATCCATTACTTACTTTCTCCTCTTGCTTTGCCTCATTTATGACATACCTCTTTCAACCTTGCTACAGGGTTTGTGTCGTTTTCTGGAATCGGCATGCGCTGATGAAAACTGTCCGTTAGATGCATATTTGGAAGATATTTTGAATGCGTTATTCCCGTTGGTATATTCCGTTGTTGAGCAAACTGTCGCTTCAAACATTTCAATGCGTAATCAAAGCGAAGCATTTCGTTGCTTTCATGTTGCTGGTTAGGAATTGTTATGTCTAATTTTATTTTAATATGATTATTACTATCAAATTTTATGGTTTGATTTTAATATAATTATAACTAATTTTCTGCTTTCTCTAATTTCAATAACCAATCATTGTGCATTCATTATAATTATTCAAAACTAAAGTATTTATCTTTTTTTTTTGAACGCTTTTTTAAATTTGTGATATATAGCATCTTATCCATCTGTTCACATTTATTGAATCTCACACACTCTATTGCATTTTTTATCATCCCCGTAGTATCTGAAGTCGAACTACTAATGAACTATCTAAACCATGTCAGAGTTTCACTACATTTTTTTAAGTGTTCGCCTGCTTTCTAACTTTTTGTTTTGAATTTTAATATAAATTGGAAAAGTTAACATCAAGTAGACTTTTCTTTCATAAATAATGCTATGATGTGCATTCTAAAATTTCCGATAACTTTTTTAATTAAACGTTCAAGTAATTTAGACTGAAAGTTATCACTGAAGCAATTGAAACAAGTCAGCATTGAATAGTAAATAATGATATCACGAATGATTTGTCACAAAAATGCATCATATTCATTTGATATGCCTTCATTCATCATTTAAATATGTTTAGTGAAATTCCTTCATTGTTATTTTTGTTTTTCTTATTTGTTAGTATGCTACATGATAACATATATGGTAACCTTACTTTGATAGTTCATTTCTAGAATCGCTTATGAATGGGCGCCTCCTATTCCAGCTTATTCTATTATTATTCTGTAAGTAGTCACCCCCTTTGAAGAGTTCCAACTCTTCACATTCATTCCTTTTTTGCACCTTATTTCCTTTTCATTTCTTTGATTTTTTATTCCTAATGCTAAGGAATATTTATTTAGCGCTTCGTTTTTTTTTTCTAGAATTTTCAACCTTATAAATTCTTCATT
Organism: Wuchereria bancrofti; assembly: GCA_005281725.1. Taxonomy (NCBI): domain Eukaryota; kingdom Metazoa; phylum Nematoda; class Chromadorea; order Rhabditida; family Onchocercidae; genus Wuchereria; species Wuchereria bancrofti. The sequence continues at coordinate 1,413,439 of SSBO01000014.1, read as the reverse complement.
TGCACATGTAAAACAGAAAAATTTAATCATATATTGGAGAGGTAAAGATTTCTATCTAGAATACTTAGCAATTTTCATCTTTTTTTTTAAATTTAGATTGCATGCATATCTTTTGCTTGGCTTAATTATAGATATTTTCAATTTCCATATATTTGTTTTGCATATTTCAGCAACACGTTTTGCCGACAAAATAGTATATTATTTATTGCATAAAATGCAAAATGTGCAAGATAGTTCGAAACTGGGCGCTATCAATGTTCTCAGGCATCTTCTTAATTCAGCTGGTAATTTTAATTATTATTTAAATGACTTTAACCTATTGATATTTTCGATGGTCATTTCATAAATTAAAATAATTTGAGATATTTCAACGCTTCATTTTTTTCTAGTGAATTACAAGAAAAAATTACTTAAGAAGAAGTAAACCACAAATGGCTTAATTATTACTGAATAGATCTCTCATATATAGTCAAAAAATGAAGAAATGAATTGCTTGTAACTAAAAAGAGACATTTTAATAAAAGTAAAGCAATTAGTCAGCATTTTTGGAATTAATTTCACAAGATTGATTTTTATTTGATAGAAAAGGGCATATTTATAATATTATATTTATGAAATTTCAGCACAATGTTTTCACATTTTGTTAAATGAAATTGAAATGAAATTAAGGACCATATGTGGAAGACAAACGTTCATTGGTAATTCTTGGTTTAAAACCAATGTTACTTGCTGGTAGTGAAGGACTGTTAAGTATTCGAGTCAAAAAGGCAATGTGTCAATTATGTGTGGCATTAGCTGATCATGAATACATAGATGTGGAAGGTGGTAATAATGTAATTATATTCTTGGTGAAAAATCTTATCGTTCAAGAGGGTGAAACGGTAAACTTTCCATTCTTTTTCACTTATATAATTACTTCTAACTTTAAATTTTTTATCACTGCTATTACTGTTGTTTTTCTGGACGATTTTTTCAAAACTAGGAAATATGTGAGGATGAAAAAGTTGACATCTTTATATTTATCAAATATTGCAATGAAACTATAAGTATCGTCCAGATGAAGAAATCCCATATTTTCCTCACAGAACTAACAGAACTTAGCTGCTATGCATGTGAATAAACTAATTTGACAATCTACAGGTGTATGTGTTTTAAATTTTACTCAGGTAATATTACTTTATTAGAATAAGAATCAAAACGTATGGAAGTGAAAAGGTGAAGGCTTAGGAATTGATTTATATGCGAAATATGAAAAAGGTGAGGAAATAAAAAAGGGAAAAAATGATGTTAAATATGTTAGGATATTCGCACATTATATCATAAAGGATGTATCAGTGATTTATAGAAATAATATCTTAAATGATATTTGATAAAAAGTAATAATATTAATAATTAACAATTTTCAGACTAAGAAAGCATTCTTCTCGTCAGATATAGATGCAGCAGATAGTGCAGCACATTTACGTGCACAGTGTGGACAAGCGTTGCAAACAATAGCAAAAACATCTTCAACTGCACATAGTGTTGGTTGATTGGATTAAATTTTAATTGGATTGGATTAGATTAGAGTACCATTAGGAAATATTGAAAGACAGTAGATTTTAAACTGCAATTAAGTTATATTTCAAATACTTTGCGGTGTACATTCTATCAGGGCAATGAAGATTTTTATACCTGCAGTAATAAGCAAGGCACTTTTTCAATTTATATACATACTCATATTTTTAATAAGTTGGTAAGATACTTTTTTCATATTTGCGACGATATTCTTGGAGTATTTACAGTGATTACATGCGATGAGTTGTTTTAGAAAAGTCATGTTATCTTTTTCATGTAATTTTTTTCCATAATTCAATTTTTAAGATCAAAAATTCCATTTTAAAAATTACTTAATGGTGTTTTATTGTAGTTACTTTGGCCATATCTATTCGAATTCATTTGTGCTCAAGAATATAATATAGCATTGACAGATATCATTAAGTGTATTAGGATTCTTGCCGAACGGACAATGAAAGCAGGAGAAAAATTGGATTTCGAGAAAGGTTTTGATAGCCGTAAGTAATAAATAATGTATTGCATTTTCGATAAAAAGGAACGATTGTTAAGGTTAAAGAGAACAGAAGGAATATTTTACAAATGAAAGATCCGAATCGATATGATAAGAAATTTATGAGAAAAAATTTCATTTACGTATATATCACGTTAATCATCATTGCTGTAGTAGCTAACAATTCTTTCAGCGCATGTTGCCGGGAATCTTCAGGTATTTTCACGACTTATAACGTGTATGAATAATGCACCACTTAATTTGTTACTTTCAAAACGAGCAACAGAAGCTTTACGATTATTAAGTGCTCTTGCGCCATGGTTTCATAATTCATTGCGTAATGTTTTACCAAAGCATTGCGATGAATTGCTTGTTATATTAAAAAGTAGGATATTTTGCGTACTTAAATTTCATTTTGTAATAAGAATCAATCAGTTTCAATTAACGTAAATGATAAAACTGCTTCTTTTTATAAGGAAAAAGAAATCTGAGAAATATTTTCCAAAACTAAAAAATTTATAAATTATTAAATTCATATTTGTTTCATCTATTCAATTACTAATTTCGTTTTGTTAATTTTAGATTTATCACCACCACTCAATAATACAGTGGAAGGTGGTAATAGTGCAGTTTGCGAGCTTCGTCTTGCACGTATTGCACGATGGCATGCACATGTACTTGATTTATTAGATCTATGTGTGAGGAATGTGAACGATGGTGAATGGCGATGTGCATTTGCAGCTGCTATGGGAAAACAATTTAATTTATATGGTGATGCACCTGAAGAAAAAGTTATTATTTCTCCATTTGTGAATATTAATTAGAATCATATGGCTTAGAAAATCCTTTAAAAGATATTAGGTTTCTCATCCTTTACATATATATGTCTTCTCTTCCTTCATAAATATTACTTTGAATAGATGAAACAATAATATTTGAATAGATATCAAGGGATATCTACCCTTTGTCGATTATCCGAGTAATTTAATTTAGAATAGTTTATGATCAAAGTAGCTATCATTGCACTGCGGGTATTTTTCTGAACATATAGTTAGAATGATGAGTAGTTATATAATAAATCAGTAAACGATTAATCTCTTAATTTTTTTTTTTGAATTTTTTTGATTAATTTTTGAATTCATTGTCAATTGTTAGGCATTTCTAATGCGTTGTCTCGGTGGTGCTTTGGCATTGTCAACAAATACCAGTTTTGTTGTTGATCACCTTGTTTTGTTATTCCGTTCAACAGTGCATGGACAACAAGCTGAACGCACAGGTTGCGCTCAAGCGATTGGTTACTGTGCAACTACACATACTGATTTGGTGCTTACAGAATTGGAAAATATTGCCAAATGGGAGAATTTAAAAAAAAGTTCCGGATTATTTGGATTTATTAAGGTGACCAGTTTTTCGGATGCTTTATAAATAATATATTGATTGGAAAAATTCATATTTTTTTTTGAATATCTTTTAAAAACGGCAGTTTTTTCATATTGGTTATGCATGTCTTTTACGTTTTACGTTAGGATGTTATTAATTTTTTTGATCTTTTTCTCTTTTGTTATTTGGAGTACTGAATTTTGCTTAAATTCAGGATGCTATGCCGTACAAACAATACAGTGATCAAGAAATGGTTAATTTACGTGCTACCATTATGCTTAGCTACGGTGTGACTTTTTTTTTTTTGAGGCATTCTTTTGAAAAAATTTAAAAAAATATTATTATGTTGCGGTGTGCTTTTTGTGTGAAAATATTTGAAATTTCTTAGGTTACGTAGTTTATTATTGTCCAACAGACGTAGTCACACAAAGACTGGAGCAAACTGTACTTGTATTTTTACGACGATATTTGGAAAATCCAAAGGTTAGAATTGTACTTTGTTTATCTAATATAACTTTGATTAGACAAGAATTTTTTTTATAATTATTTTCTTCAGGAATTGTCTTTTTGGTTCAGATTAGGAGTATTTTATAAAGATGTTACTATTGATAATCTAATTAACTGATGTGTACAATAAATCTTTCGTAGTCATTTTGACGGTCATTGAGTTCTCTTTTGAAATAATGATTTGCTGACGTGTGACAAAAGTAGTTGTGGTCTCAATTTTATCACATGATATTAATGTTAAATTGATTGACCGGAGATAATCAAGATAAAGTATGATTTTTTGAAGAAGAAAAATGGTGAGAAGTGAAGGATGAAAATTTGAATTAGTAATAGTAAAATGCACAGGCGATAACTTTTAGCAGGAAGTAGTTGTTCGGGAAGCGTTGTTGGAAACAATATGTTTGATTGCGGTTTCGGTGAATTCGACTCATCTCATAACTGAATATCATTTGGAATGTCGTACAGAGCTATTGAATCATATTAAAGTTAGTGACTTACTTTTACGACTCTTTCTGTCTTTGAAATTTTTTATCATTACTGTTCATGAATATATAAAACTATTTAATAGTAGTTCGGTTAGGATTATTTCAGTAAGTGTTTTGTGAAAAATTATTTCTTTTTGGTTAAGTAATAATTTCTTATCATAATTGTTTAATTTCAGGACTACATTGAATCTGAATCACCAGAAACTTTATCGAATTCAATAAGGCTACTTGCGGGTAAAGCAGTTGCTGCTTTGGTGTTAGTTGCAATCTTTTCTTCTTAATAATTTCTAATAATTTTTCCGATTAATGATTTTAGCGTATATTTTTTATATTAGCAGTAGTTATTGCTCACAGGAGATGATTTTGCTCTTATCATTGTTGTATTTCATTAAATTCTGGTGACAAAAATAATATAATATTCAGTAATGAAAATTAGAATGATATAATAAATGCTGAAAATTATGTAAGATTTTTCTGAAATGAGATATGAAGAATGATATTTTTTCTAGCTCTTTGGAACCAGCTATATCTGATGATGATATCTGGCAAGTTGGTTATGTATTAACAAATCATACGTTACCTTTGTGTCGTGAACGAAGTGGCTTAAAAACTGTTAGCTTTTTTAACATTAAGGATTTATTAAAAACTTAAGCCTATATTTTGTTAAAAATACAACTCTTTTTTTTAAAACGATACAAGTGTATCTTACTGTTTACTGGTTTAGTCCTTCGATTTTGCTATCGAATTGATGCTTTTAAGTCTTTTTTTTTTGTTCCACAGCTATGTATTAATTTTAATATATTCAGCAAATCATAAAAATAAGGCTGTCTTAATTACTGGATTAAATTAAAATTAAAACTTCACATTACTAGGTAGAAATTCCGTATAGTTTCTCTAGTGATTTTATTTTCAGAAAATTTTCGAAATATTGTTAATTTGTTTCGTGTCAAATGCTTGGGTGTAAATTTTTGTGTTGCATAATTTTCGCCGATTGTCTTGAAGTTTTTAATTGGATCAAATTCTGCATTGCGACGTAAAAAATTGCTTGTACATAACAAGCTAGCTTATAGATTGACGATGATGAAAGTTCAACAATGATGGAAGCTACAGTAAATCAATACCATGCTGCAATTGAGCAAATAATTAAGAAAAAAGCTGTCGTTGGAACTGTTACACATTTGTTAAAGGTATGTTTGAGGTTGCTTTTTTATTCAAATGATTTAAGTCTAAGCTTTATAATAGGAATTGGACTTAATAAGAATAATAAATTATTGTTTTAGGTAGTCATAAACTAGATTATTGACTAGTTGAGTGAGAAAAGAATTTTCTAATCTAATTGAATAATTTTATGATTCTGAACAGAAAATCACTTCTTATAGTGAGCGAAATATGCTGCAACTTTGTTTCGGAGTAACAATAAACATATATCGAAATATGAAAGATAAATGAATGATAAATATGTACTTAAAAATTTTTATTCTTAATTAAAATAAACGAAAACTTTTGGGAAAATTAAAAAATTGTAGCATTTTTCAGACTTCACTAAAGACGAGATTTCATTTTCATCATTTCAAATGAACGTACTTAAAAACTTGAGTAATTTTGTATTTTTACAGCTTTTCCAACCATATTATGCTTCTACCGCTGGTCATGAACGTTTACGAGCAGTCGACGCTACATTACGTGTGCTTACGGTTTATTTCGAACATGCTACAGATTTTGCACTAGGTGTAAGTATTTTATAACATGCAATTGCAGATTGTAGCTCAATTCTTTTGCTATTGAAGGCATTTAATAGAAACGTTCGTTTATGATATATGAAAATGACAAGAATTTGGTTTTTATTTCTCTTAGTATCATTATTAATAGATGGATGTAGTTTGCATGTTGCATTACTTCACTCACTGTTCTGTGATACACAAATCTTCTGCTAAATTCTAGTATTGTTGAGTCGTTTTTCAATTTCCTGTAATTTAATTGTTTAGCATGCAAGTGAGTTTGGTCCGATGTCATCATTGTTAGCTCGATTAGTTCCACGAATTGCTGATTCATTATGTGCTGTTCGTCATGCTGCATTGCGCGCTGTTTATTGGACATTTCGATTAGCTCATGTTTATAAAGGTTTTCTTTTTTTTTTAAAGTTATTTTAACATGTTTTAATCTAGAAAACGACGTAATTTATCTATCAATTATAGAGCATCCTCCAGTCTTATAGTTATTGTCTTAGGTCTTGCCCGAGATAACGTTGATAGTACCTTATTTGATCCGACTGTATTCATCAATGAGTATCTTGGTGATGAGGGCAAACTTGAAGGAATGCTTTCACGGAAAGCTGTCAAAGTTATGGCTGATGTAAGCAATTTGTAGATTTCTTTGTTGAATTCTTTTTTTGTTTTATATTGATATAAAGTAATGTCCAATTCATCTGATATAGTTTGAAAATGTCTTACTTTATAGTTTGATGCAGTTAGACAATCCTGGCTTAATTCTACATAATTTAAAACTTTTGTTTATTTTGCAATTTTTTTTTGTTTTTAAAGTAATCTTTGCAGATTACTGACAGTCGTTTACCACAATCCCAAATACAAACATACGTATCGGGTTTGTTTAGCATGCTAAGTGATCGCCAAAGTCAGGTCAGTTCAGCAGCTGCTCAGTTACTTACCAGTATGCTTACCCATCGAGGTGATACCCTGTCTGCTGAGGTAAGTTCTTTTTTTACTTATTTATATAATTTGTATCCAATATATTTTCTATATCCTTTTGAAAATGTTAAGGTTAATTTTTACTAATTTCTGAAACTAAATCGAAATTTTGATTGTTGGAAGTGAATCAAAAAGATGAATTTACTTTTGTAGGCCGATACGCTGGTCACAACATTATTAAATAAATTGCCAGATATACATGCATGCGTTCAAACATACACCGATTTATTAGCAGCTTTAATAGCATTTGCGCATCATCAACTTTATGCATGTATTGATGTTATGTTGGCTAGGCCATTACCTTACTCTGTGTAAGTATTCAAAACTTTGATCCCGAACGTATTGTATATGAAAGGTGGTTAGATTAGATGAGTTAGTGAAATCCTTATAGCTTTAGACTAAAAAAAAAAAACTTGAGATAGTTTTACTTATATTGTGTAACTTGTAAGTATCCATTGAACTAAATGATTGTAGCTAAAAGAAAATTAAGAATTAATTTTTTCTTCACGATATATCGAAATATTTTTGATCTTTTTTACAACAGAAGTTTTCGACTCATTTATTTTGATCATTTAGATCGATGATTGATGCATGGCATACAATGTCGCATGATCATTCTCTCTTCCCATTGATTGCTGATTATTTATTGGAATTGATAACGACTGGATGTGGCTCATCGGAAACACCAGAAGTACCATTCGAAGTTCTGGATACCGGTGCTGGATCATCAGTGAAGATTGTAAAACCTGAAGTTTGTACATTAGCGGCAGCTATTACAGAAATTATTAAGGTAATATTGTTTCGTTTCTCTTTACAAAAGTTTCATCATGTTTCAAATTGTTGTCTTATGAAATAAGACTATATTGTTGTCTTGATTAATTTTATTCTACATCTTATTATATGGTAGTATTTTTTCCGTCAACAATGGAAAGTTTTTTTCTTTTAGTTTTTTAATATGAGATAGTTCAATGCACAAATCTTACGAGATTTTGCATTCAACTGTCTCATATTAATCCACCTTTTTTCTAAAAACAAGAAAAAGTTATAGATTTGATCAATTCTCATTCGTATATTTTAGGCTGGTGAGCCAGAAATGGAGTTATGTAAGCGAATTCCAAATATTTTAGCAGCACTTTTGCAATTTCTTGCAGCTGTTGTTGATACTCAGTATCCAGTTTTGATGAAGGAAAAAGATGGTATAATTTCCGAATAATTTCTTAATATATTATCTTCAACTGTCCCTCTATAGTTTCTTTATTATTTTTTCGTACTATTCTTACTCCTTTCTTTTGATTAGACAATTTTACTGTGCAAATAGATTCAGGAGTAAAATCATTGATCATCACTCCGGAATTACGTCGATTATCATCCACGCCAGCAGCTTTAGCATCTCAAGCTTTGCGTAGTTTATTCCTTCGAACACTTGATGATGCTATTGTTGAAAAGATGAATTCAGAACGTGCATGGAGTGATTGTGTCGATACGTTGCACTTTACAAATGGTGTTAGTTTTTAAGTTTGTTTCCATAATTCTTATAACATATATCATAAATTAACACTGATTTCTTCTTCTTATATATTATTTCCTCTTTTGTTTATGTTATTGTTATTCTTTCAATTATAAAATCTTATTGCTCTAACAAAGTATGCTTTTTTTTTGTGTGTGTAATAATCCATTTATGTTTTATTAGTATTGTTTTTTCATATAATACCAACATGTAATAGCATTTCTTTTTTTTAACTTATTTGTTTAACTTACAGATAGCAGTTCTAGCTCGTTCATTAAGTGACCATCGTCCTGAATGGATACGACCACTTGTAACATTGATGATACCTCGTATGCAATCTCCAAATGATGCATATCGTATTGCTGCTGCTGCTGTTTTGTCTGCTTTAACGAAACGGTGCGTATTAATATTGCTCATTAGTGGATTGTTTTCTCTCTGTAACTAGTTGTGTTACTTATTGTTAAGCTTATTAATTATTAATACCTCATTAAGATGTGATTTGCTTTTATTTTTAGATGTCCAGATGAAGAAGGAGAAGATGATAATAAGCTTCTTGAGGCACTAATTACAAATTTGATGAAAGCATTGGAAGATCGTAATTTAAAGATTCGAAAAGTAAGTTATGAAACATTTTGTAAGAATAATGGATAGTAATAATGTGCATGTGCTTATTTTATACAAATATCATTTGAATTTTTTAATTTGAAGTTAGCTGTACGTGGACTTGGTGATTTGGCTTGCTGCAGTGATTCAATTTTAAACAAATATTCATCAGATGCGATACAAGCTGCAATGACCGGGTTAGATGATAGTGGTGATCGTCGTGATGAAGTTGGTTGTTTTATTTATTACTAGAATTTTAATTTTTTGTTTTTACTATTCGAAATTGGTTTTTTTTTTCTTTTTGGAAAGTCATTTTTATGCAAGATCATTTGTGAATGGTAAAATGTGTACCAGTAGGAACTGAATATATATTGTTTTACTTTTATCAAAACATGATATTTCAGATTGCAATGGAAGCAGTTAACGCACTGAATAAACTTTCTACGCGTGTGCCGAATGCACATCTGGAGAATATACTGTCGAATGTGTTATTGAAATTACGACCATGTTTTGAGAAAGTATGCAAATTTCATTATTACATCTCCTAAAGTTGTAGAATTAATATTGCTTAGTTTCAAATGATTTTTGTGAGATCTATTTGGGATTTATGTTGCGTAATAATAATTTGTTATTTCTGTTATCGTTAACATATGAATATGTAACAAGCTAAATTTTGGATGTCTTTGTCAAATTTTTATTTTTTATTTTTAAATTAATTATATCATTTTATTTTGATCACCTAATCAATCTTATATTAATTTTAGGAAAGCAGTGCGTTACGAGCTGTATCATTCAGTTTATTTGGTGAATTAGGTCAGCGTGTGGGTAGTTGTGATGCATATCGCGAACAATTGCTTATAAATATTGTTTCAATTGTTTTACATTTGAATGATGAAGAGGATCAAGTTAAGCAGGTAACAATTTCAATTTTTGTTCTGATAAATTTCAAGCCATTGGAATTTATTACAAGCTGTACGAAATTGTTAGTAAGATAAGCTTGAATATTTTGCTTGTATTTGCCAGTTAATACTTATTAACATTGTTAATATATTTGTTTGAATGATATTCAAACAAACAGATGCAAATATTCTGACATCATTGTAAAAATATTTAAATTAAATTTTCTTTCCTTTTTCTAGAAAATTTTCTTTTTAGATGTGTGCACGATGCCTTGTATTGGTAAGTTCGTTGTTAAATTCCAATCGTTTGACAATGTTGATTGACCGCGACTTGAAAATCGATGAACAATGCCATAATTATGGTCAATTTTTGAAAGAATTTAGTGTAATACTAGTAAGTTATTATTTTTTATCGTTTATAATGCCTTCTTTGAATAAATATCCGTACAAAAGCATGAGAAAGACATTAGAAGTTGACTTCTTCGATTATTATTGCTTAATTATATTTGAAATGTAATAGCTTATTAAATAATAACTATATCAAGTTTATTGACCAAGATTATTATTTGAATTATTATTATTTTATATATCAAGATTATTTGAAAAATCAAGATTATTATTTTATATATCAAGATTATTATTTGAAAAATTTGTTAGGAATATGGAATATTTACTTGGTGATTAGATTAGAATCCTTTTTATGCATTAAAATGTTTCATAGTTAGCAATTCTTATTAAGCAACTATTTTTAGGCTTTTTCATTTCCTGATCGTATCAACTATTATGCTTTGAATTGTAATAATTATTTCAAAAGTGCATCATCTCGTATTCGTTCCAATGCAGCTCACATGACGGGTTATTTGTTGGGTGAATTAACACCAGAATTACGGAGTACTGTTTCAAAAGAATTAATATTTGCAGGTGATTTTTTATTTTTATGTATTTTAAGTAATAAGATTGACTATTTCTGCGTATGAATTTGATTTTTATGGTTTTGTAAATTTTGTGAAAACAAAGAAAATGCTATTTTCAATTTTCAGCCAATGAGTTTAAACGAATAATGATTTTTTCTTTTATTTCATCGTATTATTTATTCCAGTTGATGGATTATTAAATTAGTTATTTAAAACTTTTAATACAGTTGATCTTTCTTTGCTAAATTGAAAAATAAATGGAACAAATTTTAATTTTGCAACACACTGAATAATTTACGGCTTCTTAGTATTTCGAGTTTTGATAAGATTAATTTAATAAGAGTATTGATGCACTGATTGGAATACAGTAAAGCAGATTAAATTATTCGATTATTCAAATCTTAAATTTTGTGTAATTTTAAGCAACGAAGAAATTTTATCCGAATTTTCTTCCATACTTGTCTTCTAATCAATTCTCAATCCGACAAAGCTCTTTTTGCATTAGACAATTGATTTTTCAGGATTGATGTTACTACTAAAAGATCATGATATTGATGTACGCTTATCAACTGCTCGAGCTATATCTTGTTTACATCGTTATACATAATCATAATGTTAAAACAAGAGCTATCGGTTTTGTATATATATACTCTATACATTCCTGTCGCTTTGGTTATTTGTCATTTAAGTCATATATTTGAATTTCTTCGTTTAAATTGAATTTAAAAAGGTTTATTTAAAATACTGTCGGTTTTCCAGGGATTTCTTCGTTAATTTAGTTAACACTGTCCATGCCATTATTTTGCCGAGAATGCAGTTCTATTTTCATTTTGTTATGAACTGAACTAAATGACCGCCGAACAATCTGATGAAATGTTCCAATCGGTTTTACTTTCATCACTCTTATCAGTCTTAGAATTTTGTTTAGCTTTCCGAAATATACTTGTGAAAAATTTTACTCTTTCTTCTATACTCGAAAGTTAAAAATCTAACAAATTACGAACTTCTTGCAGTAATTTTTTAGAGCAGGTCTTTTACTAAATACTCTTTCAAATGCTCTAATTCATTCTTACGTCTATGCTTTTGTTCTTTCAATGCCATTATTATTAAAAAAAAAGCTAATGGTTAATTTTTAATTGGTATATTTTCACTGTAAATATTCCTGAATGAAGTAATTAACTGACTTTTATTGGCAACCCATGAATTGTTAGTTGTTACAAATACTAGCAAAAAGTAATAGTGTATTGATGAATAAAACTACTTGAAATTTGCTTAAAATTTGGTAAAGTTACCAAAATGTTAATGAAAATAAATGTGATCCATATTTATAACCCTTTTTTAGTATTAATTGAACGGAAATTGTTATCTTTGGCATTAGTGCTAATTCATAATTTGTACTTTACCATTCTATAATATTACACTCCAGAATAATAAAAAGTTTGCAATAACAGTTTGCTATTCAGTATTAAAAAAGAAAAAAAAAATTATGGATTAGCTAAAGGAGTAATTAAGAAGAAACGAATTTCACACTTGCTTTGCATTCAGGTATAATTTGAATATTTAAACAGTTATTGCCTAATTCCTTCATTCATTTGTTATAATCATTTTATTTGTTATTAACTGTCTATATAATTGGTTTTGTATTTTTTTAGTTTCAAAAAATCTTCAAAATTGATAGTATCATTTCTACTTTTCTTGCTTCTTTTTTCTATTGAACATTATGACGGGTTATTGGATTGCGTGATGTTTTGGAATAAAATTTTTAAAAATTTCCAAAAGGAAGGAAAAAAGACCTCACACAGTTATATAATTAAACTTTCATTTTCAACAGGCTTTAATTTAGAATTTACTGCATTTTTTCAATAGAAGTTAGGATGAGCAAAACAGCAAACCGAAAATTTCTGATGTAAAGCAGAGTGCATAGAGGCGCAAACGGTTGAACAATGTTAGATTAGATGAAATTCAACTATGCTAGTGTCTCGATGATTTGAAACTTTTCATAATGGATAAAATTAAGCAAAATTTTGGAAGTGAACGAAATTAAGCTAAGCCATAATTTTGATGATTTGAAATTTTTCTTTTCGAAACAAAACAAATAATATGTCCGATTGTTTACCGAACAAAATAGATGTAATGCAAACAAATATATTTTTCGCAACATTAAGCATTATTTCTGCATAATTAAAAATTAGATTCTGATATATTTGATGTGTATGTTAAGTAATTCTATTCCATTACATTTTAATTAAATACCACAGCAGACGGATATTATGGCTAACTTTTCGATCACTCTAGAAATTCAAATTATAGTTAAAAATTAAGCATTAAAAGGTGTTACTTCATTAAGAATTTTTCCTTTCATCTTTTTCTCTCAATTTTTCTAAATTACGAACATTTTTCTAGCTATCTCTTCACTCTTTCGAACATTTCCTAAATTTATGATTAAAAAAATCAGAAAAATAAAACTTTAATTTGAGGAAGTTAAAAAAAATGTGAATTTATCTATTCTTCTTTGATAAACAATGGCAGTAAAAGCAAGATTTAATCATTACGAATAGTAGATTTTTAACAAAATAAGAAGAATCAAAGATAAACAAATAAATAAAATAAGCTTTAAAAACTTAAGCATTAAATAAGCGATTTTGTCGAAAATACAACTGTTAATTATTAATTAAAGTAATTCGATTCCTGTTTTTAAATTGTTCTGCAAAATGAATCGTTGCCCGAATAACACTTAAATAATGCAATTTAAATTATATCCAAGTTTAATAATCTGATTCCTCTGATTCCATCCATACAAATATGACTCAAAATTCATTGCTTAAAATTTAAAGACTTTATTAGGAATGACAGAATGCACTACTCATTATGCTTGCGAGATTTTTCCTCCTTGTCCTATCATCCGATGTTTCGTTTGATAAATTGTCTTACCCGAGTCCACGGATGACTGGTCACCCGATTTCTGGTCACATTGTTCTTGCATCGGTAAATTCCAGTCACTAACGCAGTATGTTGTAGAATTTGCGTAGTCTTAAAATTTTTTCAATATGATTTATAGACGTTGTTTCTTGTTAATTTCCACATTTTCCTGACTTCCGCATGTTTGTTTTCCATGGCTAAAAATTAAATTTTGAACAAAACCAATAAAACTTTGACCACTGTCCATTAAAACAGAGTCATCTTCGAATTTATCATGTTCTCACATTTAACATGAAATTAAATTCAAAATTTCTTAGATTCGTTAATCTGCTCTTCCTTAGTACACAAAAATCAAAAACACATCAATCATAATCGTTTATTTCAGTTGTGCTTCTTCCATCGTATAAAATAACTTCCGGTATATCTTTCATCATTTGATGTATCCTTATCACTTTCATCCGTTACTATCACAAATATCACTAAAATACGATCTTCCTATCAACAATAAAAAGATTATTTAAGATATAAATTAATGATAACATTATCATCATATACTGAATTATAGATGAAGCAATAAAAGAAACAATTGAGACTGTCCATAGTAAATTAGAAAATAAAAGTTTACCTTTGAACAAAAAAAAAAAAGTTCTTTTTTTGTAAAATATTAATAAAAATTATTTAAAAAAAATTAACAAATTTGTGATATTTCTTTTGTTTTCCTGAAATTTCTTGCAAATTAGCCTAAACTAGCTTAGTTTAATCTTTAAAATGTAAATTATTGCTATTTACTTGGCAATTCCTGAAAAAAAAAAGTTTGAATAATTAAATGCACAAAAATGCTGAACAAATTTCACAAAAGTAAAATAAATTTTGCAAAGTATAACAATTTGCATTTCATCTTCAAAAGAGCTATTGCAAAAAATCTGAAAGAAGAAAAATGTGTGTTATAAAGTTGAATTGCAATTTTCTCAATTACGGCAAATCAAAGAGAATCACTAGCAGAAGATCAGGTTTTCATAATTTTAATAGTGTATATTGAAATAATTGGTCGTAATCTATTAAGGTCATATATACTAGGAATGGCAAATAATCAATTGACCCATATGTTCTATGTTATCCTAAAAAAAAAGAAACTTTCATCAAAGTAATGCGACATTTTTAAAAAAATAAAAAATAATAAATAATTGAAAAAAACAAATACCGCAGTAAGTATTCATAATTTGGAAAATCTACCATTGTTGAATTTAGATTATTCGACATTTGAATTACAAAAAAATTTATCTTTGCCAACAAAATTATTTTTAAAATTTCTTAAGCAAATTTCAGAGTTTTAACTATTTAAAGTTAGACTATTCTAAAGAGTCATATGTATTTGTGAAAATATAAACTTCAAATAGATCTTAAAGCAGCCAAGTATTATGCATCATACAAAACAGAAATATCTTAAATAAGAAATGATTAGGAAATTTATATATATATAACAGAAGCAAAATTGTAAATTGAACAAATTTTTTTACAGATTGTGAAATTTCCATCGTGCTTCTTTCATTTAACTTTGCACCAATTTTTAAATCTTACACAAAACTATCAAATTATCATATTTTTGAGCTGATTGAGTTGCAAACCTAAAAACTTATATTTTATATAATATAATACAAGA
The DNA here is from genome assembly GCA_005281725.1 of Wuchereria bancrofti. Taxonomy (NCBI): domain Eukaryota; kingdom Metazoa; phylum Nematoda; class Chromadorea; order Rhabditida; family Onchocercidae; genus Wuchereria; species Wuchereria bancrofti. The sequence goes on along the minus strand of SSBO01000014.1, from coordinate 1,397,813 downwards.
AAAAGATAAAATTTGTGTAGAAAATAACAGCAGGATCTAGAAATAATTACATATTAAACATTTCAGATACATACCTATGAAGTATAACTTGAAAATTTTTAATAAAATTGTTGTAACATTCAAGTAAGGCTCGAAATATTGATATCAAAAAATAAATCCCAATGCATCAAACAAATTAATCATTACGTCTAATAAATTATTAAATATATAAAAATGAGAAATTCAATTTGAAAAATTACAGGTGCAAATTGCAGGTGTCAAGATTTGTGAAGCTAGTTTTCCAATTACTAGAAATTGAAAAAAAAAAGTTAATCTCCTAGACGGAAAGAATAATTTGAATGGTAACAAAAGAGGAAATCGATTTAATCAATAATTAGATCAAAGAATTGGTGATTGGACTGTGAACGAAATCATATTTTTGATGAATACAATTAATTGGAAATTAAAAAAAAATAAATACCAACACATCAAACTACTTGGTCATTATGTCTAGTAAATTAAAAAAAAATTAAATTCTTAAAACTTATAATTGAAAAATTTTCGACTATTCTCAAAATAAATTTGAATTTCTGAAAATTTCAAATTTCTAATAAGAAATCAAAAAATTCGAACAATTTATGAGCAAATTAGTAAATTTCACTCAACATTAATGCTTAGTGCTTCATCAAAAACGTTAAATATTATTGTATGAAAGCATGAAAGTGATAATTCGAATTATAAAATTTTGACAAATCATTTCAAAAAATGCTAATTAATTAGAACAACTAATTATCTTTTCCGTGTCATAAACATCTGTCTAACTCTATAATTTAAATTTATATTAAAAATATTAAAAAATATAAAAGATAATTTTATAAAAAGAAAAAAAGAAGTTTGTGGGACGAGAAAGAGTTGCATTATGGCGTGGGCGAGATGGCCGAGCGGTCTAAGGCGCTGGTTTAAGGCACCAGTCTCTTCGGAGGCGTGGGTTCGAGTCCCACTCTCGTCAACTTCCCCTTTTCCATTTTTCTGGCCAAATCATTTATGCATAACAAATTCTTACCTACAAATGATTGGAAGGTAGGGAAAACAAATTTTCCGTTCAATTTCACAAAAAAATAAAAATAAAATTCCTAAATTTTAGAATAGCAACAAATTTTTTATGAAATTCTTCATTTAATCTATACTTTGAAGAAGATATATTTTAAATTTTTCATTTTTTTTTATTTTTCAGAAATTTGAAATATCTGTATAATTTAAAAGATAAAAAATGAAATAATATTTGTATTAGCCAAAATATTTTTTGCTAAATATGTACAAAGTTTACTGTATCGTAGTTTCTACTACAATATAAAATTACTGTATTACAGTAGTTGCGACAAATCAGTATTGATATTTTTAATGATAATATTGCAAGATTAGATGAAATTTTACAAATGGAAATAATCTGCCGAGTATTCTTCAGTTTCTCTTAATCTAAATGAATGCTAACATTTCTAGATTTCACATAAACTGTAAATTTAGTCTAAATTAAAACATTCCCTTTTTTATCTTTTCAAGTAATCATATTCTAGAATTTTCTTATTAAAAACAAAAAAAAATTGTTCGAAAACAGAAGTATTCAGACAAAATTAGTAGAATGAAATTTTAGCTCCTTTCAATAAATCATTTATTTTGGACTTAATTTATTAACAAACACTCATTGCTTCATTGCAAATTTTTTATTTAAATGGTTGTAATTTAATTCGAATTATTAACTGTTGTAATAAATTGCTGCAACTCAAACTCGAATTATCGATTTTTGTAATAAATTATTGCAATTTGACAAGATTTATTTGTGTTTTTAATTATTTATTTTTTTCAAATTCATTTGTTTAATTGCTTACTATTTTCACCCAATTTTGAGCATATTTTATAAGCTCATATTTAATCAATCACATGTTTTGCATACTTTTTTTCTAAAGAAATAAATCTTCTCTTTTAATTATCTAAAAACTTTAGCCTATTGCGAAATTTATTTTACAATTTTCTCATTACTTTGTGATCAATCGCCACCAATCGTATCATTCATTTGGTATAACTTTTACTTTTATCATTTTTGATCTTAATTTATTGGTTAAATTTCTAATCGACTCCCTTCTTACACTTGAAAATAATAAGGAAATATGTGGCTTATTGTTAAAATTTTTGAATATATTAAGCAATTTGATTAAAATGATAAAAATTTACAATAATAATAAAATAATTTCCAAATTTTCCAATCAATTTGACATATTAATTTTGAATCCTTTTTTTTTATTTTTAATTTGTGTAATAGTTCGACCATTCTTTTCTTTTTTTTTACATTTTCTATTTGCATTTTCTTACAATGCATATTTGATAGTAATTAATAAATTTCCGGAATTGTTGTTAAAAATTTTTAAGTACAATCATAGTGCATACATTACGATATTATAAATAATGTATTTCTAATTTATGGAATTTACATCTTACTAATACGTTGCTAACAAATAAATTTATTACATCAATTTATTTTTTCAATTTAATAGTATATTAATAAAAATTTATCTGTAAAAAATGCAATTAATAACTAATAAAAATTCTTGAATTGAAAAATATTTCTTTCATTGAAGTTCAATGATATTATATGGTCGTTTAACAAAATAGCATTATTTGCATCTTAAATATAATAAATTAGAACATATTGTTTGCAATTTTTGCATAAAATTCAAACTAAATAATAATAATACCATTTAATTTAGTTTTTAAAAAATTTTAAAAAATTAAAAAATTTTTGTTTAATTGATTTTTTAATTGAATTTTTGATTATTTAATAATTGATATGGATATGGGTAATTATCAAAATTTGTTGCAAATTTAGGAAATGAAAATATGAAAAATGACCAATAAAGATCAATAAATAATTGATCGTTCAACATAATACATATTTTATTTTAGCTTTATTAATTATTTCAAATATTTTTCTTATTATAAAATTTCGTGCATTGTTAATTTCTGCAACAAAACGTTGACTTTCAATTTTAAACAAATATTTAATTACATATTAAATTTATCCTTACAAATATGACCAGTGAACTAATTTCTTTTTGCTTTTTGTTTTTGTAATTTGATTATTAATCATTTTAATTTTTTTATGCTATGTAATAAAGAACTACAACAGAAGTTGTCCTATCGTTTTTTGCCTGATTCATAAATGTAAATAAAGTCAAAAGAGAATGTGAATAGACATAAAAACAAGCAATGAAACGAACATTATAAAAAATAATGAAGATCAGATGATTCTTATCAGTGATAACATTATCAGCCTGACAGATCAAATAAAATGGTTTGTCAATCATTTTCTTTTCTTCAATGATAACCATTTTTAATATGACATTACATCACTCTTTATAAAGTATTTATAACTGTATGATTGAATTTTAACTTTTTTTTTCGCCATTTTTTACAATTTTAACCATTTCAAATTTTCAAATAATTTTATAATGCATTTAATTTATGAAAGATTTCTATTTTCATTTATTCATTAATATTTTTACTATAAATTGCTACGCTATTACGTGAATACATTAAATGTAACATTGATGAAATATTTGTTATCAAAATGCTACGAGTAATATTTACGTAGTAATTATTAATTATCTAAGATCTTTCTATCGTAAATACATTAAATGTAAACTAAATGTAGGAAAAATTTGTTATCAAAAATGCTACAAATAATATTTACATAATTACATTTAATTGTAAGATTTGTTTACAGTATTATAATTTGTTATGAAATATGTCACATAGTTATAATTAGTATAATTCAAATGTATTCATAAATGTATGAAGTAAAGTATTCAAATGTATTTACAAATGTAAGAAATAAAGTATATTTATTGGTAATAATATGACAATGATAAAAGCTTATTAACTATAATCATATAAATATTGTTAGCTATTATAAAGTACTTTCAAATATTAAAGTTTTATTATTTTTTTTATCTATCAATAAAATTTACTGATAACAATAACAATAACATTTGGAATATTATCCATAAAAGAATAAATGAGAAGCATCATAATAACTATCATAGCTTAAAATAATTATTATATTTAAAATATAATCATTATCATTATTTAATTACATGGTAATTTTTTTTTGTTGTTTTTTTAAAATAGTGTAATCAGTCATAATCAGTTTTTCTTAATGATGTAGTCAATCATCTGATTATAGCGCATCAAAAAGAAGGGAAAAAAAATTTTTTTTCTTTTTCTCCTTTATTATTATTAAAATCAATTGCTATTGTCTTTTTACAACTTTAATTTATAATCCTTTTTGTACAACTGAAATTGTTAAAATTTTTAAAAGAAGGAATATTTGGGAATATTATAATTCATAATGCTAACTATAAATTAAACAAATAAACAAAAAAAAGGTTGAATAATTTCCATTTTGTCAATTTTATGTAAACTTTTTGATATTTATTTTAATATTTATTTATTGTAAGAACTGATGCAATTAGCTTACTGATTTTAATTAAATCGAGCCTCTTTTCTAATTATTAGTTAGATATTGCAATAAAAGACATTTATATTTCACGAAGTTAATTGATTTATAAATAATTTTAATCATAATGTGCAAATAATTCATTAAAATATCACAAAAAAAGAAAGTAGAAATGATGAAAAATTAAATATACAAATAAAAATAACATTTTTATTTATGGTATTACTTAATCTTTTTTCTAAATATTTTGACAATTAAAGGAGAAAAAACTAAATAAATAAATTACAAGAAAGAAAACAAAATTAGCCATCTATCTAACCAATCATTGATTGTTGATTGATTGATCGATTGGCTGATTCGTTACAAAATTCTCATTCTTTTCTTTTAACATTTCCTTTTGATATTCTCTCTTCACGTTGTTTCAAATATATCATTTTCATTCATTTTGTTAAATTATTTCGCTAAGAAAAGGAAAAAAAAGCAATTCGTTTTCTTCTTTTTTTCAATTTTTTTTTTTTATTTTCTCAGTTATCATTGAAGAAAATAATAAAAATAAAAAAAGCAACCAAAAATTGTTTGATATATTTTACAATAATTAATTGACAGTTTTTTCTTTCGTCATTTTTTAAAATAGTTTATAATAAAATAATTTCATTAATTATGAGTATGGAACTAATTAGTAATAATTTAACATTTTCGTTTCATAATTTAAAAAATTTATTATATATATTTTTAAAACGATGTTTTTCATTTTTTTTTACTCTCCTTCCTCTTCTCTCCCCTTCTCTTTCTTTCCTTCCTCTTTAATTTCTTTTTTTCTGATATATGATTGATATATGATTGTTTTTACTTCATTTATTTATTTATTTATTTTTTTCAAATCGTCCTTTTAATTAATTATCATTTATTTCGTTATTTGATTTTTAATAGATTGCTTTATCATTGCTTGCCAAATTGAAAAATGTTATTTATATCCTTTTTTTTAATTAAATTTTTTTGTTGTTCCATCTATAATTTTGCTTTCTTCTATACATTTATGTTTTTTTTTTCGCATAAAAAACCATTTTGTTTTCAAACACGAAATTCATTACTTAATTTTAGTAATTAAAAATTATTCCTTATTATACATTTTGTTTTCTTCTGCTTTCTTTTCTTCCTTATTTTTGTTGTTGTTGCATCATCATCATCATCATCATCTATCAATTCATTTTAGATTTTGAGCAAAGAGAACAATTTTAGTGAAATTATAAATTTTAACAAAAATATTTAAATAATAATACAAGGTTACAACAACAGTGATAGTAGAACAAAGGCAAATTATTAAACATTTATAATTTAGCAATTTCTGAATAATTTTCTTTTAGTCTAACCAGATATTTATTTATTGTTATTACCAATATTTACTACTATTATTACTATTATTATTAATTATTTTGTTTTAATTAATATTATTTTTGTCACTGTTATTTTCCAATCGTTAATCTGAGCATATGTGTTACTATATATTAGATCCATTAATGTTTGTGAGCAATATTGTATGAATTAAATAGTATATAATATTTAATGATAAGCTGTCAATTAAGTTATAGAAACCCTAATGTGATATATAATTTCTTTTATTGAATTGAAAAAAAAAATTTTTTTTTTATTTTGAAACAGCACATCAACATATTAATAAAATTTGCGAAATTCCACAATAGTATATAATTGCAAAGCGATGGGTTATTTGTTATTATTTCAATTTTCTCCATGCTATTAATTAAAACCGGTTAATTCACTTTCTTTGATAATAATAAATGATATGTGATCAATCAAATTTCAATTAATTAACCCATGTGATAACAGTAATGCATGCATTGCTCCATACTTAATTTTTATACTTAATTTTTTTATACTTAATACTTAATTTTTTGAATGTAATATTAATAAATCATTTCATATAGTTTTTCTCTCCTATCACACTATTATTATTATATATCATAAACACATTATTATAGATCATAATTTGATTAATCTTTTTTTTAAAAAAAAGAATTGGTTGCAGTTGTAATCAAACATTCTAATTTTAATTAAAAATTTATACCTTTTTCTTCGTTTTTTTTCGTTTTTATTTTGTTTTCCATTAAATTCTTCCGTTGTACCACTTTTTTCTTCTTCCAATCAATATATTTTATATTGATATTTTGTTATCATGAAAAGGTCTTTTGAATCATAATACATTCTGTTGCCATCAAAAATGTTTCATTTCATTATTTTTTTCTTTCTTTTTTTTTGTTCTTATTTAAGAAAAAAAAAAGAGTGAAAATGAGTAAAAAGTACAGAAATTTTAATAAAACCATTAATAAGGTTGATTAATTAATTAGTTTTTTAATTTTTTCAGAAATAATTTTCAAGTACAAACTAGTAGCAAAAATATATTTTCTTCCCCAAAAATTTTTACATTTTATCAATGAATTTTTAATTTTAATTCGATCAAATATTGCAATTTCTTTTGGCAGAAAAAAAAGTGAATATAATCACTTTTTCCATCCATTAGCAATGAGCAAACTTTTTTTTTCTCTGAAATAACAATTTTCTTTTTTTTTTTCATTTTTTTTCTGTTGTCATTTTTTGCTGTAATAGTAAATATAATAACTATTGAAAATGGAACCTGCTGAGGAAATTTCACAATAAATTATGTTTATTATTACGAATAATTGCTCAGGTACTTCAATACAAAAAAAAAACGAATGAAAAAATTTTTTATTTGACCAATTTTACAGTTTTTATTATTTGATTTTTTTATGTTTCCTTTTTTATTTTTTTGTTTGGATTAATAGATTTTACTTTTGGTTTAAATCAATCGAAAAATTTCTCACGTACTGCCACGTATTTACGTAATTAATATATTTTTCATTCGTTTATTATTAAATTAAAATATCTTCCATTTAGGCGAATTTATTTGCTATCTCAACCACTATTAAAAATTATATGATAAATTATGCTTGTTTTATAAATGATTTCTTGAAGTGTCATTTCTTTGAATTGCAAAATAATTCATATATGTTCATTTGATTGATTATAAAAATCTCGGTTAAATTTCAATTGATAATATTTGAAATTAAATATTGTTACTGTTTTAGAGTATTTTTTGTCAACTTTAGTTTTATGTGTTTAATTGAGTTTTAAAAAATCATTTATTGAATAGTTTATTTATTGTAAAGTTGTTTTTTAAACTGAAAAACTAAACTCAATCATAAAAATGCTTTTAAGATTTTTCGATTGATCGATTATATTATTTAACTTGATAGGAAGAGGAATTAATTAAATGTGATTTCCCGTTTAAATTGAATAATTTATACTAATGCAAATTTTTTCATCCACATTTTATCAATATCACAATTATTTTTATTATCATTATTATTATAACTGTCGTAATAATAATTATTATTACTGTTATTATTATCACTATCATTGTTGTCATTATTGTTATCATACTGTTATTATTGCTTAGCATTAACTTCTTTAATGTTAATTTAGACAAGCATTTTACATATCATTTAAAAAATATGCCATTTTGTTCTATTTTTTCAAACCTTAATTACTTGCATTAAAATTATTTCTACAATTAGTATTTTCAATTCTCCATTATGTTAGTTATGAATATTGGATAGTAAGTAAATGGACTAATTATGCTAATTACGTATACGCTAATTACGTGCATACGTCTTTGTATCAAAAAAGTAAAAGAATTCATTTGTTTATTTTAAATTTTGAACATTAAATTATATTTTAATTAATAATCAATATCCCTTTTTTTTTTTGGTTGAAAATTTAATTTGAAAAGGAAAAAGCGATCAGCATTTGATGGATAAGCATTTGATCAAGAAGCAATCATTTATTTCATGTGCAATGCTCGATGTTAGCAATATGCAAATGAATTTGAAGCTAAAATGACTCTTTCCGTGTTTAATTTCCTCTTTTCATTTTTTTTTTCACAGTTTAGCTCCGTTTATTTAATCGTATTAACATAAATTGCCCATTTGTTAATCTTTTTTTTTTTTGCAAAACGTGATGTAAACGTTTTTTATTTTTTTTGCAACGATTGTACTATCCATTTTTCATACGTTTTCTTTTTCCGTTAATACAAATTTCAATGCTAAGCACAATGAATGATGATAATATGTAAGTTATCATTATTATTGATAATATTATCATTATTTTATCATTACTGGCATTTATTATTATTGCCATTGTTATTATTATTATCGATATTAGTATTGTTATTACTTACATTAATATTTATCATAATATTATCAATGCTTTATTATTACTATTCTAACACTGACAAAAAGTGCTGCAATATCATAATTCACGTAATACTATTATTTTTATTAATAATAATTCATGATTATTGCTTTTTATCTCGAAGATAAAGGAAAAAAAAGACAAGAATACCATGATTTAAATTATATTATGTTAGTATGTTTCTTACTTTGATAATTATATAATCATTTATTTTGATAACATTATTCATTCCTGTTAATAATATTGCAAATGATTGAATATATGAATGTATATAAAATGTATGGTTTTTAAATATTTTTAAATTAACTTTTTCCTCAGGAATTTAATTTCTGAGAATTTGGAATATAAACGCTTCATGAAAGCATATTTATAGAATACTTTTGAATTGTTCATTTTTCAATTATAATTGATTTGATAAAGTGATAAATGATAAGACATAAAAAAGGAAGAGAGAACATAAAAATATATCAGCTAATAAAATATTAGATGCAATCAGATTATCATTATGAAATGAGAAAATTTGTGAATGAGGAAAAAATTTAATGATTCATTAATTTGTTGACTAATTTAAATTTAAGAAAGTCAAAAGTTAAGTTATAAACAGATTTTAAATATTTTTATTTATTTCTAAAATTATCAGAGAAATAATTTGCATTTCGAAATAAACAAATAAGTAAATAGTCATTAATTGTAAAAGAAAAAAAGAATTTTGCTGAAAATTACATAGAACCTGAATTTTTTTTCCCTAAATTCGCAGTGTTTAATCATATTTAGCATTGTATGCTATTAAAGGCATAAAATTTTAAAATTTCATAAATTGTGGATAATGAAATAGGAAGAGTGAAAGAGGGAGAATAAAAAAAGATGATAATAGAAAATAATAAAACATCCGAACTTAATATCAAATTATTTATGTATTAGCTTTATCTATTATCTTTTAAATTTTTTTTTTGATTTCATTTGTTTTAAATTAACTTAGTTCGATCAAATAAATATGGACATGCACACATACACATACACACACACAAATATACGCATCGTCGATTTTTGATTGATTTCAGTGAAATTGTCGCAATTATTTAATTTTAACTATTTGGTTTGATTTCAATTGCATATTTGTCCTTGCCTTCTTCAACTTGTCATACCACCAACAAATACCTAATTTAGTTTCTTTTTTTCTTCTTTTCTTTGTCCATCCTTTTCTTTCTCTTTCTCTCTCAGTCTCATTTAATTTTTTTTTTTGTTCATTAAATTAATAGGTTTCAATATCATATAACATTGAAGTGGTTGATAGTGAAGAAGTTTGATAATAGTTGCAAAAGAAAATGTGATGAAATTTGAAAAACAGGATGGAAGGCAAAGTGTTAACAAAATGAATGTATGCTTCTTTTTAAATTTAAAAAATTTTTCCGATCATTGAATTTAATTGGCACGCCTCTATAGTCATTCATTTTTAAATTAAAATTTTTAGTTGTAAAATTTAGTCCTAAATTTACTACTTTTATTTATATATTCTTGAGAAAAAAAAAAATGAAAAAATGCAATTTATATAAATTTCTTTCCACACTTTTTTTTCTTCAAAAATTAAATCAATTCATTGTTGCTATTAAAATTTCGAAAAAACATTTGTTATATTTATAATTAAACAATATATTACATAAAACATCCCGAAATGTAATACAGGCATATTCTTTTTTCATTTTGCACTTTAAATTTTTTTATTTTTTTTTAAAAACCTTTCAATGAATAAGACTAATTATGATAAGTAATATTAATGAATGCATTTAAAAATATCTCAAATGATTGCGGCAAAATTTTTTCTCTACCATATAATGTGAGATGATAATTAATAGTAATATCAATACTTGTTATCAACTATTATCATGTTACGTCAACAAATTAACATTATTAATTTTTATTAAGTTAGAATGGTTCTATAGGAATTTTCAAATCATTTATAATAATTATTGCAATTATCACACTAATGCATTTTTAATGCAACAATTGCTTTATTTACTCATTTTAAAAGGAATTACTACTCAATAATAATTATAATATCCCATATAAAAGCATCAAAATTAAAAAAAAAAGTACTTTTTTCTTTCGAAATATCGCGGTATAGTATAATATATGAAAAAAATTACTATTGAAATATTGAAAAATAATTTTAGAAATATAATTTTAGGAAATGATAAATTTTACAACAAATACAGTAAAAAGTCCCTTAACTTTTCTTTATTGTTTTGTTTTTCTTGGCTTCACCTTAAATTAAACAATTTTTATGAGTAAATAATAAAAATAGCAATGTTAAAAATTTGAAATTAAAAATAGCAATGTTAAAAATTTGAAATTAAATATCAAATTACATAGTGCCAAAAAGCCGGAATGATTTTAAATAGTTGATAGATAAATTTAAAACATATATTTAGCTATATATGTCAAATATATGTCAAAATTACAATTTTAATTGAATAATTTCTATGCTGCTATAATGAAAAAGAATTTCATCAATATTTTAATTTTCAAACAGTATTATTGATTTTTTAAAAGTTACAAAAAAAAATTTGTTTTATCAAGATTATTTTTTGCATTTTTTCCCTATCATTCATTCTATTATCATATCAAAAGCATCATTTCAAGGGAAACTTATTTCTATTATTATTAGCATTAAAAAGAATTTCCAATCTTTTACATGTCTACGCTTTTATTTATTTGCTCATTTGTTCGTTCATTTGTTTTTTTTTTTGTCTCTTTGTTTATTTGCTTGCTTACTTTTTGTTTCGTTTGTTTGTTTGTTATTTATTTATTTGTTTGTTTTCTTGTTTGTTTTCTATTATTAATCTGTTTTGTCAAATTGTTAATTTGAGTTAATAATTCTTTTTTAGTTTTGACCATATTGAATAGGAAAAAAAATGTTATGCCATTAAAATAAATGTTATACTATTAATTATATTCACAATAAGTTAATTAATTTAGAATTAAGTAGTAAAATTGGTAATTACGGTGGAGAATGATGATATCATTCATTATTTTACATGTTTTTGATAATTGAACGTTTATAAATCCTATAATTATACCAATTAATTAATGTATATTTATTCTTTGGAATATTTTATATTTTTAATCATATTATGAATTGATAAGAGCATATTATTTAAATAAGTTTAATTTTTAATTTCTAAAAGCTGACGATAACAATTAACCTAAATTTAAACAATTTTCGAAAGTAAATTGTATCGGAAACTATAACTTGAATGTAATGAAAACATGAAAAAGTAATAAACAAAAGTGTTAATGTTATATGCAAAATTAGAATTTTGACAAGAGTAATAAGTAATAGTAATAAATATATGTGTAAAAGATATAGAAATTTTTGATAGATACTAAATGATAGGAATAGGTAGAAATTATTGATAAACAACATTATGTGTGGTAAATATTGATAATGATTAATGGCATGTTTATAAATCAATGAAAGTGTAAGTGAATGTGAAAGTTAAAGTTAGTCTAATTTAACTTATTAACACAATCAAAAATTTTTTAAATTTAAAAACATTTAAAAACTTTTCCTAACTTAATTATTGTTAGTCAACAAGTAGCAATCAACAAGTGAAAGTTTTTTTATTAATTCTCCAGATTAGTGGAATTTATTCTTCCATTGTTTATCATAACATGATATGATTAATCCGTAATAACAAGTATTTTTCTTCGTTAACTTTTTAGGAGAAAGTTATTTCAGGTTGTTTTGGTGAAATATTCCATAGCATCAAAATAAATTTGAATTACCCATTTATGAATTCGAAAAAAATGAAATGGAACAGTTTTTTAGCTAGCTTATTCTTGAAATTAATTTCGAATAAATTATTTGAAATTAGTTTTTATACTATAAATACGAAGTAACAGGAGAATTAAATGATAATCTACATGAATACAGAGATAAAATTATATTCTAAATTATAAGATTTTAGGATAATATATTTCAAAATTTTCAAATTTTTAATTTCTGAATTAAGAAATGTCTAATTTAATTAACTATAGAATTAGATCAAATTCTTATCCAAATGTGGTCGGAAAGAAAATTCAGTAATCATTTCGAATTGTACTGTAAAGTAAGAATAAGATAGTATCCCAAAAAATTTCGTTAGCAATGCTTCATATATTTACTAAAAATACTGTATATTTCTAATAATAATTAGTTTTTGGCCCATTAATTATTTTTGCCCATTAATTAATCATTTTATTTATTTGTAAATTTTAATGTTACAAACATTATTAGTAATAGCTAATTAAATATTTTCTTTTATTGTTTCAAAAAAAGAAACCAAAATATAAATTGGACGTTTCTAAGGCAAGGATTTCAATTCATATTTAATTGATTTTTAAAAAGTTTTTTCCAATAATTTTATTAAACATATTAAAAAATTTTTTTGCTATTTGAAGGTGACAAAAAGGAAATTTCAAATCTTTTTTCTAAACAAATTATATGTTATCATCATAATATTAATCATCACTGTAATCATCATACATATTAATTATCAACATTATAATGTTACCATTAGCATAAAATGGATATAATCCATTTATAAATTTATCATGATTCATTCAGCAATAACAATATTTGTCTTGAGGAAAACTATGAATCATTTTTATTAACATTTTTATGGTAATATTAATCATTATCATCGTCAATGTTTGCTATCATTGCTGTTATTTAATTATCAACATCATTATCTTTATTATAACATTAATTATCACCATTACTGTTATCATCATCACTACACAATCGTAATAGTTATCCTTATTCACCATTATCTTTTATTCACCATTATAACATTAATTATTGCGATTATTATCGCGATGATAATCTCAGTCATTCTTTTCACTATTATTGTGATATTATTTTATTATTCATTATTATCTTCACTATAATGAATTATCACCATTATTATCACTAACATAAGGACAATATCATAATATTATCAACATTATCATGATATTAATCTTCATTATCATAATACTACTGTTGCTATAAAATTCTTTAAACATTGCTTAAAAAATGTTTACTGTATGATAATAAAAAATGAAAATATTTCTCACTAAAAAAAGGGAAGAAAGAAGCAGCAAAATAATATGATATCCTTCATCATACATTAACAGTTAATTGAGACAGTATAAACTGATTCAAAATTTCCGGATTATAGTAAAAACTAATCTTTGGTCCTTCTCTCTCGTTTTTTTTCTTGTCTTCAATGAATAATCATTGATCATTTTTTATCATTTTTAGCCAAACATTATGATACAATAGCGCAAGAAAGTTTCATTTACACATTTATATAAATGAACTTAATGAGTCATAGCATTAAGAGTTCTTATAATGATTACTGTAATACAATAAACATACAATTACCTTAAACAATTTTTTTTTCTTTCGTTTGTTTGATTTCAAATTTCTGTCTTTAACAAAAAAAAAGAAAAAAATCAAAATGAAAAGTAATAAAATGTTTTTTAGGAAAAAAAATTTTTTTTCTTTTTTTTATTGTTCAATGTTTCGTCTATCAAATTTATGCTAAGACAGTTTATATCAAATGTTTTTTCTCTTTTCCTTCTTATTTTTTCTTTCGTTTTTTTCGCTGTTACTTAAAAACAATAACTTCTAGAAATACAAAAAAAAAGAAACAATCCATTACCATCGATATTTCTTATTTTTTCTGTTTTCAAAAAATAAAAAAAATAAACAAATAAAAAAAACCAACAATTTTATTTTCTTTTTTGTCCTTTTATTTCATTTTCATTTCTTTTTCCATATATGTTTTCATCTTAACTTCTTACTGTCATAATTTCAACAATTTTAAATGCCTCACAAAACTTTTGAAATGGGAAATAATTGAAATTATTGTGATTAAGTTAATTAGTGATATATGTGTCTGTAATACAATATAATTTACTAATTACTATCATTGCTTACAAACATAAACAATTAACTATTTTGAAATACCACTGAAATGCGTACTTTTCATTTTTCTTTCATTTTTTTTCTCGAAACATTAAATGTCATTAAAATGATTTTATTAAAATAAGAAATGCAACAAAACATTTACACATATCATACAAACAAATACATACACATTTTAGCACTTACATACATGCATACAATGCATGCACATGCACATGCACATGCATATGCAAACATGGAAGTTATGTTTCATTTTCTTTTTAGCTTTGTTAATATTAAAATAACCTTCATATAGGATTATTTCAGGTTCGCACAGTATTTTAGGCTTTCTTCTTCACACATTACATGCTTTATTTCTTTATCAACATTTTGAGGAGAAAAATAAGAGTAAAAATTTTTAGTCATTTCCAGTTATTAATGAAATTTCATTAATTCAATTACCAATTCATCAATTTTTTTTTTTGCTATTTATTATTTAAAGTTTCATTAATGATTAACAATGAAATGATTATATCATCATTTCATGGGATTACTATAGCAACCACTTTAAGTTTTATATTTCAATTTAGATTTTCCATTTGATTTCTTGTTTTTTCCTTTTTTTTTTAAAAAAAACGAAAACTGTAATGAAATTTATATATTTTTTTCATGATTTTATTTTATTTGCATTTTTATTAGCATTTATTTAATTTATCCTTTTTTTTTTAAATTAATAGTCTGAGAAAACAAAACAAAAATGCGCTCACCCATATTATCATTATCACTAACTATCATCATAATTATTATCATTTATTTATTGCTGTTTTGATGCTATTATTATCATATTATTGATTGATTAATATTGGTACGGTGTATTATAAAATGCCTATAAATAATTGCTCAAATTCAAACTTTTTATGATATTAATTAAATTTCAACTTTTGCAGAATACAATTTGAAATTATCTTTGCTGGAAAGAAAACAAACGAAAAGGAAAGAAGAAAAAAAAGGAAGAAGAAGAAGAAGAAAAGAGTTTGCCAAAAGTAGAAAAAGAATCAAAACAGATATATTCATCAATCGAAATTAACCGATGTCTATAGCAATTGGTATGAATAACAATTAACATTTGCTAATTATTTATTTGTTATAATTAAAAAGTAAACAAATAAATAAATGGGAAAAAAGAATGGAAGAAAAACAGGAAGAAAATAGGAAGAAAAAAGTGAAAACAAAAAAGAAAAATAATTGAAAAAATTTTTTTCAAAAAAAGGAATATCAAAAATTATCATTTAATTTTTATATTTGTTATGGCAATTACTGTTTCTCAAATTGGTGTCAGCTAGCGAACGTGAAGTGAAAGGAAATTGGAGAGATTTTTATGAAATTGCACCTCAAGTTGAAGAAGCACCAGGACGTTTTCAAGTATGAATCAAATTTCAAATTTTGAAAAAAAAGAGAAAAACGAAAAAATCATAAGTTTCAATTAGTTTAAAGTATATCATTTTATTTATTGGTTATGTTTTTTCTTTTTTTTCTCTCTCATAAACAAATTTTATTTATTAAATGATTGTTTTTATGAGCATAAATGGAAGAAAAGGAGAAAAAAAAACGACTAGAAGTATTTTAAGTGTAATTAAATTAAATGAATTCAAATTTTGAGTAAAAAAATAATTTTAAAAGAAAAAATTTAAGAAAAGATAAAATGTAATTGAAAAAAAAAATAAAATGTAACTTTTCAAGGTAATCTCATTCAATTGGGAAGAGGTCCAAAAACCATATACTATTGCAATATGGTTATTACTTGCTGGGATTGCTAAAATGGGTTTGTTTATTTCTTTGTTTTTTTTACAAATTAAGACTTCCCTCCTTAAGTTAATTAATTAATTAAGGAAGAGAAGAAGAGATGAAAAGAGAGAAGTAGAAAATGATGGAAGTTCTTTTCAATTTTAACTTTAACCATGATTTTTTTTACTGCTTGCTTATTACTGTTCAACTGCTCATTTTTTATGCAGTTGACGTAAGCATATGACGTTGATTTACGTTACCATAATAGAAACGTGAAAATAGATTACAAAATTTTGCTTTGCATTTGTTAGTAATATATAATATTGCATTATTGAAATTTTATTGCATCTGTTTTACAATACTAATTATTTTTTTTTTACATTAAAAAAAATGAAACGAAACTTGAGAGCATTTTACTATTAATTTTTATAAAAAATACTTTTACAAATTTTAAATTAAAAAACGCAAAATACTTCAAATTGCTTATTTAAATTAAAAAATTTTCAATTTTTAGTTTTATTGAGACTAAATTCTTTTTTTTTGAAGAAATAAATGCTATAAAAAAAAAATTTATATGTATGATCGATTATACAGTATTTCATATATCAAAACGGGTCGCTGATACATTTCCGGATTCATCGTTATTGATTGTTGTGGGTCTCATATTGGGTGTTCTGCTTAAATTATCCAATGTTAACGATTCAATATTCAATCTGGAAGCAAATATTTTCTTTCTTTACTTGCTACCACCGATTATTTTCGATGCTGGTTACTTTTTTTTTTTTAACTCAATTAAATTTTGAAATTTAAGAATTTTGAAACTTATTTATCATTTTATAACTTTAATCAAAAAATGTGATTTAATTAATATAGTAATTGAATATGTATATTTTGATAAATATTTTTTAAAACTTGAATTAAAGGAAAAAATAAATGAAAATTTTTGAATGTACCAATTTATGAGGAGTGATATAAATTATTATTGTTTCAAATTATTTATTTATATACTATATTATAGTTTAACTATACATTTGCTTTTTATAGGTAAAATTCTGTATTTTATTAAAATTAACGTATAAAATTTAATTTCTTTTCTTGTTATTTTTAAATAGCTATCCTGCAAAATTATCATTTGATATTATAAATGATAATTCAATTTTTAAGGTTATTTTATGCCAAATCGAGCTTTATTTGAAAATTTTGGCTCTATATTGGTATTTGCTGTTTTCGGAACCATATGGAATTGTCTAGCAATCGGTTAGTTTTTTTTACAGCTGAATAAAATTGCTTAAAATTTTGCATATTTCAAAATTTTAAGTTTAAAACTCATAATGTCGCAAGTTATTTTAGGAGTGAGAGAAGCATAGATTGCAACTAATAATCAAAAAGAAAAAATTTCCAGCTAAACTCTATTAATCAAATTTGATTGTCAAAATTTATAAATTGGAATAGAAAATTATCGAATAAATTTTTGCTAGAAAAATTTGATAACGTAAAAAAAAAGTACATTGAAAGCGAAATTTCCAGGCAAATCATATCAATCAAATTTGATGAAAAAAAAACAGCACTGTATCCAAATTCTTTTTATCATTTTTATCATTTTTCAAAATTTCATCATTTTTTACTTGATTAATTATCAGTTAGCGATATAAATTACCATAAATTACAGATATAAATTACTATATAATTTTTGATTATTATTATATATCAAATATTTTAAATGCATTATAAAAAATATTAACTATCATTTATCATCAAATAATTAATCATATTATTCTCAATTATTACATTTTAGGTTCATCATTATATGGCCTTGGCTTATTGAATGTTTTTTCAATTAAATTTTCCATTTTTGAAATTTTCCTCTTTTCGGCATTAATTAGCGCTGTTGATCCGGTAGCTGTAATAGCAGTTTTTGAAGAGATTCATGTTAATGAAACACTTTTTATAACTGTTTTCGGTGAAGCATTGTTCAATGATGGTATCACTGTGGTATGTTTTTTTCTAAATTAATCATTTTTCCTAACTAATCAACAAAATTAATCAATTAATTGATCAATCATAAAGTATGAATTAATTGTTCAGTTACAAATTATACTAGGAAAAACAAAATGCTCTAAAAATTTTCAAAGTATTAGTAGTTAAATTATGAACACATATAAAAAAGTACTTTTTTTCCTTAAGTCTTATATTTATTCCAAATTTAAATTTTAAATTTAGAATAAGTTGGAGGTAATTTTTAAGAAACTCAAATATTATCTTATTTTAACATTTAATTGCTACTTTTAAGTAACAAAATAATTTGAGAAAGATGAAAAAACAAAGTAATTTATCTATTTTTGATATAATTAAATTTGTTGAATTATATTTGATATGAAATCTAAATAATTTGAATTTTGGCTTAAAGCAAAATATTCTGTTTTTTTTAATTATGCTTTTTAGGTACTCTATCAAATGTTTCGTAAATTTGTACTTATTGGAAAGGATAAATTAATACCAATTGATTATTTTTCTGGTGGTATAAGCTTCTTTGTAATTGGTTTCGGTGGTACAGCAATTGGTCTTTTTTATGCATTTATTGTTAGTTTCATCACTAAGTAAGTTTTTCCTCTTTTTTATTTTAATTAAAAATTTTTATATCTTTAAAATTTGACAAAATTTTACTAAATTAAACACTTACTATTCTTTCTAAATTTTAATGATATATAAAATATTTGAAAATTTTGTTTCAAATATTTTACATCAAAAAGTGGCGGTGGCGATTTTTTTTTTTTTGAAAATTTGTCGATTAACTTTATCAAATAATTTTGCAATTAATTAATTTTGTTTTCAGTTTATGTTAAGAAAAATCTTTAACTTCACATTAAAAAAAATGAAAAATGTGAAAGCTTAAAATTTAAAATTGAAAAAATTCATTAATTGCAGATATACAGACAAAGTTAAAATATTGAATCCAATTTTTATATTTCTAATACCGTATATGGCATATCTAACTGGTGAAATGTTTGGTCTATCATCCATTTTAGCGTATGTTATTTATGAAATTTTTTAGCAAAATGTTTCATAAAAATTATTTTGTTTATAAAAATCATATAATTTTTTCTTTAACAAATTTATTAAATTGTCAAAACTTTTAGAAAATTTTCCATATCAGTCATATTTTAATTTTTATATCCTTATATTTTCATAAAATAAAGAAAAAAAGCAGAAACTGAAACTTAGGGCATTAGTTAAAGGCATAAGTTAAAGTTAAATTAAAGAAAATAAGTTAAAGAACAAATATTTATATAAATTGAAGGTTAAAGCAAAAAAAATCGATTATTAACTTTAAAATTTTGCAAAATTTAAATCATTTTTTTTGTAAAATTTAAAATTTTAGAATTGTTGCTTGTGGCATGGCTATGAAGCAATATGTTAAAGGTAATATTACTGCAACAGCTGCAACATCTGTTAAATATTTCACAAAAATGATAGCACAAATTTGTGAAACAGTAATTTTTATGTTTCTTGGCTTATCAACAATTTCAAGTAAACATCATTGGGATTTACCATTTATTGCACTTACAATTATTTTCTGTTTGGTTTATCGCAGCATTGGTATGATATCATTTTATTTTTTATCTTTTATTTTTCTTAAAGCATTTTTTCTTTTTCTTTTTTTAATTGCCAAAATTTTGATAAAAAAATTTTTATTCTTTTAAAATTTACTTTCGACAATAACTTTTATCAAGGAAAAAAGGAAGGAAAATGATTACAAAAGAAGCATTTAAAAAAATACAAAAAAAAATACAAAATTTGTTAAACTGTTGAATTTTATAATTTTGTATTTTTTAACTAATCTTTTTTTTTGTTGATAATAAATTGATAAATGTATTAAAATCAATGATTTTACGCATTAAATAAAAGTTTGTAGGTGTCATCGTACAATGTGCTATATTGAATCGTTTCCGGAAACAAAGTTTTACTCGGGTTGATCAGTTCATTTTATGTTACGGTGGATTACGTGGTGCAATTGCATTCGGTTTAGTAGTTTCAATGCCGAATAATATTCATGCTAAAAGTATGTTCACAACAGCCTGTATAGCTGTCATCTACTTCACCGTTTTTCTACAAGTTAGTTTGTGATAGTTTCGATTTCCGGATCCGGTAATGTAATTAGAATGAATTTTTTTTTTGTTTTATTTTATATTGGGAAAAATTTTTGCATAAAATTGTTATAATTTCATTATTTATGTAATTTTAGTGATAGTTTTTTTTTCTTTAAATTATTTTATCATTTTTATAGTTCTTTAATCATTTTATCACTTTCATATTTTTTTTAAACCATTTTATCATTTTCATTTTTTTTAAAATCATTTTATCATTTTTATATTTCTTCTTATTTTAATATCAGATATACATTGTAATGAATGATAAAATTCCAAAAATAAAATAATTTAGCGCAATTGTTAATAGGATAAAAATAACTTATAATATATTTATAAATAATAGCTTTTTTTTCCATATATCTAAATTTTTCCCCCACACGAAAAATTTATTTAAGAAGATTAAATAACTTTCTAAAAGGTGAAAAAATGGAAAAGAAATTCTATTCCAAAATTTAATTATTAAATTTATGTTAAATGATAAATTAAATTTGCAGGGAATAACAATTCGACCGTTAGCAACTTACTTAAACATTGAAAGGGGAGCAGAAGAAGGTCCAACGATGATACAAAGTGTTTATATGCGGGTACGATTAAATAATCATTAATTTTAATTAACGAATCTCTAATTTCAAAATTCAATTCATGCCTTTTTTTTACGAATAAAATAAGTTAGAGATTAAAAATTATAATTTGAAAAATTTTGACATTTTTATTTTTTAATAAAACAAAGACGAAGCTAATAAATATCAGAGCATTCCACTTTTTTTCACGGATTGCAAATAAAGTAAATTAGAGGTTAGAAATATATTAAATTTAACATTTTAGAGAAATTCCAAGAAGTTTTGTTCGTTCCATTTATTTTGTAATTCTTTGGCTACGAAAAATTAAGAAAATTATTTTTTTAACTAAAAAAATTTGTCGACTGCAGTACTTGAAAAGAAAAGGAAAAAAAGAAAAAAGTTAACAAAATTGAAAAAAGTTAATAAAATTTTTCAAATTTATAATTTTGTATGAAAAGAAAAAAGCTAAAACTTATGTATTTTGATTTTAAGTATTTTGATTATACAATGGCTGGTGTTGAAGATATTGCCGGACAAAAAGGATATAATTCAATACGTGATGCGTCAGTTTGTCAAATTTTATCTATTTTTTTTTTTAATTCTAATATATTTATTGATCAATTCATTCACCTTTTTCCAAAATCATCTTTAATATAAAATTAATGGACAACTTTTATAGTGTTAATTAGAAATGATGTAACAAATTCAAATTTTAAAAGTTTCGTCGAAATTGTTTGTCAAGAATTTAATACCCTAAAACTACTACACTCATAACCATAAAAACTCTACCTTAGAAATTTCTCAAACTTTTTTTCAAATTTTCTTTGAACAATTGAAAGTTTATTAACTCTAGAATTTTAAATATTATTTGAATTCGCTTAAATAAATTACGACAATAATTAAATACTAATATTTTTCTTTCCTTTCTTTTCAATTTTTTCAAAATTAACAAAATTGATTTACTAACACTTGTTTCTCTTTTTTTTCTCTGAAATAAATATTAATACATAATTAGCATAACATCATCATCAAACATTCAAAATTTTTCAAATTAAAATTTAAAAAAAAAAATCAAGCAAAAAATAAATGAAAAATACAAGAAAAGGAAAAGAAAAAATGAAGCATCACAATAAGTAAACGTAATCAGTTTTTTAAAATTTATCAATTACTAATATATGCACTAATGTATTAATTTCTATTTCAAAAAAAATGAAAAAATTGAATTTTTATTTTTTATTCAAAGCATAAATTTTTTGTTTTTTATTCTAAACATAAATTTCAATTGAACTAAGAAAAGAATAGTCAGTGAGAACTCATTATTTGAAGAATTCATTAGTTGAAAAAGGAAAAAACGGCAGAGAAAGGGTAAGAGAGAAGAGAGAGAGAGGGAGAAAAGGAAGACAATAGCTAAGATGCAAAATTAAAATTTTAGTTTTGAACGGTTAAATGCAACAATCTTTCGACCGCTATTGATGCGAAATCAGAAGCCAAATCAATTTGATGCATCAAAAATCATTCGAGCCTATACAAAAATAACATTAAAAGAAGCTATGGAAATGGCCTGTGATATTAAGCCTAGCATTCGTGTGCCAAGAAAATCGTAAGTTTCATATTTTTTTCTGGATTTATTTTCCAATTTTTGAAATTAATTTTATGCTAAACAAACATTTTACATTTTCTTGTTTTTTTCCTACCCATTTTTTCCTCTCCTTTTATGAGATAATAAATGACTGATATTTGTATTTTTGCATTTCTATGCTGAGAAAAACATCCGGAAGTTTTTGTTCTTACAGGATTTATTTTCGGATTTCTGAATTAATTTTATGACGAACAGTTTTTTTTTCATTTACTCAAACAATATGAATGGAATATTTATTAAATATTATTAATATACTGTTTAATTTTAATCATTTAATATATTTCAATATGCTATTCCAATTATTAAATTGCATTTTAGAATTCCCAAAAATAACCAAAATAGATTATCATATTTCATAGCTAAATAATTAACATTAGAATTAAAATTTGTCAAATTTTATAGGATGCATTAAATTTATGTTGTCTGAATTGCACGATAAATGCATTTGTAAGTATATAATTTTGTTTTTTGTGCTAAATGTTAAAAGATACTTTAAAAGGTCATATGATAAGGTCATGTGATGAGGTCATTGTATTAAAAGGAAGATGTGGTAAAACTAAACGAAACTATTATTTTGCAGGAAAAGTCTATCTGATGGTATTGGTGTAGCTTCATCAGCTTATAACAATTTGGAATATTTATTTGATGAAAAATCTGAATCGAACGATCCAACAAATTTAAGGATTGAACTTGCAAAAGTAATTAGTTACTGATTATTTGAATATAATTTAATTTTTTCATGTTTTTTATGAAATTTGTCATGAATTGGTGCAAAAAAAAAGTTATTCAGGTTTTTTTACTTCTAGGTATTAATTATTAACTTTGATATTTACGTTTTTTCTTTTTTTATCAACTACTTAAAATAATTAAGCAATTCATTAATGTATAATGAAAAAATTTTAATTTATATTTCAGTTTTTTTTACTAACAAAAAATTGTTCAATGAATATTAATTTTTTTTTTCTTTCTACAGTATATGACATCAACTGAAAATACGGAAGCATTATATCGTATGTTCAGTCAATTGTTAGATCGTAAACTTCGTGAATTAAAAAACGATCAAAGTACAATGGGAGAGAATGGTGATGATATTAAGGAAGATTATATGGCAGAATTTATTAAACCTGGTACCAGTGCTTCAACAATTGATCTTACAGATGTATGCTTATTAGTTTTTTCGTCTTTATTTTTAATTTTAAACTTTTATTGAAATAAAAATATGAAAAAAACAAATAAATATAGTAATAATAAGAAGAGAAAAAATTTACGTAAAACTAAATATTAAAAGATGGCAATATCGATTAGTTTAATTTTTTCAATTTGCTTCAATTCTTTTTTAAATGCATCTTTAATCAATTTTCTTCCTTCTCAGTCTTTTTCTTTTAGGCTGGCACATTAACGTCACATTCAATGTCAAATCCGCTTCGTGATAGTATAAGACGACGAAGACGAATAGCCAGAAGTCAAAGTATGGGAAATTATATTTGAAAAAGAAATAAAAACATTTTTTATTATTTTATATATATGCTTTAAAGTTTTCAGATTATCAAAATTTTCATTTTTTTCTTTTTTTGTTGGCCAACCAATAATGAGCTTATTTTAATGCTATTTTACTCGTTACATATACTCATACTTTTCATTTTTCTTTTATTAAAAATTATGTTATGAATTTTATTTTACTTACTTTTAATGTTATATAACTGATATTATTTGATTATTTTGTATGGCTTTTATTATTGTAACAATAATTATATACCTATATAAGATATAGAACAAAAAGAAAATTTATTATAAAATTAAAGATTGATTATTAAAATTAAAATTAAAAAAACAAAAAATCAAAGAGTTTATTCAGGTATTATTTATTCAAACAAACATATTGTTTTAGAACAAAAATTTAAGCAAATTCAAATTAAAAATCATAAAAAATTACATCATTCATTTTTTTTGTTTTTTATTGTATTGTTTTTTTCTTGTTAATATATCTTTTGAAATATTTTAAGTTTCAAAAAATTATCGATTTAAAATACTCTAATATATAATTTCGCATATCATATATCTTATATAAATCATTTAATACTGATTATTGCAATGTTTTTTTTTAAACTTATTACAATAGCGCTCCTTAAATAGTGAATTTGATGCATGTAGCATTTATATTTCAGTAATTAAAAAATTAATTTAGCGATGATAATGAAAAATGCATGCATTTTTTAATTTATGATATTAACATCTTTGTTAAACTAAAAATTTTTTGGTTTGCGTTGCAAAAAAACAGACATATATACGTGCATGCCACGCACATACGCACACGCACGTTGTATTTTTGGAAATTACCTATTTAATATTTTAAAACCAAATTAATCGCCAAATTTTTTGAAATGATGAAGGTTTGAATTTAATTGTTAAATTTAATTTTAATTAATTTAGTTTTTTAAAACTTTTGAGTTTCACATACATCAAATTTTGAAAAATTTTTTGTAAAAATATTGCAAATAAACTATACTTTTTAATTTTACTGATTAACATTTCAAAATAATTTATGCAAATTTATTTCGAAATGTTATTTAGCAACGTTTTAAGATTAATTTCATTTTTCAAATCGGTTTTTTTATCATTTCACTTTGTAATGTACATAAGTTTATAAAAATGTAAAAGGAAAGAAATAAAATTTCAAATTCAATTTTAATACATAAATGAAAAAGTTCAATTAAAACGGCAAGAGGAAAATGTTGAAATTATTAATTTACAACAACTATACTTCTTGTTTACCAAATTTAAATGTTTCCTCCTTTATTTTAATCATTTTATTTGCTACTGTTATTTTTTCATCTCTTATTTGTTAGATTTCCGGAAGTTTTTTTCTTTTTTAAATTAGAAAACAATTTAAGAATTAAATTAAAAACAGTTGTAAATGATTTACGAAGGAATATTTAAATGTCAGGAAAAACACGAAAATAAGCAAAGTTTAAACAGAGAAAAATACATAAATTTAAAATTTTCTATAAACTCTCTTCTTTTTATCTTTTAAGTTGAATTTTACAATATTTTTAATCATAGATGATTACTATCAATTAAATTTGAAATTAAATATTTATCAATGATAATTAAAATATTTATTTGAAATTGATATTTATAGTAATAAATTTGTATTGAAATATTTTTGACAATTGAAAAAACGAGAAAAAATATGAGGTTGAAATTCAAATAAAATAAGTGATATCTAAGTTTTTATTATTTTTTGAAATTTAAGAAAGTAAAAATATTTTGTATATTGTTTATTATCTTTTTTTCACTCTTTTTTTTTCATTTTTGATGACATGTGACACAGTTCTTAATTGGAATTGTTTAAAGTTTTCAATTACTAGTGATGTGTAATAGAAGGCAATGAAGCACTAGTAAACCATAAAACCTATGAATTGAAAATAAAGGAAGAAGCAATTTAAATTTTTTAAATTAAATTTGTAAAAAAGACGATATAGAGAGAAATGCAAAAATGATAAACAATGGCGACAACAAGTAGATGCAAAGTCCTTGTGAAAATTTTGATGTTTTATTACAAAAAATTTAACATTAATGAAAATTTTTATTGTTGTCATACTTTTTTTCTTCACACTTTAACGACAAATTTAAAAAACATAATACTGTAGTATGGCATAAAAGTTTCTAATTTGAACAAAATTTCATTGATAATTAAAGTGATAATCATTTGCTTATCATTCGTTAGCTTCCAAAAATTATTTTCGATGGAATTGTTCACGCTTCACATGATATATATAGCATCTACAATTTGTTTTGCGAATAAACTGAAAATTAATTATACTTTAATTTATTGCTTTTTTAAAATTTCATTTTATTTACTTATTTGCTTGCTTTTTTATTAAAATAATAATACAATGAAACTTACATTTGAATCAAATGAAATCGTATGTGATTTCTTTTTTTTTCCATCCAATTTATTTTGTTTTTCAATTCTTTTAATTTCTTTCATCAATTCTTTCATTTCCTAAACAATACGCAATACTAATAATTCAAATATTTTGAAAAATTCTATAATTAAAAAGATTGAATTTAATTTCCAGAATACCCTAAATAACAAAACTCAACTCGAAATTTGAAATCATATTTATAATATAGCAAGATTAATATGAAATAACTATTATGCACTAACTAAACTAACCACTAAATATCGCATTAAATTTTTGATCAAAAATGTTTCATTTTTAACAGATGGAATTCCATTTAATTTTATATCATTTTCACAAATTTTAATTAATTCGCTAATTTTATTTGTCATCTCCACTATATTCATGCATTCAATTTCTTTTAAACTTTCTTTTATTACATTCATATCCTGAAAAAAAAATCAAACTTATTACAAATATCATCATATTATTATCATGATTTCTTTCCGTTAAGCTCAAATTATCATCCATTTTTTTCTTTCTTCTTTATTGCTTTGTTTATGCTATAAAACATAATAAAATTAATGTGAATAAAACTTTAAAAAAAAATTTTTTTTTCAAAATTAAAAAAAAGAGTTATTTGTAAAATTGTAAAAATTTGATAAATTTTTCAATCGATTGTTTACCCAAATGTTTTCGGTTCTATGATCTGCAGTAGAAATGGACGTTGAAGTTGTACGAATAGGTGAAGAAGGAGCAAAAAACATTTCAATCGTACGTCTAATGTTGATAGCGTAGCTAATGAATGATGTTTTATGCATAGTGAATCTATTAATATGCAAAACAAAATTTTGCGGGCAATCAATAAATATGTAAGGTCAAATTGTTAAAACAAAATTTTGCGGGCAATCAATAAATATGTAAGGTCAAATTGTTATTGACCTCCCTCCCAAAAAAAGAAAAAAAAAAAGAAAATGTTGTCGTTAACACACTTTTTCCACTTACTCATTTAATGCAAATTATTTGCAAAGCAAGAAAGAAATAACTTGATAAATATTCCTGAAAAGGTCAAAGTTGAACAATATTTGAATTGAGTAAACGAATTAAGTTTATTTTTCATTTCTTCTTTTTTTTTTGTAATCACTAATTTCAAAGCGAGAATAATTACTAGAAATTGTTATTGTTAACATTAATTTTGCTAACAGTAATCGAATAAATTTTATAAGTTGTTCTGATTTTCGAAAGAAAAAAAAGAGATTAATTGTTTTGTTTTTTTTATCCGACAAAGAAAATAATTCATATTGTGGAAATTTTAAATTACAATTATTGTATACAAAAAGAAGTTTTAAATAATCACATGCAAATAAGATATATTTTTGTCGTGAAGTTTCAAAATTCTGGGCCTAATAAAATTTAATCAATTTTACGCCTTAGTTTAAGTAATTCTAATTCCTAGGCTTTTTTATTTCAAAGAATCATACAATAAAATTCTGGACCTTCACACTTTAATTTAATTGATTTTAATTTCAAAGCTTTTTTATTTAAAAAATTCATGTGACATTTTTATTTTGTGTGTAAAACAATTTTCTGCTTTGCAAGCGTAAAATATTTGTGTAAACACGATTTTGATTTGAAATGCTAATTGTAGGCAATTAAAGGCAAAAGGTTAAAAATATTAATAATTATAGAAGGTCACTGTAAAATAAACAAAGGTCAAATTTAAAATAGAATACATAAAAACTTTATCAATCCATTACAATAACATAGTTTATAGCTCGTGAAAAAAAAATTGCAGCTAGGATATTAGATTGAAAATTTGTTTAAAGTGAAATTCTCGCAAGATTGTCTGCGCTGAAAAAATTCTTATACAGTACCCGAATAACGTAAAACTCATTTGCTTGTTCAAATGTTCAAATGCTAATTATTTAAAAAAAAATTAAAAAAATTTACAGTAAAATTTAAACTAAAGTTAGTTATTTTAAAGTCAATTGTAGAATAAGCCGTCCGTGAAATGAAATAAGTTGGCGCCAGTTACGCTGATGTTTTATGATATTTCAACATCAAACTTACTTATTAGTTAATTCTTTCAATTTCGGACTTACTTATTAAACTTTCTTTGAATTCAATATTTTCGATTGCTAGACTTGCAAGGTGCACCATCAGATTTCCATCAACTCTTTTAGCTATTACGTCGTTTCTTTATAGCATCAATCTCGCTGTAAAGGTAAAGGTAGGATTGCTAATTGACAGCCATTTAATCAATAATAGTAGATTTTTTCTGTTTTCGCAACTTCTTTGATATTTTTCTTTAAGTTGCTGAGGAAATTCTTGTCTTACTGAATCAAAAAGATATTGAAACTTTACATTTTCGAAATCGAATGTTTCATCAGGAGAATTTTTCATCAAGATTAATTGGTTTGTTGTTCCTCATTTGAATTTTGTAGTAAAGTTCACATCATTTTCAACATCTATATCAAGAACAATATCACTACCATTCATTAGGAGGAAAGACACTACATCTACAATTTCTCGTGTTTATTATATTGGATTTTTCACTAATTACAAGTGACGCTTATAGTTCATCGATGACGAAGTGATTTTTATACCTCGTAGCATCGAATTTTTCAATTCATCTATATAGACAATGGTTGATTGTATCGGTACTGTTCCATAAAATAATACTAGTATTTGTTATACATTTTCCCTTTTGTACCATACAATTTTTTATATAAGATTAGAGATCAACCCTCCTCCATCATACAAGAATATTTCTCCTTCAGTTAATGCGAAATTTGATGTTGATTGCCATTTGACTCCTAACCATCCATGGGAGTATTGTATTTCATTACTTCTTATCCATGTTTTGGGAGAAGATTGAATTAATCCAATTCCATTCATTTGTTTTCTAACATTCAAATATCTGCAAAATTGTGAAGATGTTGCATTGGTAGCTGTACAGTCAAATACTACCGATAGTGATAGTCTGAGAAAAGCTTTCGTACATTTTATAGCTACTTTTTACTTCATTTTATAGTCGATATTCTTACGTAGGTGCGTGTGTACAAGTCAGAAAATAAACATTCACCTTGTTAAGTGTGGCGTTCTTATTAATAACTTTTTGACAGTTCCATTTTCCAGGAATATTAAAAGGTATTCCTGAAATCCAATTGCAGTTGTTGATAGCTATCACCTGTCTTGACATTAATGACATTACTGTTATTAATAATAAAGTCTTCATCGAAAAATTGGACTTATCTTTTAATTCGGCAGAAGAAGTTTGTAGCTTTTGGTTCTGCTTTGTCTTCCACTTTATCTTCTATGTCCTCAGAAGCATCTATTTCCATGGAATATAGTATTGATCGATCAATTTGTTTCCCATCATTGATCCATCAACTTGTTTCCCAGTAGTATTGTCGCATGTCGCACTTCTTTTTCTTCCAAAAACTACTGAATTTTCCCCATTTTTACTGCTCAGGTTATTGATATTGTACGTCTTATAAAAATAAAGATACGGTGATCCTCACTACTGTATCATAAAATATTAACGCCAACTTATTTCATTTCACGGATGGCTTATTCTACAATTGAAGTAAATTTCACGGATTCTTGTGTATCTTTAACCAACACTTTAACAACAATTTATTTTGGTGCCATGAGCAGGGAATGATTTCTAAGCAATATTATCGCAAGCATTCAACCGGCAAAGGAAAGGTTAGTCAATCTTTTTAAAGAAATAAATTTAATGGAGATTAAGTCTCCGGAACCAAATATGACACTAGAAGAAAAGAAAAATTTCTATATAACAAGGAAAAGATTACTCGAAAACAAACTTCAAAGAATTCAATTATGCGTCACTACGCTCAAATTTATCAACAATAAGTGATTCAAATACACTCAACAAATCGCCACAGTAAAAAGAAGAGAAGAAAAATATGAAGCAATTACAAAAGGTAACCAAGGATTATTCCAATTATTGCATGAAAGAAAGGAAGCGATAATAACGCTAACAATGCATAAGGACGAAGCTGACCAAAATTTAATGCGACTCTCAAAAGAATTCACAAAGGAGTTGACGAAAGAAGAGGTCCTTTCTTCGAATCTTAATGTGAATCTTCCTCATTTGTCCTTACCCATCTTCGATGGAAATTTCAGAAAATAACAATTCTGGAGCAGTTTCAACGCAGCAGTCCATTCACAAGCGATCCCGACTCGTGGTATCAAAATAAATTGTCGTGTAAGGTTGTCGTTGGTTAAAGATACACAAGAATTTAAAAGACTTACCTCAATTGAAATGAAATAAGTTGCCGTCAGTTATGCTAATACTTTATGATACAGTAATGAGGATCACCGTATCTTTATTCTTATAAAACGATTTTTGTTTATTAATATTGTATTTATATATGTAAAGTATTGGGCGTGATTATAATAGGATATTATGGTGAATTTAAAGCAAGAGATTCTCAAATTCTGAAGCAAATATAAAATCATGGGTTAGATAAGAAATCAAAGTTCTGACAATGATTTATAATACTGTGATATTGTTTACAGTGACTAATTTGTTTTCAAAATTCTATCAAATGATTTCTGATACTGTAAGACTGTCTATAATAATTAGCTAGTTTTTTGTTTATATTATTATTTTGATTACAGTTTCGCGAAATTATAATTCGCGGCACGCATAGTATTTTGATGATTATATGTTTAGAATATTGTACTGTGTATCTTTAATGACCATCAAAACAAAATTTTATTTTTCAAAAAAATAAAAGAGAAAAATTTCATAATAATCTGATCTGTACTAATATTCATTTCAATTTATAAATTATTATCTTTGAGTACTTGGTCAATAATAACGCGTACACCGTTCCATGTTTCAATTGCTATTGGTAATAATTTATATGGTTTTACTTGAAAAGCAAACCATGCTGAAAATTCATTAATTATTTATCCATCCTTATTTTAATAATATAAAAAAATAAAATCCAAAATTTTAAAATACAATTTTATAATTGTCATCAAATCAGTTAATACAAGTACAAAATAAATTATTCTGCAAAAAAAAAGAAATAAATGAAAAAAGGAGATTTCTACCTCTTCATTAGCATAAATCAAAAAATTTTTTAATAATGAAATTAATTTTTTGTCTTTTGAAGATTTTATCAAAATTAATCGCAAAATTTTTATTAATTTATCAATAAGTTATTAAATGCTTCTTTTTTTCTTTCAAACTATCATTTTGATAAAATAAAAATGATACATGTATGTGCTGGTGGTAATTCAAATACATAAACATATTTGATATTCGTATTGCGTTTAATCCAATCCGTTGCACTACCGGTTGCCGGACCTGAAAGTTTCTAAATCCAACCTTCAATCTACTTTCAGACAGTCTTATGATTTCAATTTTCTTTTTCCCTTTCTTTTTTCCTTTTTTTTTTTAATAATTTGAATAATTTGTATTGCCTGTTTTCATATCACGATTTCCGGAAGATTTTTGTTAACCGTATTTTAAATTATTTCATTATTACTATTTTCATATTGCGACAAAAAAAATGAGCTGGATGAATTCTTTTATAGTAATATAATAAAATATATTTGTTGACATTAAAACTTGAAAATGCCAAGTGTTCTGTTATTGTCTATTGTTTCAGGTTTTTCTCCAGTCATCTAAAATGATTTAGCAGTTGTTTTAGCAAGTAAACAAAACAAAACAAAACAAATGTCTAGTTATTTATAAACGAATGATCAAAACTTAGTAATTATATTTGTCGAAGTCAATTATTTATTATTATTGTTATTATCATAATTGTAATATTGTTGTTATTAATTATTATTAAACAAATCATAATGGTGAAAAAAAGAAATGCATTTGTTTTTTCTACCGAAATTTCCAAAATTTTTAAGGAATAAGTAACAATTTTGAAATCCGTAGGACATTTCTGAAATTTAAATTCTTGAAATTAATTATTATTATTATTACGATGAATGTTACCAAATATATCAGCAGCAGTACCAATGTCATATTCATTTCCATTAAGTTTTCTTATTGCATTTTTTGCCTTTTGCGCTACAGCCATCTGTAATAATGAAGCTATTAATACAATTATTGATAAATCAGAAATAAATTTTCCGACATAAATTTTACAAACTTGAAGTAAAATTTTAATCTGGAGAAATATCTAAGAATGCATGAATTCTTTCTAATTTTCGAAATTGAACCAAGTCAGCATAGTCGGCGGGATATGTTTTACGACGATGATTGTATGGAAGGATGATAAGTTGCCCATGGGTATGTAAACTTATAACTGCATCCGTTTTATTTCGCAGCTCATTTGATGTGATAAAATCCCGCACTGCTCTGAATAATTTAAGAAGATGTAAAGACTTCAAAAAAGTTTAACCACTAAAATTTCAAGTTTTACAATTTCAAATTATTTTAATTATTAGAAATCGTGGAAAAAATAATAATTGTTTAAGAAATATTATTTTAAATAACCAAAAAAAAAAAACAAATAGCATGTACCGTGATTCCGGTTCACTGAATGGAAATGGTCCCTGATATTCATCTGAACATGAATTATTAAATGGATAAAAAGTTTGATGAAAATCAAAATCATAATTTCGATTGAGATCAACTCCTTCGCAACATAGATTTTTCCGAAAGAGTAAACTACCGGTACAATTTTCTGGAGCGCGATTTTTTCTCCATTGTCTAATCTATGAATAAGAAGAAATTTTCTAAGAAATTAAATGTCATTCTAATTAATCCGTCATTTATCTTTAATAGGCACAAATTAAACAGACAATTTTAGCGAGTACAAACGGCCAATTTTTCCAACGTTTTTAATTAATAAATAAGTTTTATAATCAATAAATTCTTCTGTTCAAGTCAAAAATTTATCTAATATTTGTTAAAATGCCAGCAAACAAAAAATAGTTTTTTAAAATAAAATTCCAAATAAAAAAATCGTACAAGGTCAGATTTGGATGTACGAGAAAATGCAAAACCATCTGGATTAAGTATGGGAAGTATATAAAAATTCAGATTATTAATATATCTCGTAATTTCCGGATCATTCCCATATCCTGTTAGAAGCTGTAAATATAAATATGTATTGTAGTTGTTATGAATTTAACTATATTTTTTTGCTTCCCTTTTTTAAATAGCAAACTTTTCCGATTATTTTTAACATTTCCATTTCCATCTCCGTTAGTTTGCTATTGCAATCAGTATTTCAACAAAAATTATGTTTACTGATAAGAAAAAATTATTATTGCTATTATTTATTATTATATTATTATTTATTAATATCATTGTAAATTGCTATATTACCAACATTACTTTGTTATAAGAAAGCATTTTTTAACAGAATTAATACCTTATTGATAAAAAATGTAGCGGTGTGAAATGCTGGCCATTCTCGTGCATGATTACCGCCATCAATCCAAATGATACGGTTTTTATTTCTCCGTATTGGATTACCAATCATAAGATGAATTTAATTATAAAAACATAAAATAATTGGTAAAAATAAAATATAATAAATAAAAAATAAATAATAAATAAAAAAAAAATTTTTAATGAGAA
Source organism: Wuchereria bancrofti (assembly GCA_005281725.1). Classification (NCBI taxonomy): domain Eukaryota; kingdom Metazoa; phylum Nematoda; class Chromadorea; order Rhabditida; family Onchocercidae; genus Wuchereria; species Wuchereria bancrofti. The sequence continues at coordinate 1,363,480 of SSBO01000014.1, read as the reverse complement.
TTTTAAAAAACACATATTTCTTCATTCTCACTCTTTATTAACCTTTGTTTTATAGTCCCTTCATTTCCTTTTTTCTTGCGCAATATTTTATTTATTCGATCTACTATTATTTATTCAAATTATGAGTTACCCTACCTTTCCACTTTTTCTCTATTTTACTTTTCCCAAAGTTTTTTTTTTCCAAAATAGCTTTGACAAATTTTATTACTTAAAAAATGAAATAAAGTTGAACAAAATGAAAAAGAGCCGAAGTTCAAATTTTTATTCAATTTCGGTTAACCAACAATCAATTGTTTTTTAATTTTTTTTTAAAACTTATGAATACCTTTAAACAAAGTAATCGCCTTTTTTCATGTGTAAATCCAATAACCTGTAACTGAGCTAAATCCGGAAAAGCTTGTGGTATGCTTTCTAAATAATTTTCGTATTCCTCAAAACTGTGATACTTGCTGAAATCAAAATTTGGTCCAACATACCTAAAATTATTATTTATTTTGATCTTTCCGAGAATGTTCAAAAAAAGACAATCAATTAAATTACTATTTAGTAGTACATGACTAACTTCATTAAAAGCTTACAATTTAAAATTTAAATGGCAAACCTCGTATACGCAATTTGAAATAATGATATAATATATATTAATGACATGATAAAAATATTTTCCGGATTTGCCGTTTCTGAGCAGGATATAATTAAGGATACACTATTATTGCTGCTTATTTAATATTCATCACTTCTAAAATAGCAATAGTGCTACATATATTTTGCAATTAAAACTAATCGGAAATGATTAATTGAGTAATCGAAAAAAATTAATTTAATTGACTGATCGAAAATGAAATAAATCGGAAATAAATGAAAGAAAGTAAAATACAGGAAAGGAATTTCAACTTTAAAGAAATACTTGCTTAAAATATAAATGTGTAGCCATAGCAAACTTTAAAATTTTTTTAAAATAAATTAATTGGTGACTATCATTTACAGCTATGTCTTTACTGATTAAAATTAAGACAAAGAAGATAATTAAACAGTTGGAAGGAACATTTTGTTTTAAAATTGTTCATTTACTAAAAAAATGCTTATGTTTGGAATTTATTGATCTTTAATATTTGAATTCTTATTTGAAAATTTATATATATAGCGGCAAATTTTTTCAATCCGATTTTTTTTTTGTTTTTGCTTAATATTTTTTGTTTTCTAATATTCGCGTTAATAAAGAACAAAAAAAAAAAAACAAAAAAAGAGTCAAAAATGAATGAAAAAATATTAAAAAATTTTTCAATTATAAAAATTTGCAGCTTAGATTTGCAATAAAGAGGAGAATAAAATTTTGATTGTTATATATAGGATCAAAAAGAGGTTTAATTAGAAATTAAGTGATGCAAATAAATCAGAATATTTGTAATAAAAAGGAGAACAGAGAGAGAGAGAGGAAGGAATGGAAAAGGAAAAGCGTGAGAAATGAAAGAGGAAAAAGTTTAATACTTATAAAAAAAATAACATGTTTAATGATAAAAGTCAACTAAACATTAATTAATTGCTTGTTTTTTTAAAAAAAGGAAAAAATTGTGAAATACAAGAGAAACAGGTATCCTAAGAAAAAAAAAATTGTACTATAGTTTTGTTCTTTTTCGGTATGCCGTGATTCTCATTCATTTATGAAGTGTAATAGTTAGAGCAAAGATGAAGTCTTAAAAATCAGGAAAAACCGAGGAAACATGAGAAAAATTGCTGAAGAAGGAGAGGAGCAAGAGAATGGGAAGGAGAGAAAGGAAGTGGGAAAGTCGAAATGGTAATGAAATGGAAAGAAGGCAAGAATGTTTACAAGAAATAAAACGATAGGTGTATACAATCAATCGTAATGTTACAATAATTAATTAATGCGAATAAATGATTTAAATTAATGCCTTGAAAACTAGTTTTTACTAATTATTATCATTCAGTATTATACACTGGCATTATTTATATTTAGATTGTTTAAAATTTTGATTAAATTTAAATCTAATATCATTTGTTCGATGAACTAATTATTTCTCTTTTCTTTTCTAATCCTTTATTGAAATAATGAAAATTTTTTTACAAACAAATTTTACAAAAGGAAAAAAGAGCGCACGAGAAAAATGGATATTTTAATGTTTTTATGTAGAAAAAAAAAAAGGAAACTGCTATTTCATACTTTTACACTTTCCACTTTTTCATCCATTAGCGGCAAAATATTCTTCGTGACTTTCTTTTTTTTTTTTTGCTAAATATAAAAAGTTGTAGAAAAAAGAAGTATCTAAAGTTGAAAATTTTACTAACAAAATATGCAAAAAAGGTCGGACAATCTCATTTTTATTTATGTAAAAGTTAGTCATAACACGATGTTTGCTTCAGATTTTGCAATAAATTTTTTGCTTTTTTTAACCTTTTATGTTTTGTTTTCCCTCCACTTTTACTTGTAAAATTACTGGCATAAAATTAATTTGCATTTGGTAAATCTTTCAATAGAAATAAAATGTAAGAATATTTCTGACGAATTTAAAAAAAAAGTAATAATAAAAAAAAGTTTCTAATATTAGTTTCAATTATTAATTAGTTTGTTGTTATCGTCGTTGATAGCAATGAATTTAAGCATATAATATTGCATGAAATGGTAGCCTTATTAGCGCTTAAATATAATCAAAGTTTAATTGCAAGAAATGATGCCAACCGTATAGTTTTTATAGCAATCCATGTTTAAATTAATAAGTCAAATTAATTTCAATGTCAAATCACAATCAAAACAGCAATAATTAACATTTATTTTAAAATTTTATCAATTTGATTGCGTTCCACGGTGAAAATTTTATCAGTTTTTCAAAAGATATTTTTGATTTGTTGTGATTACTATCAAATTATGCTGCTGAAGAAGGAAGATCATGTCAAATGAAATGAAATAAAAACTTTTTGTTAATCAAAATGACAAATTTTTTTCAAGATAAAATTTTTCCAAGTTGATAAAATGATCATTTTCAAATTTTAAAAAACATAAAGTGATCCATCTTCTTCAACAATGCAATTTTGATAGTAATCACAATAAATTATCAAAAATATTAATTGTAATGTGGTGAACTGATGGAATGATTAACAATTGACATGATTTGTGTATTTTCAATTTATTTAAAATGTGACAACAAGTTTCGTTTCTTAAACAATGAATTGGGAATGATTAAAATCATTTAGTTAATATGACTTTCATTTTGCAACTTCATTATCATTTCGAAATTGTTGTTCTATAAAACTTATTTAAATTATCAAATCTTGATTGCAAAATTTAAACTATTTTTAATAGAAATGTCATTGAATGAATTTCATGGCAATGTTTCATTATTAAACTTTCTTCTGCAAATATCAGAAAAATTATTTTTTAGCATTCGTACACATCATTTATACTTGACGTTGACATTTTTGCTGACATTTCATTTAATTTCAGTTTTTTGTGTAAAATCCTTTAGGTTAAATAAAGTGAATGCATTGTAAAGTAGTAACACCCAATCAGATTATCAAATCGTTTCTAAAATTACATGCGGCGCAAATGATTTCATAATAACATATAAGTTATTATAAGAGAAGGAAATGTTTTTCAAATTTTCAATTTCACATTTCAATAATGTGAAGTGTTATAATGTCCCATCTACTTTTATCGTTGTTGATAGTTAGTGATGGAAATATGATTCAAAATGCATGAACATTATTACTCGTCGAATTTGAAATTCAATTTTGGATACTTTCTGATATCAACTGGCAAATCTGCAACCAATAAACAAAATTCCTTGTGTGGATGAAGCAATTTCATACTAAGCCTATATTACATAGTATTTATTTTTGGAAATAATATTTCAGAATTCTGAATTTAACTCTTACATTCATTCAGTATATTCGTTTTCTCGTCTTCTTATTTGTTGGAAAAATTGCTAGAAACCGCAAATAGAATTGTGAAATGATCGCAAAGTTATTTTATACAAAAAGGTTGAAAATTTTTCAATAATTTCCTATCTCCTACTTTTTTATTCTTGAACTTCATGTAATTTCAAGAACCAAATTCTTTTAAATATCATGGGAAGACTAATATCCCTGAAATTCAACTTAGTGTAAGTCACACATTTTAGCAACAACGAACAGACTAGTCATCTACGGTATGCAGACTTGCCAAGCATTTCATTAATTAATCGCGTGAAAAGTGACTCTGATAGAAGCTCACACCGAAACAATAATTTCCTTAACCTCTGATTTTGAACTTTGGAAAATTATCATTTTTTATCACTTTTTCTGCTAAAATCATTCAAAATCTCTTTAAAATAGTCACTTTTAAAATATGTCAATTTAAAATACCGTCCAACGTGCACGATATTTTAAATTGACAAATTTCAATACAGCATTGACATCACCTTAATTCAGCTTATTACACCGTACATTCTTTCCGAAATCTAAAGCCAATCAAGTGTCATCTCATAAATTTTGTATAAACGAAGCGTTTCTTTTGTTTTATTTCATAATTACAAAAGCTTTCAGAAAATTAAGTAAGATTGCTTAAATAACATATGAAACAAATATTTAATGAGAAAGAAAATAATCCAACGGACACTCATGTGATGGAAGAAATAATAAATGACACAAATGAACAGTAAATATAGCAACCATCAGACATTTTCACTCGTGTAAATGATTTTCACAAACAAAAGTCCGCGTTCATAATTTTGCATTCATAAGTGATGATATTGCTAATTTACCTGACAATTATACATTAATGAACTTAATTAATGACATAAGCTTAGGAAAAAAATATGTAATCAATAAGAGTGACTGAATTTTCTTGTGGAATAACAGCAAATAATTCAAACCAAATTTAGATATGACAAAATTCAGCTGAAAAATAATATCAAATACGCATGGGAAGCTGTAAGAATGTTGGATTAAAAGAACTCATTCAAAGAAGGCTTCAATTAATTTAAAGTTTGAAGAGCGTGGGAATGGGAAAATGTGAAAGTAGTTAATCCTTAGACCTGAAATACACTTCGAGTATTATTCAGTTGAATATCGCAAGAAAGTTTGAAAGAAATAAAGATGTCGATAGCTAAACCACAATTCGAATCATTCCGATTCATTAACTCCAAAAAAAAAAAAAAAGAAAATCAAAGCAAACGACTCAGCAAAAATCCTAAACAGTATGCATAAACGTAGTAATTGTCACGTTTTACCCTTACTCTCTAAAAGAATAAATGCGCCCCACCCAATTTGCTTTCTGAAAACAAGATGAATAATTATTGCAACATATGCAAAAGATATGGAAGAAAAAGGAAAGGCGGTGTTTGACACATTGCTAGAGGAAGTGATTGCCCGATTTATAAGGGAGGAAACCAATATCCAATTTGTCTCTTCAATGGTAATATTAAGATATGCACGAATGGTCACGTTCCTCACGCTCGAAATATTCTTTGAGTCTGTCAGAGATGCTTTAATGCCATCGTACGTGCAGTTTTAGTGAAAGAAAGAGTAACTGTGCTCTAACCGTTTATTTGTTGAAAACAAAGTGAATAGTTATTCTCCAACATAGCTAGAAGATATAGAATTGAAGGAAGAACGGTGCTTAACGTATTATCAGAGGAAAAGATCAATTGTAAATTATGATTTAAAAGATTATAAAAATTTCAATTCATCAAAAAAATATATTTATCGAACTTAATCGACAATTTCATTTGCATTGCACATGCAAAAGAAAAGAAGGGTAGATGGGACTGGATATAATCAACTGAAATGTCATTAAGGTGTTAAGCAGTACCTACGAATAAATATCTGAAATAAGCCAATATATTTCCAATTGTCAATTAACTTACGACAAAAATTGCACGTCATCAGACCAATTTCTGTGATATTTCTCCACTTTTACCAACAATAAATCTTAAAATTCTCATTAGTAAAGTGCAAATCGAGTTTGAAGTTAATCAGATTTTGTATCCGTATTATCTAGCAAATTTTTGTAAAGTACTGTTATGATCAGCAGTATTCAATATCTGACCACCAATATGGTATCATACAATTTAAACTTAGTATGGCATTGTATTAGCAGAAATCACATTGAAGATATAAAAATAACGCTAAAAGTGCTCTTGCATATTATGTCAAACCAGTATTGATAAAAAAATTAAAAAGTCTTTTTTTGTGAGGTTATTTCCAATATTTATCTAAAGTTCGAAAATTCACCTTGCACTTCAAGTCACTTTATATCAACATTTAATGAAATCCCTTCAAAAAGATTAATTTGAATTACATTAAAAGAATAAAAAATATTGGAAATTTCCGAACAATATATCGATGATTTATCATCCAATTTCAAATACTTCATATGATTAAACAAAATACAAAATAATACCCTAATCTAATCTATATCTTAAGGATGAGAACTTATTGAACATAAGCATAACTTTTACAAATTCACGGAAATAGGAATTGAGATTACCATTTCAAAGATGAAAAGTCCAAACAATTCTGCATAATAACATCAAAAGCATTATTCTCTATAATTTCAAAATACTTTGCAGAAACGTTTTTTTATGCTATCATATCAAAACTTATGCCATCCCGAATGACCTATCCCACATTTTTTATTGACAACTCGAGCTCTTTATGCTAATCTCTTTTAAGATAGAAAGTATCGTAATTGCACGACAGCTTCTTAATTTCTTTTCCCACACATGAATTCAACATTATCTATGCAAGTTCTTACTGACATTGTCCTCAAAGACTGCTTTAAAATCTAGAATTGTCCTAGTACCTTTTCAACAGCTTAACTTATGTAGTTGCAGAGGCGCGCTTTTTCACTTTATTTTATCAACAATTACAAACAAAAATTAAGAATATTAGCAAAAAAAAAATTGAAATATACAAAAAAAGTAGAAATGGAATGAAAGGATTGCAAAAAATAACAAATGGCTAAAACAATTCAAATCGAGAAAGTTACCAAAAACCAAAAAAAAAACGAAAAAATTTGACTGCTATATTATCCATATGTGATGGATAATTCAATAGTTTTAACAAAACAGAAAATCTATAAATAAAACATAACGAAGATTAAGCAACGCAACCATCACGCTTTTTTATCCTCCACCCTAATGAATTGTGCGCTGAACAATTGCGCCAAGATAAGGAATATGACTGTAAGGAATACTAAACCAAACTGTGACGCTCCTGCTTTACATGGATATGATATATTAAGCCGATTTTCCAAATGGTACCACCTAATTCGCGATAAGTAACTCTAAGATTTAAGAAATGAATTTTTTTCGTAAAGATTTCAGAAATTTCAAACTGAATTCCAAATTCTTACGTATTAAATTACAGTCGCAGGCAGAAATACTTCTCAAGAAGAGTCGATTCAGACTATTAGGCGGAGATTTCTGTGAGCAGCTTTTTTTCCAAAAAAGGTACGGCAAGTGAACTGAAATGTAAAAGTATTAAGCACAAATGCGCATCGGAAACCATAAGAATGTTGGAATAAAAGAACGCATTCAAAGCAGGCTTCAATTAATGCAAAAATGTGAATTTAAAAAAGAATAGGAATGGAAGGATATGGAAGGGAATAAGTGATTCCGCGATCTGAAATGCATATGATTATAGAGAAAATACTACAAATAGTAAAAGGATAGTCTGATTATATAAACATAAACACTGAGGGATGTAATAAAGTTACGAAGAAATCAGTAGATTAATAAAATTCGACTAAATCGTTTCGAAAATTTAATTTTGTTAGAAATTTGAAAAAAGAATGAAAATTAAATAAACAGCCTACCTAAGAGCATGCGAAAGAACTAATCGATGTACAATTGATATCCAATAGCAAATTATTCCAGCAAATTTTAACCTCAATGGTAAGATTGAAAACTGAGAGTATTGTAGATAAAGGTGAGAAACTGCTGCAAGTCATGTATGTTAGGAATTCGGAAAAGCTAACAACATCAAAAAATTTTTGAAAAAATTCAGGAAACTTTATACCCTTCTCCTTGCACTAGTAAGCGATTTATATTAAATGAATGAAGACCCAACTAATCTCAAATTAATAACTATATTCCATTTTCTCCATATACACATACTATTAGTTTAAATAAAAAGCAAAAAAAACAGGCACAAACCTGATTAACTCTTTCAAATGAAGTTGAAGGAGCGTTTCTGATAACTGATATCAAAAGTTTCAAAAAATGTCACAGACAAAATAACAAATATCGAGCAGCAAGAAGTCTTCCAGTCTGACCTATAAAAAGTTAATATATTAAACACAAAGTGTTACCTAAAAAATTTCAACTCATCATGGCGTATACCCTCCACATACTAACTAAATGAATATTCAAAATTTTCATTATTAATTTCTCCAATAATATCATCCCGATAAGCAAATAATCAATTATAAGCAGATATGGCAAAAAAATAGGATGAAATGGAGACCAGTGTACTGGACGAAGACAAATTACAATGAGCGCTGCACCCCTCCTTACCATATATCGAAACTGCTCTCCCGGTCAATGCGCGCAGAGATGGCGAGGAGTCTTTTTCGCTTTTTGGTCGTACTACAGTAATACTTATCTCCTTTTGCACGCAAGCAAGTCCAAAGATTAATGAATTTGTCTTCTATCCTAGTAGACTAACTGCGCTAAAGTAATATAATACATAGCATATATCATTTGTCACTTACGGTGCTTATCGTCTTTATTGATCTGACAAGATCGCCCTACTGAGATCGTATATGCAAATTTTACTAGATATTTGTAAGGATTGTAATTGTCTTCGTCTACGGCAGTAGATCTATGATTTTTTTTTGCTACAATTCGTCAGTTATAATTGATTGTGTGCCTATCATGGCGATGATATTATTATTGGAAACTTCGGGATTCTTCTTTTTGCATATACGATCTTAGTGGGGCGGTCTTGCCAAACTACCATAAAAGCACTGCAAGACGACATACTATATTAGTTTGGGATCTTTTGAAATTAATAGTGAAAGTTCCTTTTTTTTTTTTTGAATCTTCATTTAGTCAGTATGCGGGAGGCGTCAAGAAGCATTAAAAGTTATTAGATGACACTTTGTGTATATCTTAACTTTGTGTATAATATCTTAACTTCTTATAGGTCAACTGGAAAACTTCTTGATGCTTAATATTTGTTATTTTGTCTTTGTGAATAACTGTGACATTTTTTGAAGCTTTTGATATCAGTTGTCAGAGGAATGCAACTCTACAGATCCTTCAATCTCGTTTGAAAAAGGTAATAACATTTTAGTGTTTTACTCTATGTGTTTTGTTTTTTATTTAATCTAACTGAAATATGTAGAATTGAAGTTTTTAATTTCAGATTAATTGGATTTTCGCTTGCTTACAGAAATTTTGTACTAATGCAGGAAGAAATATGAGATTTCCTGAAAAGTTGGTTTTTCAAGGATTTGTTTGATGCTTGTTTTGTTAATTGTATAATCTCTTTTCAATAATACGCTTATTGGCCACACAACGAAGCTTTGAGAGTTGAGGAGGAAATTTTCCTGTTCAAACAAATACTCTTTGATGTGACATTATAGTGCTTCCCTTGGTCACATAAGTTTCTATGCTTAATTAGTATTATGCTTTTTTAACAATACACATATCAATTTTTTCATTTCGCAAGGACTTCTGATTTGTTGCTGTTTTGGATATAAATCGATTTTTCTTTATTAAAAATGGTTATTTAATAAGATGGTTAACTGCTTTATTCATTTTTTTGAAACCTCGAATTGTTGCTATACTTTCGTTAGAACTTTATTGTTTTCATTCTTCAGTATTTTGAAACGAAGTTTTCTTTCGAGATATTAAAGTAGCAATTTCAGGTTGGAATTGCTGAGATAATAAAGAATCACATCATTAGTACGATATAGTATGGTGAAACATCGTTACTGTTAATATTACTGTTTTTAATGAAGTCAAATCGCTGTTTTTTTTCTATATGATTCAGGTAAATTTACTTTATATATATATATATGCACATAATTGAATTTTTTTAAATTTCGTTTCGCAAGGATTTTTGATTTGTTGTGGTTTTGGATATAAATCGATTTTTTTGTCGAAAATGGCTATGTAATACAGTGGCTAACTACTTTATTCATTTTATTGAAACTTTCTGGAATTAGGCCAATTTCACAAAAAATGCTATATGAAAAAGAAAAAGAAAGTAGAGCAAATAGTGCAAATATCAAAAATTGATCAAATGAGATTGGACTTTACAGGAATGCAAAATTCTGTAGCTATCATGGTATTGGTTACTGTTGATTTATGAGTAAACTAACTTTCAGCTTGAAATTATCATTTGATAACGCTAATTGTGTTGTTCGATATTCTCATGGATGTTTCCACTCTCTGTAAAACTATTTGAATTATTTCGCTTTTGGACAACGAATGCTAGAATTCTTCCAGTAGTTATGAAAGATTTTTCTAATGTTCATTGTTCATTTATTTTGCAATATTGTTATGGTATGTGCATTTAAAAATAACGATCATAGCTTTGTGTTCAAGAATTCTGTTTAACAAGAAACAAAGTGGCAACTGATTTGACTGCAGATTTTAAGTACTTCATTTTTAATGTTGGATGAGATATTAGTAATAGATCGAGGTCGGAATTTTCTAGTTCTAGGTGGTGATATAGGAGTGCTGTATTAATTTCTTAAAACTTTGGTCAGAGCATGGTTGGTGTATTATTTTGAAGACAATTTAGTTTTTCCGATTTCATAATTTCGTTTAATTAGCGTAAAATAGTAACAAGCACATATTTATTATCATGTGTTTCACCTAACAGAGTTTTTGAGTGCTCAGCTTTATTTATTGATTGCAGTTTTATTTTTTACGATTGATTCTCAGGGTAGAACTTATGATTGCAATCATTTAATGCCTTATCTTTTGCTTATTTATTGTTTTTTCTTTAGATGAATGCATTGATTTCAGTTATGTTTTGCTATTTATGATTTATGCAAAATACATTAGTGGTTGTTAATGTATTTTGCATAACTATTTACTATCAAGCTAGACGAAAATTTTGTAAGGCATTCGGGCAGGATTAAAAACAGCTGTCTTGGAGAATGGCTTTGTGAATTATTAGTGGATTCTCTTGAACATGCACAAAGTTATAAAAATTTAGTAGTGCTTAAATTTGCTTGTTACCAAGGAATATTGTAACCTGAAACCATTCATCATTGGGTGTTAACTTGCATATGGCTTGTTTAATTTTCGCACATTCAGTTTCAGTTTAAAAGTTGCAGGTAGCATACTTCGTGACAGTGAACCTTGGCAATAAATTAAATGTAGTATCGAGGAAGTGGGCAATGTACTGATAAAGCAATACTGCTAGGAATTCACAGGTTTGTTGGAAGGTAAGAACTGTTTCCGAGCAGGCTTCAAAAAATAATATAATTTTAAAATTGTCTCGGGTGGGTGGGTACCTCATGGATCGACAAGGAATGGAAGCTGCAGTATTCGAGTGCAATGACCAGATTTGATCATTACTACAACAAAAGCGCGCTGATGACGAAATTAATGGATCATTCTAGAAGTGAGGGATTTTATCTTTTGGAATTGAGGTTTTTTTATTATTAATATTTCTATTATTATATCCAAAAACAAATGATTTGATTGGCCCATATATCATCTCATCATTGTCCTTACCTTTTTTTCTTTTTGCTCGCTACTCATTTGCCTTCACTATTGTTGATCCATTTGTGTTCAACTGTCACTCATCCTTCTCTCCCACAATTATTATTTCCCATTTTGCTCTACGATCTTCCTCTATCAAAAGTTTATTGTATCCATTTCATCTGTTTTTGCAAATGGTACAATTCCGTTATTTGTAAATCATAAAAATAAGACTTATTAATAATTACTTTAAAACATTTTGTTCCCACAACAAAAATTTTGGGAAAAAATCGTTTTTAATTATTTCATAGTTTTGCTTTCCATAAAACTTTGCCATTTCGTCATTATGAGTTGGTTTCAGGTTTTCTTGTAAACTATGCTTCTTACAAATATTTATTCTCTGAAATGGAAACATTTTTCTTATATTTGAATTTATGCAAATGTGGAATGTCATCGATTTGTACTTAGTTATTGGCAGTTGGGAATAATACTCTTTGATGAAAGCAACACTTTTGGTACGCCATGTTTCTTNGTAATTTTAATCAAAAAATCCCTGTCAATTTCAGCCACTGAGGTTGTCACAAATTATAAAGCTGACAAGTTATGGGATAATGACTTATTAATGGAGACAATACAAGTAGAAGAATGTATGTTCATTTTATAAAGAATTAACTTAGGCATTATTTAGGTGTTAATTTTTAGTTCCATTTGTTGCCTTCTTTTTATTAAAGAAGGAATGAATTTAAATAATTATTTCAATACAATGAATTTTGACACAATTGACGAATTGTGCAGCAACATTGACGAATTGTGACACAATGGAAGATGGAAAATTATTTATTTTGGCAGAAAAACCATTGTTGTTGATGACAAATACTCTTAATCTGATAAAGTGAAATTAGGAGAATGTAAATGTGCAAGTGATTAAAGATTGATTAAAAATCACGTTTTAATAAATTGAGAAAATCTACCTGTTAATAAAAGAAATCGGAAAAAAGGAAAATCAAACGAAAAGGAAAAAGAAAAACGCTAAAACTAATGAAAATGGATGATTTGAAATTTTATTCCACAACAGAAATGAATAATAAAACTATTATGCAGAATTTCTTTTCGTAGAAGCCAAAATTTTAAATTTATTCTAATGTGTTTTCTTGTTTATAGGAAAAAAAGAAAAAAAAAGAGACCAAACTATTGATTTTCTATTAGAAAAACTTATATAAAGATTACTATTTTGTAAAAAAAATTTCAAAAACTTAAACTTCAAAAAAGCAATGGGTAATATTATAATGTTGGCAGTAGCTATGGCTGTTTGAATGATATGAGCTTGTTTATTAATCATAATTATCAATAATTTGCATTAATTATAATTAATAAGTTAGCCATCATAGATGAAATTAAAAACTGATAGTAGTAATTAATGACTAATAAAAATCATTGATAAGTTAATTAACAAAGAATTTGACCAAAGGAACACAGATGAAATGAGTAGTGACTTCCTGTGTTTTTCTCGAATTTAAGAGATGAAAATAAATTTGTTAAATATTTATTACCTCAATTTGATTCATTTCTTGATTTCAATAACTAAGGACAGAGAACATTAAATTCTAATACGATAAGTGTCAAATTAATGTTGCAATTCATTAATTGACCAGTTTTAATGACGATTTTTGCCTATATTCCACGACAAAGTAAATAGGTTCCAAATTTGCGATAGGATTATAAAATCTTGTAATATTGGAATGAAAATAGCTTAGAATTTGTTTTTCAAACCTGCAATTGAAGATATTTCAGAGAAAAAATTCTTTCGGATATTTCAAAATTAAATATTTAGAGCAAATAGTTATTTTTGCTCAATTTCTGATAAAAGATTATTGATATATTGTAATCGCTGGAGAATAAAATAACTTAATGGTTAGAAATCCGTTTTTTTTTCTCGTTCTGTGTCATATCCAGTCCTTCATTCTTCTTTCTTCCATTCAACTTGAGAAATAGGAAAAAGGGAGTGGCACCTGCAATATTGAACTGGTTATGCGCAAGGATCACAAAGTATAAAAAGCGCAGTTTGTAAGTCTTCAATCATCAATTAGTTCGTAATTCATTTTTTCTTCAAAGTTTAAGAAATTACTCGTGGATACTGTATTTATCATTGAAGATTTTGTTTGCTAAATCTTGATCTTCCCTGGCATAACTGCAAAAAATATTTCTCATTTAAAAATAAATTCACTGTGTTACAATGAACTATGAAATTGATTTCCGTAAATTAAAAAGAAAAACAGTGTTAGTAGTCGCTAAAGTAACTTGTCGAATAGCAATTACCTTATCTTTATGTTAAATTGCCATTGTAATGCAGTAAACTGGCATGCGGCAGATTTATTTATGCAAATTTGTCAGTAATGATATGAAGTTTCAAAAAAAAATCATTCATAATACCGTAGTCAAAATTAGAATGTATCAATAAAATGAAATTTGCACTTCAGGAAATATTGAAGTTGCAATAAAACTAATTTCAAATATGTCAAAGCTGATAGTGTTTCTTGCTTTCATCATTTGTTGTAATCGACAACGAAACGCAGCAGTAGCACCAGGAGCAGTAGGTATGCATTTGTCTTTAAGTAAAATGAAATCTCGATATTTACAACGCATTCTACGTCATTTCAACCACTTTAGTCTGATTTCTGATAAAACAGGTAGCGTTCGATTTCAACTGGAATATCACTGACATTCACTTTTGTAGTGGAAACAACATATTTCAAATCTCCATGGTTTTCACCTCCTCTGAAATTTTAATCAAATAATCCCTAGCATCAATTTTAGCCGCTGAGGTTGTCACAGATTATAAAGCTGACAACTTATGGGATGATGACTTATTAATGGAGACAAAGCAAGTAGAAGAATGTATGTTCATTTTATAAAGAATTAACTTAGGAATCATTTAATTCTGAGTTATTTCAAGAAAATTTAATTTTTAGTTCCATTCGTTGCCTTCTTTTTATTAAGGAAGGAATGAATTTGAATAATTATTTCAATACAATGATTGCAGCAACATTGACGAATTGTGACACAATGGAAGATGGAAGATCATTTATTTTGGCAGAAAAACCGTTGTTATTGGTGACAAATACTGCTAACTTGATGAAGTGAAATTAGGAGAATGTAAATATGCGATGGTCACATTTCAATAAATTGGGAACATCGAGTTGTTAGTAAAAGAAATCTGAAAAAGGAAAATCAAACGAAAAAAGTGAACACTAGAACTGATAAAATTAGATTTGAAAATTTGTTTCACAACAGAAATGAATAGCAATAGCTGGAATTATTATGGATTGTGATTCTTCAATTGCTAGCCTTCTTTACAATTTTTCTATATTCCCCAATTAGTGTCAGCAAATTAACACCTATATGTTGTTATTATCGTAAATGCAAAATGTCAGTAACAGCTTTATTGTTCTTTTACAATATCGTACTTATACAATAACAGGAAAGAAATGAATAAATTAAATATAGAATTACATTAATGGTCCATCAAAGTGTGTGCTAAGATGTCGCACTTTCACTCTATACGTAATTACTGCGCCATTCATTGTTTTTTAAACTGAACTGAACTGAGTGCGCGAAAGCCAAAGCGAATCGAACCTCCAAAAAATGATCTAACTTTTCATATAGTGGACATTGCGACAGTTAGATCAAAAGACTTCTGGAACAATTCGACATTGCAAGTTGATTCGGTTTATAACAAAAGAGATTAGTTGAAGAAAGAACTGATAATCTTTTAACAATCGGATTTAAGTTTATTTGTCATATTGGAAAGTCTTAGCAATAAAATTGGGAGCAATATTTAACACAGCGCTAGAACACTGTGTGCTGAACAATAGACATAAGCTCTGCTATAATTGGAAGATGAGTATTGGATAAAATGATTTCTCCATTTGCGGTATAAAGTTGAAATAATTTTATATTTGTCTATAATATATTAATTAAATAAAACAATCCTTACTGTATAAATTTATATCTTACTGATTTAATATAAAATTATTTCGATAGATCTATTTTTTCAATTTTATATTTCAGTTGACAATTAGTATTGTTTTATTACATTATATGTCAAGCAATCCGAGAGTTTAAGAGTGAAAATAGCAGATTTAGATATTTTGAGTAAATTTTGATAGCAAGACCAATCAAATAAAATACAAGTTAATTACATGATAGAGAGTTTGGACAAGGAAACACAAATAAAATAACTGACTATTTTTGGATATCGAATTTATGTAATGAAGATATATTTGCTTAATATTTACAACTTCAATTTGATTTATTCTTTTTAATTTAATAACTAAACACACAGTTTTAGAGAAGATAAAAGTGCGATACAAAAATTGTATCAAATTAGAAAAAATTGTACCACCAGCTTATCACTTTTATCACTTTCAGAGATTTTCATCAAAAATCAATAGATTTATCAGTAGCATTAAAAAAAATTTTTACAGTGTTAAAATTTGTATGCCTGTTTCTTTTAATTATTTTAAATTAATTATATTGCCTACAATTTTTTAAGAAATGTCATTAACTGAGCATATCACAATTCAATAGATTGTTTGTAATTATTAATTCTGATTTGTTAGTATTTTGATTTGTACTTGTTTTATTTGCTTTATCAGTTTTTTTTTTTTGATTTTAAAAATTTCACAGCATTGTTAATGTAGTAATTATGATGGATTTGGATTTTGTTAACTTGAAAATACGATAACTTTGTTGAATTACTGCAAATATCTTAAAAGCTTTTACAACAGATTATTTATATTTGTTCATTTTGTATTTTAATTTGATTCCGTTTTAAAAAAATACCTATGTTATGTGCTATGTCGTACAGTTGTTTCATTATTTTTCATTATTTTATAATTTCATTATTTTTTTATATTTTTTTTGTTTCATTATTTCATATTTTTGCTTCCTTGTTTCATTATTTTTTCATTTATTTTCTATTTTTTCATTATTTTATATTTTATATATATATTTGTTTCATTATTTTATATTTTTGCTTTCCAATGGAATTAGCAGTTAGTGTTATCAGTGTGATTATTGAATTCTTATCACTTCCATCAATTATATCATATTAAAATTATCATTTACTATGCTCTTTGAATAGTAATTATTGTAATTGTAATTATTGCAATACTAAATTAAATGCAAAGATGGATTAGACTAAATTTGTTAGGATTAATCGCTTATTAATTAATGATATTATAGTGAATATTCAAATTTTTACAAATAATAAAGTTTATTTATTGCCCTAATTGCTTTGTTAGTTTTACTTTATTTTTTTCAGTTTGTTACAAAATTTCTTTTTTTTATTCATTGGGAAATATATAATTAATTTCATTTCTGTTTTATGATATTTTAAGAGAGATAAATACTATTTTAACACATAAAATGACACATAAAATTAGTTTTGATCTAAAATAGTATTGTTTGATTAGGCAAATGAAATTATCATAAAAATGAATGAAACTATCACGCTGACATTCAAATGCATATACTAATATTTCTTATCAGTATTAATTAAAATTTATTAGTTTATTAATTAAGTTAATTAATTATTAATTCATATGTTATAATTTCATTTGTTTATAAAGTTAATGTTCATATCTATACGTGGAGTAACCTTTTACTTCCAATGTAAGTTACGTGTCCAAAATTACAGTATAGACACGGAGTATACTTCATTTTGAATGATTGCAGATTCTACTGCTCCAATAATATCACATATCGAGAATATATCTGCATCTTTTGTGGTATTGAGGACGCTATTTTACAGTATGTGTAAACGTACGTTTTATCATGCGTGAACAGATACGTATTTTTACACGTTTATAATAAAGATATGAATTGAGCAAGAATTGCTGTACATATAGCAGTTCACGTTGCAATGAGACACTCAACGACGTAAATTAGACCGGTTGATATTTCACAGTTGACCGATTACTTTTCAATTATTTTTGTTGTGTCCACCTAATTGGTCACTGGTAATGACGCAGTGATTTTTAAATTTTATCAGAGTATCACTGGGATTGAGATTAAGAATAGGCTGAACTTTGAACTATGTTAAACTTTGATGATAATGAATTTTTCCTAATATAGGTGTTGTGTTACGTCTATTAATTTATTAAATGTTATTATCATCTTTAGTGTATCTTTACTCAACACTTGCATAATTTATATTTAGTTTTGAAAAAATGGTTTCAGATTACAAAAGTATAATACTGGAAGGAAAAGAGCAGTAAAAGTATAATGGTATCAATGGGAAGTATTCAAGCAGAGATGAATATTGATAGAGTGAAAACGAGAACTGTTGAGCAATTGATTGCACCATTAATACAACAAGTAATCCTTTTTTTTTTCTTTTTATAACTAAATCTGTAATTTATATTAATGAATGATTCAAGGTTGAATTTTCCGATTACATTTCGATTAGTTTAATTAATCATAGTAATGGCTGTTAAATTCGACCATATTTGAGTTTTTTGATGATTTTCTCTATCCTTGAAATTATTCGATCGTATAGCTTATTAGAGGTAAACTATATTTGGAAATATCTTTAAATCTTGTTGAAAAGATGATAAATTCTAGGTGTGGTATAAAAATTAACAGATGTTACATATACTAATTCACATTTACACAATGTATAATGAAGAACTGAAATATCTTAGTAATAATTAATCACTTTTCGCAGGTGACAAGTTTAACGAGTCCAAATGATATGCATTCATTGAGACGTAGTGGAAAGAGTGGGATTGTTTTGGTGGCTGCTATTGAACGAACTGTACGTAATTTTGTGGAAACAGGACGTTCAGCTATTGCTGAATGTCCAGTTGCTGTTGGGAATGCTTTAGAGCAATTGAACGAGACTTTACACGATATAGAACTTGCTGGTAATAATTACCTTTGATTTACTAAAGGAGTTTTTGAAATAATAGATAAAGTAATGAACAAAAAGGATTGCAAAAAATTATGTAGGAAATTTAAGAGATAAAAGATTTCAGACGCTTATAAAGCTTTAAAAAATTCCTTTTGCATTATGCGATCAAATTTTCATGTGTTTTAATGAACAGGAAGACACCTTGATGAATACTGCCCTGATTTTATCGGAATTTGTCAAGAAAAAAACGAGAAGTGCAACTAAAATTTTGTTTCAGGATGTAGATTTTAACATTTTGAAATCAGACATGAAAGATGTTAAATTAATATTATTCTTTCTTGTTGCTGGAGCTTAATTTGTTAGAAAATTAGCATCTCACATAGTCATTCTTATCCGTTAACTTAATTAATTGTTAAATATTCAGCATCGATTAATTAATCATTAAATTTCAAAGTAATATATAAGATGAAATTTTACTTGTTTCTGTTTAGGTGTCGAAATGGTCAATACAGGGCATAATTTTGTGGAAGAGACAAGTAATACCGATCGGCGTGCACATGCAATTAGAGCGGCTCGAAATCTATTAAATGTAGTAGCACGAATGCTTATTATGGCTGATATGGTAGATGTACGCGTAATGCTTCTTCAAGTTGCTAAAGTATGAATTTATCAGTTTATTTAGTAAATTAAAATTTTCCCAAAGAAAACTGATACTTCCACCTCCAGTTCCTGACGGTTTTCAGTTTTTCTATCTCTATAATCTTTATATATATATATATTCTGGCAAATAAAGAGAATGTGACAACATCGAACATTTTTTGTTAACAAATGATGCATACTAGACAGGATATGCACTAGAGAAACAAATAAAAATATATGGAATTAATGAGTTTCATTCATTAAAAAATTTTTGAAGAATAGGCTGGCATTATACAGAGGTTCATTTTCTGAATCTAATATAGTAAATAAGAACTTTGATAGACAAAAATTAGTTACTACATTTGTAAGTATGTAAATTAGAAATGGATTCTGTTGTTTGACTTATGAACTTCCATTTTTTTTGCCATAGAATATTCTTTAAATCAATTTTCAGGCTCAAGAAATAATGGATCTTATGGTTGCAGCTGAATCGAAACAAGAACTATCAGAATTATTTGAATCCTTAAATTCTTGCTTAGAGCAATTAGATGAAAGCGTTAGACGACGTATCTTAGAGCTACGAAATCCAGCTGAGCAAGATGATTTACAAGCAGCTCGAGCATGGCTTAAACTGAATAGTATAATCATGTATACTTCCTCCACGGTAATTAATACTTTGATAATTTTAATTTTAGCTGATGATACAGATCATTTGTATCTTAAAATTAGATAATGACAGTTTGTGATTGTCGTGATAAAATCACATTTTAACATAAAAGCAAAATTAAAGAATCTGTTACAAAAAAAATTGGAATATGTTAGTTGCATTACTTATTTTCGTAGTCAATTTTACTATATCTTGTTATAATATGTTAGTTATTTTCAGGCATATATACGCCATCCGGAAGTAGATGAGGTGCGCTTAAATCGTGATTTTGCTCACGCAGAAATGTCGTTAGCTTTACAAGCTATAGCTGATATATTGCAAGATTGTGCAACTAACAGAGATATCTGTCTTTCTCATTATGGTTGTGTTGGTGATCTTATGCGACAGCTTGATCATTTTCAGGTTCATTTTCTATATAAATTTGTTATAATCAGCTGAGGTTTCATGTTAATTGATAAAACTAAAATTATTTTGATTTTGTACCTTTTTTTTTTAAATAATTTTTCAGGCTCGAGCATATATGGAACCAAGCTCGTATAAGGATCATTTGCATCGACCAGAGCTTGAAGGTCTCTTAGAAAAGATCGTTAGCGGTGTAGCCGCTATTGCTGATTCAGAAAACACAAGAGATGAAAGGAAAAGAAGAATTGTTGACGAATGCAATAATTTGCGACAAGCATTGCAGGATTTGCTCGCCGAATATGAGAAAAATGTTTACGCTTAGCTTAATTCTTCAATTATACTTCTATTGCATTTTTTTTTTAACAAAGAATATAAATACAATAATTAAAAAGAGAACAAAAACTGAATTGAAAGACATTAACATTTCTGCAGTGTGGACGTACCGAGCCTTCGGAAGATTTGGACTTAGCGATGGTTCATTTGGGACATAAAGCGAAGGATTTGCGGCGACATTTGCGACGTGCTATCGTGGATCATGTAAGCGATGCTTTCCTGGATACTATTACTCCACTAATGGTGCTTATTGAGAGTGCTCAAAGACATGACGAAAGAGCAACAGTTGAGAATGGAAAAATGTTTCAGGAGCATGCGAATAAACTTTTGCAGGTGTGTTTTACTATTTGAACTTAGTATTTTATTTATAATTGAGGTATTTCTCGTATAATTGTTAATAAGTTATTGAATTCCTTAAACTTGATATTGTTTTAATTAAATGTTACAATTTCTTCTATGCATATTTCTAGTATAGTAAGATATTAAATATGCCGTACAATTTCTTTACGTTTTATTGGTAATAGTATAAATGACTGTCAAATTCTCTTTGAATAGGTAATACGTATATTTTAGGCAGCAGAACTAGTATGCGTGATGAGTAGCAATGAAGATGGTATTCGTGTTATTCGATATGCAGCTTTAATTATTGATAAACTTGCTCCGCAGGTAGTATTGTCTTTTTTATTACACTTATCATTTTTTAAATCTAGTACTCAGCAATCTGCCCGTGTTTCTTGAACAATTATTTGTGAAAAGTAGAATTTATCCGACATGCAGTTACAAAATGGATAGAATTTACTATGATTTCCTCCCTTTGCTAAGCTTATTAATATATATAATTTGTTTTTTTATTTATCTATTTATTTGTTTATTTATTTAATTGATTTGATTTATCCATTTATTTATTCAGTCAGTTGATTTATTCATTTATCTGATTAATTGATTTTATTTAATTTATATGACTTATTTATTTAATTAATTAATTTGTTTACTTATTATTTGTGCATTAGTTTTATTTATTGAAAGTGATGGTTGTTCCATTCTTTCTGAGTTGTGAAACAGAAGGAATTTCGTTGTGTGTTCTGAATATTCGTCATAATGTGATAGAAAGGTTTCAATTATATTTTTATATAGCAAAAAGCAATGTTCATTTTTTGCAGGTAGTTAACGCCGCATATTTGCTAAGTGTAAGAGATAGCCAAGTGGCAAGGAATAATATGGACGCTTTTAAAAATGCTTGGATTGAAAAGGTAAAATGTTGCACTATTCTTCTTATAATTTTTCCTTCTATTATTTCTGGTATATGTTTACTGTGATGTTCTATGTTAGTAAGACTGAAATTTTTTATTTAGGTGAAGCTGTTAACGATGGCCGTCGACGCTATGATAACAGTAGATGACTTTCTGGCTGTTAGTGAGGCACATATTATTGAAGATGTCAAAAGCGGCATTCAGGTATCTTTTTTGATTAGAGTTGCTTTATTAGAGCTGTTGATAAGCTTGATTAATGATAATATGATCAAGAACTGGATGTAACAATTAATCTGATATAAATTACAGGCTGTGATTAATAGAGATGGTTACTTACTTGATCGATCTGCAGGTGGTATTCGTGGCCGTTCATTGCGTGTTTGCAATGTGGTTGATTCTGAAATGGATTTGGTTGCAGCTAGTTCGTACAGAGATCGTGTTCGAATGGCAACTAAATTACTCAGAGATGATGGTAAATTTTAAACTTAGAGCGAGTTGCATATGATAAATTTTGTTGTTTAGCATGTTAGAATTGCTCGAGATAGAAGAGATACAAACAATAGAAAAGTTATATGACGATTTGTAGTAGTAATAATATCCCTTTCGTTATTTACTATTATCAGTGATAATAATAAATGCAATAATAATAGTGATATAAATGCATGTTTATTCAGTGATTGATCAATTTGCTGATCGAGCAGAAAAAGTGGTAAATAAATTGGAGAAGGAAGCAGTAGAAGGTATTAGTGGTGACAACAGAGATTATACCAATGATGTGGATGAATTCATTGAAGCTAGTGAATTAGTTCACAATGCGGTGAAAGAAATACGGAATGCATTACTCATGAATCGAAATCCGGAAGATGTTGATTCAGACAATGAATATGAGGAAGGTATGAGAAATTTGACACAATATAGAGTGAACAACAACTTTGTTTCTTTTTTTTGTTTTATCGTTTACTTGTTATAGATGCTGGGACAAACTATCCAGATTCAAGAAATCAAACAGCTGATGTTGAAAATGAACAAAAAATAATGCGACGATTACCAGAAGAAGAAAAACGAAAAATTCAGGAACAAATTGATGTTTTCAAGGTTTGAATTTTTATTCATATTTTCTTTAAGTTGCATAAGATAATAATAGGGCAAGTTATAGATAATAATTTTTTATTTACTTTCAAATTTTTCAAATATTAAAAGTATAGTAACACGTAGTTTAGATAGCACAAAGCAAATTTGAAAGAGAAGTGGCAAAGTGGGATGAAACTGGAAATGACATTATCGTGCTTGCAAAACATATGTGTATGATTATGATGAATATGACTGATTTTACCAGGTTTGTTCTTTTAGGAATAGAAAACTTTGAGGTAAAACTTTTTCTTCTAAAGTATGTCTTACGAATTAATTATTCCAGTTAAATTAAACGATACATATAATTAGTTCAGGAAATGTTTAAGACAGTAAAAAAAATAATAAAATACTATTGCGCATATAATTAGCTCCAAAGATCAGAATAAATTAGGAGCGGTAGCTTTTTTTTTTTTAATTTGAGATAATATGATTTACAGAGGTCGTGGATCTTTGAAGACCACAATGGATGTTATAAAGGCTGCGCAAGAAATTTCTGATGCAGGTGCAAAACTGAATTCTTTGGCTAAACAAATTGGTGATGAAAGTGTAGAAAGTGAAACAAAAAAGGATCTTTTTGCTTACCTGCAAAGAATAACTCTATATTGCCAACAATTAAATATAACAAGCAGAGTATGTCTCACTCATTAAATTACTAATAAAGTTACAAATGATATTGTAGTTTGGTGCTGTAATAAATAGTGTATTGTGAGATTATAGTGTAAAATTTATCCTTTAATTTGAACTTAACGATAAGTGAGATGAAAAGAAATAGTTATACATATTTTTTTTTTTTTTTTTTGAAAACAGCTTGAGTATGATAATAAGATTGAAATTTTGCAAGTATATTTAATGTTTAACTAGAAGATCAAATATATAGATAATAAATTAATTTTTTTTAATTGAAAAAAATTATGCAGTTTTGTTGTAATCATATGTACATTTTTATCCGCTATTTATACGTTTGACATTACGTTAGACCAGTGGAGAGTTTATGTGGTTTTTGTAATTAATGATGATTTCAATCCGAAAAAACTTATAGAAAAATTTTACAGGTAAAAGCAGATGTGCAACAAGTTGGTAACGAATTGGTAGTTAGTGGTCTTGAATCAGCAATGTCTCTAATTCAAACTGCTAGAAATTTATTGAATGCTGTTGTGTTGACAGTCAAAGCTGCATATATTGCCAGTACCAAGGTATTTTTTTATGCCATTTACTGGCGTGGCTATTGTTTAATTAGATTAGACTTCGAAAAATGGACTCTAGTTAATTGTATACTTTTTCTGTTTTTTAATTAGATTAGATTAGATTATCAAGCCAAATTGCTGAAGGAATTTTGAATAAAATATGTCATTTTATGGTTTTAATAACAAAAAAATTAATTAGATCAAAAAAAAGATGGTCATGCTCAACAGGATGGTCTTCTGGTTCTAATGTTTTTTTTTTTTTTTTTTTTTTTCACAGAGTGTTATTTTGTTGAATTTCAATAAATAGAATGATATCTTCTGAGTTCGTTTCTGATCTTATTAAAATTACTTTTTTTTGTCCTGTTCGGCAGTTTTTTGAGCATCACTTGCGCTCATAAGATATTTTCATATATTGACTTATTACTGCTAGATTTAGGTTTGCTATAGTTAATATCTTCAGTTTATGTTTGATTTTCATTTATCAAAATATGTAATAGAAAGCTTTAGTGTATGTTTAAGAAATGAATTTTGATATCCATGATTTACTTAGTACGAGAAAAAAAAAATGCCAGAAACAACAGTGATTGCGTGATTGCCGTGAAGTGATTGCGTGTAACTGTTACCATATTTAAAGTATCCGAACTGGTAAACAGTGCAGCATTGTACTGTATTGTAATGTTATACGTTACGTGGATAGTTAACAGTGATTAGAAATTAATTTTTCTCTTACAAAAATACTCTCGAAAAATGTTCTGCAAATTACGAATGTAAAATAGTAACATTTACAGTGCTGTAAATGATAAAAGTTGAACAATTAAAATAAAAAAAAAATGGAAAATATAAAGGGATATCATATGATTGTAAATTAATTTAATTTTTTCCGGAAAATTTGAAGTGGAGTTGAATTTTCTTGATAGATTGCTAGAAAGGAAATGAGAATAAATGTTTACTATATATCATTTCGAGAGGTGCAAAAAATTGAGAATATAATATAGCTGAAAAAACACATCTTTTGCTAATTTTATGACTTATTATGAATAGCTTAAAACGCTGTTTAGGAAAAAAAAAAGTGGTGCTTATTAGTTTCTGAGAAATAGGTCTTGTGCAGATATTTGATATATTTTATGAAAGTGAAAAGCAATTAAATAATATATTAGAAGAGAAAACTATTGAAAATTATGATGATAGAGAAGAAAGAGTCTGAATATTTATGCTTAGCAAAATCAAATGATATTTTTACATACGTTTTAACATTTTATAAAGATATCAATTATGAAGGGATATGTTGGTATTTACTAGTTTAACAATAATTTATATACTTTTGTATTAATTTTATAAAATTATTACTTCACTTTTACTTTTCTTCTTTTTCATATTATCAATTTGTTGCTATCATTTATTTGCAATATACATTTAATCATATGAAGAAATTTTATGATTTTTAAATTTTAGTATCGACGCAAGAATACGGCAGCACCATCATTAGTTGAATGGAAAATGGCACCACCGCAAAAACAACCACTTGTTAGAGTTTATAATAAATCTCATGGAATTGTACGTCGAGCTTCTGAGAAACGTCCGATGCCACCAATGAAAGCATTAGCACAATTTCGAACGACTAATACTAATGATTAAAATTACCATAGTTTATGTTTTTTTTTTTATGCACAATGAATGAATGTATATATTATTTAATTAATTGTTAATTTTATAATTCAAACATTTATTGATAATGCTCATTACATTTATGATCATGATTTATCCGTCTTGCCATATTTCCTCCCTTTTTATGATTACTATGCATTGAAGTATTAAAGGATTATTGCTCAAAGGAAAAATTTTTTCCATCTTTCTAACATTTTCTAGAAATGATCGATAAAGATATTTTAAGATAAAAAAAAATGAGATAAAAATTACAAATAAATGGATTTAATTGATCAAAAATATCAGTATTTTTCATTTCCTTTAAACACTTCAAAAGGAAATTACATTTTATTTCATCTTTGATCTTATCACAGTCTCCTATAATGATTATTGTGTTAAATGATTATGACATCCATTTTTGAGAAGAAGAAGAAGAAAACAATCATCTTTTGTTATATTGAAATTATAAATTATTTGGTACATTGCTTGATATTATTAATATAAATTGAAATTATTTGCTTGATATAAATTGAAATTGCACTGAACTATCATATTTATCATATTAGAGTTTTTTGAAATAAAATTTACATATTTTACAAAAATTTAGCTTACATGGGAATTTTTTTTCTTTTTTTTTTATTATATTTGGTCACTTTATATTCAGATAACATTTACTTCAGATTATTTTAATTGAGGAATTGTAAATAAGTCGTACTAATGATTGCAACATAATTGTAAGAAAATTACACTTAAAGAAAAGAACTAACTTTTATTTGTTACTTTCAAACATTATTATTATTATTATTATTATTTTCTTAATGCCACATTATTGTATCATCAAATTTAGATTTAAAATTTGAAAAAAAAATAAGCCCGCTGTTTGTTATTAAATTATGGAAGAGGGATAGATTGTCTTGATTGCTTCCAAATTGTATCATAACCATTCCTCTGGAATTGTCTTTCTTGTTGTTGTTGTTGTTGTTGCAAAAACATTTCTACTTTTTCACCCAATGCACCTAAAGTAAAACACAAATACATTTATTACTAAAAAAATAACATATTTGAAAAGAAAGAAAAATTTATTTTTCAAAAATAATTTACAGTACAATATTTTTATCATAAATAACTTACCATTTTGAATACTATTCCATATTGGATGTAAATCATTTATGTTTATTTGTGAAGTTATTTTTTGAAGTAAATTTCGAATGTTCCATAATAATTCTCCATTATTTTCCTATTAAAAAAAATAAATAAAGTAAAAAAGACTTTTTCACTTACTCACACACTTTTTTTTTTTTGTTCATAAATTGTAACAAATTTTAAAATTACCAATAATTGAGATGCACTATTTTGACCGGATGTTGCTATTTGTCGATTTGGTATTACTGTATGATCTATTGTTTGATATGGTTTCCAATTACTACTATCATAATTTGTTAATATTCCGGAATTGGAGGAAGCTGATGTTGATAAATACCATGGTATTTTACCTCATAAAATTGTTATAATTGAATTATTATATGATAATCATGAAATATTTTTATGATTTTTCGATATTATCTTTTGGAAAAAATTTTTTTTTATCATTTGATATCTTATCATCTTCTGAAAAATGATAAAGCATACATCAGTGATATCAATAATCAATATTAAAGAAATAAAATATTTGTAAAATCACTGTTGAAGATATTATTTTAAATATTTTTGATATATATAATCTTTTGGAAAATGAATAATGCATACATCAATAATCATATTTAGTAATATTAATAATTAATCAATGTTAAGGAATTTCTATTAGTTAATTATAGTAATGTTTTGATTAATAATTTAAATTAATTTTGATAGTGAATTTTATGTAATGCACAAAAAAATTTTTTTACCACTTCTCCTTAGATGGCCAAATTCGGTGGCGCAAACTGCAAATGCAAATGTATACCATAATAGCAACCATTGTAAGAACATCCTGGAACCATAACTGTAAAAGCTACGAAATGATTCAAATTTCTATAATATCCGATTTCAATTATTGATTATTATATCATTATCATTTTAAAATAATAATGATAAAATATTATCAAAGAAAAAAATAGGACATTATCAAATTAAAAATTTTTTTTTAAACATTATCTTAAAATATTAAAATTATATTTTTCACTATTAATTATAGTATTATCAAATTTAAAATTTTTATAAATATTTTCTTAAAATACTTCAACTATATTTTTAATTGTTAATTTATTTTGATTATTTTTTTTAAATCATTTATAATATATAAATATAATTGAGGAAGAATAAATGAAAATAATATAAAGTAATTAGATTGAAATAAATAAATAAATCTATTTCTAACAATTTTACACATTATTACTATTACTATTATTACAACGATATAACTATAATTACTAATAACAATAAACGAGGAAATAGCAATCATTGAGAAAATGAATGAATGAATGAAATGTCAAAATGATCGACCATTTCAATTCATTTCAATATTATCCTTTCGTGATGTTTAATTACTTTACAATGTGTCGTTATATCGTTTGTTTGTAAACATCACCCATTACTTATTAGTAGGAATAGATTGTCTCTTAAGTACACATATACAGATATATACGCACATATGTACATACCGACACACACACACAGACACGTACACACACGCACGTACGTACATACATTGGCACACAGACACACAGACACACACACATATACACGGATAACTACATATAATAATTTGATTGTTAATTTAATATTTAGTAATAGGGGATAACTATTAACAATTTTTCATTTAATAATAATTATTATGATGATGTTAGTGATGGTAGTGATAATGACGATGATGATAGTAATGATGACGATAATGATAGTGATGATAGTAATGATGATGATAATGATACTGATGATAGTAATGATGATGATAATGACGATGATGATAGTAATGGTGACGATAGTAATGATGATGATTATGACGATGATGATGAAAATGTATCGTGCAATACTTCTTAAGATTTGCCTCATCTTTGTGTACTTATATGATTATTTCTTATTCCTCGTATTTTCTTTGTTAGTTGACAAACTGGTGACAAATTATGTTCGTATAACAGTATATAGGTAATAGTATACGGATAATATATATTACATATATAAATACCACACATATATACATCTGTTTTCATAGCTTAATATGAAATTTAAAATATTTAAAAAAGAAAGAACAAATTTTTGCATATTTTAAATGTAAATAAAATAATAATAAAAAAAGAAAAAATTGATGAATGTTTTCGAAAATAGAAATGATTGAAAGATATACAAGAAGTTAGAAAAAATTTTTTTAACAAATAAGGAGAAAATTTAATTTGTCAATGAATTTTCTCTTCTTTTTTTTTTGTTTTCCTCTTTTTAAATATGTTACAGCATATTACAATTTAAATTTGAATTATTATTTTGTGAGATTTAATCATTGTAACTAACAGAACTGAAAAGAAATTATGGGAAAATTTCAGTTTTTTTCGAATTTTTTATTTTTCAGATGAAAATTTTGTTTTTGTTTCGCTCTTTTTTTCTGATATTATTTTATCATCTTTTTTTTTCCCTCGTGACTTCTCCATTTGGTTAATTGTAATTTTACTGTTAAAAGATTTATTAAAATTTCTTGTCTTTTTTTTGTTTTGCTTTTTTTCTTGTTTCGTAAAAAAATTCAAAAATTTGAAGTTTAATGAGAAAAAAGAAAGATATTTTAAAGAATAAAAATCTTTTATAAAAAATATAAATGTTTGCACGTATATTGTGTGATATTTTCTCTCATTACTTGTATAATATTTAAATTTGTATTTTAATTATCATATTAATTGCATACTTTTGAACAAATAAACAAGTTATGCAAGTCTTCGCTTTTCATTTTCTCTTTTTCCTTTTTTTTTCCCATGAGACAAAAATTTTATTTAAAAAAATTTTACGGAAAAATGCATTCTTTTTTTCAATAAAAAATTCATTTTTCTCTATCAATTAATAGTTTTTTTTTTTTTTTTTGCTTGTTTACTCTTTCTTATCTTAAAATTGAAAGAAATTCAATTTAGGATGCAAAATTATATGGGAATGAAAATAATTATTATTACTTATTTTTGAATAATTTTATCATTTTATTGTTGTTTAAAAATCTTTTTATAGATTTTTTCATGAATTTTAATCTTTTTATAGATTTCTTTTTTTTGAAAAATCTTTATAGATTTTTTAACAATTTCTTAAATACATTTTAATCTTCATATAGAATTTTTTGTGAGTTTTAATCTTTTTATAGATTTTATTTTTGACAAATCTCTATAGAATTTTTCGCAAATTTTTTTTTATCATTTTAATCATTTTATAGATTTTTTAAATTTTAATTACTAAAATCGCGTTGCCAACATGTGAGCATATCATGTCTGATAAAAATGTAATATAATCGAAAATGTCAAATAAATTCAAAATAAACTTATGATATTAATAATTTTTAATTTTATGAGTTTATTAATCAAACAATTGTGTTTTAATTGAATGTTTGTATAAATAACAAAAAGTGATATTAGTTGTATAATTTTTAACAATTTTTTATACATTAGGCAATATGTAAAATTAATTTTTTAATATTGCATTTGATCATTTTACTAAACTAAATAAAAATAAACAAAAATAAAAATAGATTTGGTTTTTTCTTCCTTTTTTTGCTTTTGTTTGCTTTAGATTTTGCAACATTTACATGCATATGTTGCATGTAGAATTTTTTTTTTTTTAATAATTAAATATAATTTTAGAAATTAAACTTTTGCTCACTTTTTTTTTATTACAATCAAAAAATTTTCCATTGTTTTAAAATGCAAAACATTTTCCTTCTCATTTGTTTTTTTATAAAATATGAATAAAAATTCATGTAAATAGTACTTTTTTGCAATAAAAGAAAAAATAAAAATTATATTACCTCTTTTTTGTTTGTTTGTTATTTGTTTTGAAATTTAATTTTATAAATAAAAAATATTGATACCTCTTTTTTTTAAGTGGAAAAATATAATTCCATATTTCTATTTTATTTTAACAAAATAAGATAAAATAAAAGTATATTTGTACATTTTTCATTCGCATCATTTCATATTATAGAATTGAAAAAAAAAAAAAAAANTTTTTTTTGCTTGTTTACTCTTTCTTATCTTAAAATTGAAAGAAATTCAATTTAGGATGCAAAATTATATGGGAATGAAAATAATTATTATTACTTATTTTTGAATAATTTTATCATTTTATTGTTGTTTAAAAATCTTTTTATAGATTTTTTCATGAATTTTAATCTTTTTATAGATTTCTTTTTTTTGAAAAATCTTTATAGATTTTTTAACAATTTCTTAAATACATTTTAATCTTCATATAGAATTTTTTGTGAGTTTTAATCTTTTTATAGATTTTATTTTTGACAAATCTCTATAGAATTTTTCGCAAATTTTTTTTTATCATTTTAATCATTTTATAGATTTTTTAAATTTTAATTACTAAAATCGCGTTGCCAACATGTGAGCATATCATGTCTGATAAAAATGTAATATAATCGAAAATGTCAAATAAATTCAAAATAAACTTATGATATTAATAATTTTTAATTTTATGAGTTTATTAATCAAACAATTGTGTTTTAATTGAATGTTTGTATAAATAACAAAAAGTGATATTAGTTGTATAATTTTTAACAATTTTTTATACATTAGGCAATATGTAAAATTAATTTTTTAATATTGCATTTGATCATTTTACTAAACTAAATAAAAATAAACAAAAATAAAAATAGATTTGGTTTTTTCTTCCTTTTTTTGCTTTTGTTTGCTTTAGATTTTGCAACATTTACATGCATATGTTGCATGTAGAATTTTTTTTTTTTTAATAATTAAATATAATTTTAGAAATTAAACTTTTGCTCACTTTTTTTTTATTACAATCAAAAAATTTTCCATTGTTTTAAAATGCAAAACATTTTCCTTCTCATTTGTTTTTTTATAAAATATGAATAAAAATTCATGTAAATAGTACTTTTTTGCAATAAAAGAAAAAATAAAAATTATATTACCTCTTTTTTGTTTGTTTGTTATTTGTTTTGAAATTTAATTTTATAAATAAAAAATATTGATACCTCTTTTTTTTAAGTGGAAAAATATAATTCCATATTTCTATTTTATTTTAACAAAATAAGATAAAATAAAAGTATATTTGTACATTTTTCATTCGCATCATTTCATATTATAGAATTGAAAAAAAAAAAAAAAAACGGAAAAAAGAAAACGAACACTTTTATCGCACTTCAATAATGTTTTCAGAAAAAAAATAAAATAATTCTTTTAATTTCCTTTTCCTTACTTTTTTTTCTTTGCTTTTTTTTTCTCACTGTCTTTTTTTCACATTTTTACCAATTCTCTTTCTTTTTTTTCTTCTCCATTATTTTTACTTTAAAAAAAAAGAAACTTTTAAAATGTATCAGTGAGAAATAATTTGTTAAAAAGTGGAAAAAAGGAAAAATTAAGATTTTCATATTTAATGCAAAATAAATAATAAAATTTTATTTGTAAAATAAGTAAAAAAAGCAAAAACAAAGATTAAAGCAATACTTTCCCACTACTCTTTTTTATTTGCCTTTTGCTATTTGAAATATGAATTAAATAGTTTTTAAAAAGTTTCATCTTCCAATTTATTATTCCTTTTTTTTTTTAGTATTAAAATAACAAAGTTCTTTTTTCAAGTTTTTCCCTTTCTTTTTTACTTTTAAATAATTTGATAAATTTTCTATTCATATCATTTGATAGATTTTAAACTGACATATGAAGCATAAGTTATTCCATATAAAATTCTTGTACAGATTTCTTTTTTTTTTTAATTTTTAATTGATTTCAAATAAGCTCAATTGAAATTAATAAACAGAGCGTATATGAAGCAAAATGTATTTGAAGCAGTTACATGTTTTTGATTTTTTAAATTTTTTACTTAAATCTTTACCAAATTATTGAATTTTGCAACTGTATGAATTTTAAATAAGTTTTCTTTTTTTGAAAGAAATTAAATCCATCCTATATTTGCTTATAATTAATTTCTTACCTTGAATAAATTTTAGATATTAATAATTGCATCCTCTCTTTTTTTTTCTGTAAAAGTTAAGATTTGTTGGTAATTTAATTTTTTTTTCGTTCAGCAATTTTTATTAGCAATTTCTTCATATGTTTGCAATTTCCTTCTTTGTTTAATATTGGCAATTTCTTAGATTTTTCATTTCAGAAATAGAGAGAAAAAAAGGAAAAAAAGTTGAATTTTTTCAATAAAATTAAAAATTGCATTTCAAATAGAAATTTCAAAAAGTAAAAAAATAAAAATAATTGCACTAATAATTGTTTTATTTTTGTATGCTTAAAGTAAATGAAATGTTTTATTTTTGTAAGCTTAAAGTAAATGCATTTTTAATCATTTATCAAAATAATATGAGAGAAAGAGTGATACACAGAGAGAGAGAAAGAGAGAAAGAAATGAAAGTGAAATTTATCAGTTTGATTATTATTCATCATTCCCTGTCAATGTATGTTCACTAAATGACAATTAATGTGATGTATTAGATCTGTAATTTGATTAGCATTTTCAAAGAAATAAAAAAGGGAAATTTCGAAATTTTTTATTTTAATATGTAACATTAATGAAATGTCTATTTCTTTCATCTAATTTAATTAATTAATTAATTAATTAATTAATTATATCTTATATCTGATACAAAATAATTTCATTTGTACTCCATTTAAGGTATACATTAATTCAATATTATTATATTTGTTAAATTAATCGATTAATTTATGATAATTGATTTCATTTTATAATTAAATCTGCTTAAAAATAATTAATACATATAAAATTTCATATATTTTATAATGAAATGTACTAAAAAAAAAAATTAATGCATATGAAAAGGAAGAAAGAAAGAAAAGGGGATTTTAATATAATAATAAAAAAGAAAAAAACTTCTATTATCGCATTTTTTCTTTATTTTTACACTTTAAATCATTATAGAAAATAAATTATCAAAAAAAAGAAATTTTCAATGTAATAATAAAATTTTTATCATTTAATTTTATCCTATCATTTTTATATCTCTAAATACCATAAATTATCATAAACCAATAATCAATTATCATTACCTATTCCAAATATAAGTTGATGAATTATTGTTATTAGCATACTATTTATTTTTCCACTTAATTACTGCTAAAATATTGCTATACATATAAGTATTACTTAACAAATAATTAGTCTAATAAATAAATAAAAGTAAAACAAATAATTTGGTAAATTAATGCAAAACAAAAATTGCATCAAATTTATGTTTTTAATATGCCTATTTTTTCAATTTTTTGCTATAATTATTTTAATAATAATGCAGAAAATTTCAATGTTCTCGAAAAATTAACATACACATGTATGCGTGTATGTGTATGTATGTGTGTGTGTATGTGTGTGCATCTTTGTATGTATCTATATATATGTATATGCATATGTGTGTGTGTATGTATGTATGTATGTATGCATGTGTGTCTGTGTGTATGTATGTATGTGTCATATATTTATAGTTGTCTAAGCGATTTTCAAATTGATTTATTAACGATGGAGAGAAATTAAAATGTGTTCCCTTTTTTTCAGAAAAAAGGAAAAAGGAAAGAAATGTATGTGTTGGAACAATGCATGTCTTTATACAATATCTTATATTCATCTAAACATACACACATACACACAGACATAAACACACACACACACATACAACACATGCATATATATACACACATACAGACATACATACACAGACAGCAATTGACGAAATGAAATGAACCACAAAATGAGCAAAATTTTTAACGCTAGTTTTTCACTTTTCATTTTATCAAATTTAAATTAATTAACAAATTTTAGCATTCTAGAAAGAGAATTTATGATATTTTGAAGAGAGACATAATTTCCTTTTTATTCATTTTATTTTCGTTGTAACAAAACACTTATTTGTTTCATTCTAAATGCTTTCAAATTTTTTTTTTTTTTTTTGTTTTTAATTCTAAAATTATTCATCAAATATGTTTGTATTTGCCATATAGTAACGAATATTGGATGATATGAAATATGATTATGGTGCCTGTATGTTTGTGCATTAGATCAACCGGTTTTTTTTTTTAAGAATAAATTAAATTCTATCTCATTTCAACAAATAGATTTTTTTTTTTTGATTTATATATAAATTAGATAGTTAAATAGATAAATAGTATAAATAGATATAAGTCAATTTTATTAATTTATTCGTAAATATCATTCAGTTAATTAATTAGCTAATTAATTAATTATTAGAATAAAAATATGGCTAGTTTTATGCAAAAAAAATGTATTTTTTTTTCTCTTATCCATTTGTAAATATTAAAATAATCCTAAGTTTATTTACAAATTTTATACTTCATTTTACACAAATGCAATCATTGATGCATTTTTCTTTCTTTTTTTTTAACAAAACGTTTATATTCTACTTTTGAAAACCATTTCCAATTTTCAATTTAAAGCAATGTTTTTTTTTTCTTTTTTTTTTGAGCATTCCAAAAATATATTTTTTGAAGGAGAAATAAAAAAAAAAAAATGATTGCTGTCATTTTTTGATTGTAAAAAAAAAAAAAGAAAATCAGATCATTTTTTTGAATAAACGAGGATGAAATGAAAATAACAGAGGAGGAAAAGGAAAAAAACAAGAGAAAGGGAATGGAAAAAGAAAAAAAGAAAAGAATAAAAAAAAAAAGTGAATTTTGTTACAGTGAAACAATACATCTGTTTTCTTCTACAATAAAATTTGTTTTACAAATTTTATTATTATTAAATCTCTCTCATTTTTTTCAAATCTTTTATACTTTTCCCTTCATTCCTATTCTTCTTTCCACTTTTTATTATATTTATTTGTTATTTTGTTAATTTTTTCAAAAAAAAAAATTTTTAACAAATTTTTTTTTCCATTCCCCTAAAACATTTCTTAAAATTCATTCATACACTCTTTATGGTCTTTTTATATGGCTCTTCATTTTCTAATATTTTCTTCAATTTGAACGAAATAAAAAAATTAAATAAAATTAAAAAAAAATAAGACCTCCTTATCTTTCTTTCTCTCTCTCTCTCTCTCGCTTTCTTTCCCTCTCTTTCTCCTTCTCTTTCTCTTATTCTCTTCATTAAATCATAAAATCAAAGGTTGTCCCACTTTCCACTCTTTTCCTACATCTTCCATCATCTTATAAGATAATATATATATATACATATATTGATGAAGCGTGTCCTCAATGCATGCATGCGCTTTTGCGCGCGTCTTTTGCGCATACGCATGTGCATGCTTCTCTCTATACCTACATATATGTGTGTGTGTGTGTATGTATGTGTGTATGAGTGTATGTATGTCTATATGCATGCATGTATGTGCACATATATGTCCTGTCTGTATGTGTGATGTATGTGTGTGTATTATGTATTGACGTACGTGTATATATGTGTGTACGTACGTGTGTGTACGTGTGCGCGTGTATGTGTGTATGTCTACATGAGGAATCCATGATATGTTGTCATTATGCAACATTTCTTTTCAACGAAAAAAAAGGAAATTATCAATCAAAATTCATTTAATGATTTTAATTATTCGAAATTTCCAAAGTACCAAAATTTTTTAATTTTTACAAAGTAAAAAACAAAAAAAAATTAAAAAATTTTTAATAAAATAATTTTGTTTAAATTGTTAAAATGATTATATAAAAAATTGAAGTGATAATGGAATATGCAAATGACAAATTAGATATTTAATTTTAAACTCTGATCAGTGCAGTAAAAAAAAATTTAATCAATCGATAATAAAATTTATCAACAATTAGTATTGCTTATTGATAAGTGCTGTACAATAATAATAATAATAATAAATAGTAGCCTTATCACATTTTTCCCATTAAATTTATTATTAGCATTGCTTTTATGTTTCACTGTGTAAGTAATCAATTAATTATTAATTTATACGATTAATAAGCTATGATTGATCTTTGTGTTTACATATGTTGAAAGAAAGATTAATTTCATTTCTGCAATCATTCATTAATCATTTCTTATTCTTATATATTTAAATGAAATTACAATTTATAATTAAGCATCTTAAATTAATTATATTTATAAATAAGTATGCTAAATTTATACTTTATAAAAGTTTCAATCATGTGCATTTTTTTTTTCTACTCTTTAACTAATTAACTGTCAAATATTTTATTATCAAAGATCACATGCAGATAAAAGAGACAACCATTGATTTATAAATGAATTAGTGAGAATAGAATGAAAGAGAAGAAAGGTTGCAATTCGAAAGTAATCTTTGATTTTACAGAAATGAAATAAATGAAATGATGATATTTTGATGAAATTAGATTAACTGAGAATTAATGCATTAATTTCTTAACCATTTTGAATATCATTTGATGTTGATGATGAAGAAGTATTAATGGTTTTGTTAATTTAAAAGATTAAATAAGTCAATAGACTTTCTCTAAATTATCTTTCCAATTTAATTGTATTTTGTCATTATGTGTATGTGTGTGTGTGTGTGTATGTCTGTGTCTGTGTATGTATGTATGTATGTTTGAGTAACTGCGTTATATCAATTTAGCTTAATTGAATTCAATCCTAAAATTACTGCAATAGCTAAATATGTTATGGATGGATAAGAAGAAATCCAATTGGGATTAAAGACAAATGAGCCATGGAGAATGGATCCAAAATAGAAGAAGTTTAATAGCTTTACTCATTTAACTAATTACTTTTAAAACAACCTCAAAAGTGATGTTTGTTGTTGACGATGATAACGATGATGTTTACGACGATTAGAAATATTAATAATAAATAATAATCATAATAATAAAAATAATATTAATAATAATAATAATAATGATTTATCTTTTTTTAGGAGATGAAATTTTTAGCAAAGAATGTAAGCGAAATGGCAGGAAGAGGAGGAAAGAGAAAAAATCATCAAAAAAAAAATATAAAATTTAAAGAAATTTAGGAGATAAAAAGTTATGATAACATCCAGATGTTAAATCAATTTAAAAAAATTGCTAATTAAATAATGAAATTGAAGGTTTTAGTCAACTATTGATTGGTTTACGGTACGAAAATGGTAGCTAATTATGCAAAACAAAAAATTTAATAATGATATTGTAGGAATATGATGTGAAAAGTAATATTCATTACATTTGATAAAATTAAAATTAAAAAACATCATAAGTGATGTTAATAAGTAATAAAAGTAAGTGATGTGTAATAAGCAATAAAAGTAATAAAAGTAAGTAATATTGTAAATGGTAAAATGAGAATAAAAGCATTGTAATAGGTAATACAAAAAGTAAAGTAATTCATGCATAAAGTCAAATTGATTTTAAAATAAATTATTAATGTATTAAGTGGTAATTGTCTGACAATAATTTCTGCTTGAATTTTAATTTTACTTTATTAAAGGTTTGTGTTTGCTCACTTTTAAAATATTATTGTAAATGCATAAAAGATATAGGAAAATACTGAGAAGAAAACAAAGTTCAATTTTTAAATAAGTTAAAAGTAGTTAAATTAAGTGAGAGATAATAAAATAATTTTAAATAAGATATTAATTTCATTAATTGTTTTGTATAAGACTAATGTCTTATTTTTTTTTCATCTTTTTTTTTCTAAATATTAGAAATGATAAAATGGATTGAATAGTTATTAAACAAAATTATTGAAAATTTTCTATTCATTAAGTATAAAAATGTTTATTTTTTGCTTTTTTTAAAAAGTTTTCACTCCAAATTTTCATTTTTTTTTTTAACTTTTACTTGTCAAAAAAAAGGAAGAAAGACTGACATAATTTCATTATTCATAGATTTTTTAAAAAAAAAAGGCAGTGAATGTGCTAGGAATGAATGAATTGATCGAATAATTTATTTAATTATTTCATCTATTGATAATTAATTGTCAACGTAACAAGTAAAATATTTTAAATCAAAATTTAAAACCGAAAAATTATTCAAGTCTAGAAAATGTTCATTTTATTGTATATTCCATAGATATATTTTTTTTTTATTCATATAAATTAGACTAATATTAGCAATTAATAATTTTGCATCTTTAGCCGAATTAAAATATGTGTTAAAATTTAATGTAAAGATATATATGTATAATTAAAATGTGTAGAAATGTTTTTTGGAAAAAAAAAATTAAAAATATGTTAAATTAAATACAATGTTCTTACAATATAATAAAATTAGCACATAAAATCATTTTAAAAAGTTAATTAATTAGGAATTGAAATGGTTTAAATGAATGACTATTTAAATACTGAATGAAAAATTTTCAAAAAACTCTGATAGTGTTACTTTTTGAATTATGATTAACAAAAATTGAAGCATTTATATTATTTTCCTCTCTCTCTCTTCTCTTTTTTTCATTTTGTTTCCACTGTTAAATTGTATATCACAGATACTTTTTTTTTTCTTTCGAATTGCTAAAAATTGATGTGAAGGGTATAATTCACTTCATTTTCATTGAATTTTAAATGGGATAATTTAATTCCGATTCTTCTGAAAGCTTTTAATATGAGTTGATTGACTGAAAAGGTCATTGTTGTCTGATAGTCAACAATGATTATTTGAATTCAAAATTAGACAATAAACATCAAAGGTTAACTTATTATATTGATCATTTAATGAGCATAAAAATTTACTATTTTACATTAAAATGTAATTTGGTCGAATTAAATTGAAGCAATGAATAATTTTATTCATTTAATTAATAATTATTTCATCTTATAATGACTTTTTTTTTTGAAAAAATTTATAAAAATTTTCAAAATGAATCGTCACATCGTCTAATAATAATGCCAATATTATTTGATACTTAATTCTGACGCTCCCTTTTCTCTCTTCTTCTCTCTCTCTTTTTATGAATTTTTCAAAGTAGTAATTTTAATGAATTATTATTATTTTTAATTATTATCATAAGAAATTTTTTAAATATTATAAACAATAGAGAGAAAAAAACAATGTTTTTAAAAGTTATTTATGAGCTATTTTTATTTATTTATTCTTCCTTATTGATCATTTGTTAATAATTTTAATTTCTTAATAATAATTACTAATATTAATCAAAATTTTAATCAGGATTATTTTTATTTTTGATATGTATTTTTAATCATTTAAGATAATTTTAATTAATTTTAATCATTTAAGGTAATTTTAATTAATCATTTAAGATTAATAATTTTAATTGATTAATCATTTGCAATAATTTTGTTAACATTATTCATATGTGAAAAAAAAAGAAAACTAAAATTTGCAAATAGTTTTAAAAAAAAAAATTTTTTTTGAAAATTTTCAAAATTGGCCCATTTCGAAAATAATTTAAAAATTGTATTGAGAGAGCATTTTGCGCCATTTGCATCATTCAATCATTCATTCATTCATTCATTTCCCATTTTTGTGTATGTCTGATAGTGTATTTAGTTTGTATGTGTGTATATTTTTAACAAAAAAAAAAAAAAGAAAAGAAAAAAAATTAAAAAAAAAAAGGGTGAATAGCCTTGATAAATAACATATAATATTTCTATTGCCCTCCTTTTTCATTCTTTTTTTTTTTGAAAAATTAGAGAAAAAAATTTTTTTTTTTTTGATTGTCAAGGACAGAAAAATATCATTTGAACGCTCATAAATATAATCTCTTTTTTTTTTCTTATGCTCACTTCTTGAAATATCTTTTTTTTTTTTTAATGATATCAAATAAATATGATATATGTTTAGTTTTCTTTTTTTTTTTTTCATTATTTATTTACTTATTTGTTCAATTATCTATCTATTTATTTTTTTACTTGTTTATTTATTTGTTTATTTTTTGAAATTGTCAAAGTTGCACAAACAATAATTTTTCTTTTTTTTTTTTTGAATTGTATTTTTTTTCTCATTTCATTCCTTATACGCATATTTATATTATTAGTATTATTACATAATTATTAATGTAGATGTCATTAATATTTTCCAGTAAGTTTTAATTTAACTTTTTTTCAAATTCACCTCGAACTATTGAATTACTTCTTTTTTCTCCGTGTTAATTGCAGAAAATGAATAAGTTTGCTTGTTTGTTTGTTTGTTTATTTATTTGTTTGCCTTTTTTTTCCTAGAAAGAAAAAAAAAGAAATAACATTAAATATAGTTAATATTAGGAAGAAATGAGAATGCATTTATTATATCAAAGTAATTATTATAAGAGATTATGATGAGATTTTGAGTATTCTGATGAATGACCGATCGTATTAAACGACGATGACCTTTTGAAAACAAGCATAGATTAAGGTTTCTAAAATCGTTTTTAATATTTTATTTCTTTTCCATATCAAAGTTAATTATTCTAAATTAAAATTCAATAAACGAAAATGATTTATACATTCATTACAATTTTAGCAAAAAAAAAAAAAAATGTATCAATTATGTTATTATTACAGGAAAAAAAAAATAAGAGGAAAACAAGAAGAAAGAGAGAGAGGGAAAATATAAAAGAGTAATGTTTGAAAATTTATAATGAAAATTAGAATATCAGATAATTTTTGAAAAAATTTAATTTTGGAATTAAATTACATTTTTTCACTTCTAATTATTAACTTAATTTTTAAAATGACAAATAATGTTTTCTGTACCAATTTTGTTATAAAAAAGAGAGAGAAAAGAAAAAACAAAACTAAACAAAAAGGGGTTTTAACTTGTATTTTTTTTTTTTTATCATTTCCAAAATTTGGCCAAAATGAAAAATTGTTAAGTGCTAATTATCATCCCTTTGTGTGCACTGATATAAAATTGTTAACATTTTGCTCATATGTTAATTAATCACTCGTGACAACAACTGATATTTTCTTCCCCCAACGGATTTTGCAATCCTTTTTGCTCTTTTAAAAATTTAATTATCAACAATTAAAAGTTCCAAAAAAAAACAGAAGTTTTTTTATAAAATGCTCTAACTAAAAAAAGTTATTTCAAATAATAATTAATGATAATAATAAACAATAAATAATGATAATAATAAATAATGACAGACAATAATAAACAATAATAAATAATGATAAGCAATAGTAAACAATAATAAATAATAATAAACAGTAAGTAATAATAATAAATAAATAATTAAATAATAGTAACAGTAACAATAAATTTTTCGTATTACTTACTAATCATTCTTTGAATCTCGACTTTTGATTTTTGCTCATTTCATTTATTTTTTTCAGTAATTTCTTCTTCTTACATATTGTTAAGCTAGCGATTTTTGTAGAAATTTATAGTTAAAAAGGATAGGGAAGAAAATGATTAAATTGGAGTGAAATTTTTGTTTGTTGTTTCTTTTTTTTTCTCATTTTTTTTTTAAACTAGCTAATATTTTAAATTAATTTCATATCTATGAGATAATTATTATTGATTTTTTTCCGTTGTTTTTTTCTTATTAAAATTTAAATTTTAAAAATAAATTTTGCGAAAAAGTTAGCGTTTTATTTTGAAATACAAAAAGATATTTATTATTCATCCATTTTTCCTCATATCAACATGTCATTACAAAATGTCCCTCATTCTTTAAATATTCTCTTTCTTTCTTTCTCTCTTCTATCTTCACTTATCATCATCATCATCATCATCGTCCTCCTATCCTTTTCATGTTTGATAAACATTTTAATAGGTTAAAGAAACTGGCAGTTGTTTGGGAATTGGAAAAGATCAGAGATCTTGTTGATGTTTTTAAATTACCGCGTGCTTTCTGATAAATTATCATTGCTTATTTCAAATATATAAACATCTTTGCAATTGTTTACTTTTTATTACCTAGTTATTTATTTAATCGTTTCATGTATTAAGATAATCGATTAAATATATCAGATTATATTTGTATTAATCAGTAATAATTAATAATGATTATTGAGTGTAATAACATATGAAAATAATTATTTATTAACAAATTGCTATTATTGGCT
Organism: Wuchereria bancrofti; assembly: GCA_005281725.1. Classification (NCBI taxonomy): domain Eukaryota; kingdom Metazoa; phylum Nematoda; class Chromadorea; order Rhabditida; family Onchocercidae; genus Wuchereria; species Wuchereria bancrofti. The sequence continues at coordinate 1,320,589 of SSBO01000014.1, read as the reverse complement.
CAACTTTGTAGTATTACACTATTTATGTGGTGTATTACACTTTGTATTACACTTGATTAGTTTTTAAATAAAATATTAAACAACTTATCAAATTTATTTGTATTTATAGAAAATAAATGCAAATCTATAATAATTTACTTTTCATTTGTCTTGTAATTTCAATTGTCACTTTTCATCCTTCAATCTAAGTGAAAGTATTGAAATGTCCCCATTGAATTGTCACATGAAATTTATTTTTAGACTAAACTGTTGAGGCAAGAAGAGAAGGAGAGAGAGAGAGAGAAAAAAAAGGAGAATGTAATAGATTGATATCAATGATATGGTCATTGATGATAATAGTGATAAGGAGTAGCGGTTAACGATAAAAGATGAATTGATAATAATTCATTCAGTCAAATCTTTTGTTAAAATTGATTAAGAAATGATAATAATGATAATAAAAAAATTGATAAATAAATAATTAAAATCAACGTTTCTCCTTTTTTTTTTTCTATAATTGACATTGATTATAATTTCTGTATGGTAAATTTTAGAAGATGAATGATATCATTGATCTGAAAATTTTTTCTCTTATTTTTTAAACAGGAAAAAGAAAAAAAAAAATTGTCAGAGATCTTCAGTTTTTAATTGATGTATGAAATAATTCTCTTAGTTGTTGTTAATTTGTTTCATTTTGTCTTTTCTTGTTTTTCCTTTTTCCTCTTTTCCTTTCTTTTTTTTAGAATAAAAATTAATTTTAGACACTTTTAGATAAATTTTAAAAAAATTAATTTTAGATCATCTAAAGTACAATTGATAATGATGATTATTATTAGTTAGTAATATTTCGTGAAAAAAAAAATAGACTATATTTGTATACGTGAAAAAAAAAGACCTATGCTTATATGCGTGAATGATTGAAAATATTTTGCGTGAAAAACATATATAAATTGGTTACGTAACGTAATGTTTTATAATGTAAAATAAATGCATGCGTGCATGCATGTATGTTTGTATGTGGTGCACGTATGTAGACACGTATTTATGTATGTATGCATGCGTGTATGTACGTATGTCTCGTACGATTTTTCCTTATATGCGTGAATGATTGAAAGTATATTGCGTGAAAAATATATACAAGTCGGTTACGTTACGTAATATTTTATAATGTAAAATAAATACATGCATGCATGTATGTGTAGTGTATGTTTGTATGTGTGTATGTTTGTATGTGGTGCATGTATGTATACATGTATTTATGTATGTGTGTATGCATGTATGTCTCTTACGATTTTTAGTTTTTTAGTATTTTTTTTTGCGCAAAGATGAAAATGTGAAATAGGGAATGAGATGAATTTTGAAGTAAGAATGGAAATGAAGAAGAAGGTGAAAGGCATTATTATCATGCCAACCCCCGGGTACGTACGGGGACATTGCAACCATCTGCGGGTAGAGAGAGGGTTGAGAGAAGAAAATTGAAATGATGTATCCGTGTCACTATACCTTGCCCATCTATTCTCTTTTCTCCCTCTTCCATCTACCCGTCCACCCTTTCCCTTACCCTTCTCACTACCCACTCCTCCCCGCTATCTACCAAAAACATTACAAATTCATTGAAAAATGTCTCCATTTCTTTAATTTGTCGGTTCGTTCCCTTTTTTTTTTTTTTTTTTTTTGTACGACAATATTTAAAAAAGATTTTTAAAAAAAATTTTTTTTTTTGTATTTTATTTATACAATTCTTTTTTCTTTTAGTATTTTATTTTTGATGTATTAAATTAAATTAGTTTCATTTAACATTATAATTTTAATGATTTTAAGCATATTTATTGTGTATAATTTAAAAAAAAAAGAAAAGATTATACGTATAATTTAAAAAAAAAATTAATTACTGAGAAAATAATATAATTTATTGCATATAATTAATATGTGTAATTTAAATATGCTTCGGCTACACATCTATACATTTCATAATTAATAGCATCAAAGGTCAATGTCCATTTGACCTTTGCAATCTATCATTATATAATAATGAAATATATGTATGTTTGTATGGTGGATCAGTTCTTTTCTTTTCTTTCCCCCTTTGTCAATCCATTATATTATTTAATTGCCATTTTGAATGAAACATATAAGTGAAGAAACTATGTTGTCAAAATTGTTTAAAAAGTTTGAGAGAGAGAGAGAGAGAGGGAGGGAAAGCAAGGAGAAGAGGGATAGAGAGAAAGCATAATGATACTGCGTTATATAAGGATGTCAATATTATTCAATTATTAACATTGAGTTGTTTCAAGAGACGATGGAGGGAGGAGGGGGAGGCGATAGCTTGGGGGAATGAACGTATGCCAAAGAATCACCAAGAAATTATTTGTTGGCTTCTTGATGTCTATGTGTATGTATGTATGTGTGCATGTATGTATGTATGTTGATGTATGGCAAAGAAAGTGTATGAAGTAAAAACAAAGTTTTGCAGAATTTTCGTTTTTTTTCTTCATTATATCATTTCGCTCCCTCTCCCTCTCTCTCTCTCTCAGTGTCCTTCTCTCTCTCTCACTCTCATCTTTTTTTTTTTTCATTGGTAAAATGAATAAGAAATCGATTTGAAAAGTGACAGGAGGGAATTTTCCCTTTTGAAAACAGTACATCTGATGCTGAAATAGTTAATAATTGAAACATTAAAAGATCGTTATCGAAGTTTAGAATGAATCCTATTGATAATGTCAATAACAACAATAATAACAACAACAGGTGTAATGTTTAGTCATATACATGTACACACATACACGTACGTACAGATACATACACACACACACATACATACATACATACACATGCGTATATGTACGCATATATACACTGTATGAATTAAATAAGAATTATTTGTAAGAATTGAAAAAAAAAAAAGATTGAAATGAATAAGCAAAAGAAGAGAAAGAATGAAACAAAACGAGTGATGAGGAGAAGAGAAATGAATGTATGACAGACAGATTGTATGAGAAAATGATAAGAATAATAAAAGAATTAGTGAGTGAGTAATAAAAATTTTCTTTTTTATCTTCATTTAAATTAACACAGGATGAAATTGATGATATAAAAGAAACAAGAAAATAAAAGTAAATTAATTTATTGTGTATATTAGATTGATTTAGATGAAATGTATGTACATTTGTCACTTATTTGTTTATTTTATTTTATTTGATCAAAGGTTATATGTGAATGATAGCTAACCAAAAAAAAAAGAAAAAAAAAAAAGAAAAAAACGAAAAAGGAAAAATGAAAAATGATAACTTCCTTTTTGGGTTATTTACTGGAACAATTACTTTAAAAGGGTTTGAAAGAGAGAGGGAGAGAGGAAACATATAGAGGTAAGAAATGTCTTCATTATTTCTTCGTATTTCCAGCTTTATTTTTTTTTAAAAAATCATATATATGTGTTTTTTTTTTTCAAATTATTCTTTGCTTCTTTTTCTATTATCAAATTCAATAATTTTTCGTCAATGAATTTAAGAAGGAATTTTCAATTAGCACTATTTTTCTCATCCTTTCCTTCTCTCTCTCTCTCTCTCTCTCCCACTCGTTCACTTCAATTTTGCATTTTTTCCTCTTTCTTTTTTTCAATATTAGCAGTAACTCTTATTTAAATATGCCAATTAAGATGCGATAAAGGATTATAGCTTTTTCTTTCTTGCAAAATGATGAAAAGAATTTTGTTGAAAAATTTTTGTCACAACATCTACTCTATCATCAATCAACATTCTCAACTTTTTCAATTCTCTTTCTATTTACACTCTTTTCTTTTATCATTTTGTTTTAGCATTTAGTCTTGGAATCTTGGAAAAAATTTCATTTCAATTCTATAAGAAATAATTGAAAAAAAAAAAATTTTTTTTTCTTGTCCTTTCTATTATAAACAACCATAATATGCCTCCTTTTCTTTTTTTTTTTTTTGTTATTTCACTTTTCTAAAATTGAGTTAAATTTGCAGTTCGATTTTTTTCTTTCTTTTCCCTCTTTTATTTTATTTTATTTTTTCATTTTTCTTTTGCACATAATGTATAATTATTTTTTAAAATTGTGCTTATTGTGCAAAAATTAGCAGAAGAAATGAGGTGAAAAAAACTTTTTTTTTGAATGATATGATTTCTAATTTGCGTCAGTAATTTAATTAATTTTAGGATTACACATGTTGTGATATAATATAATTATTTCCATTCTACAAAAATTGTAACATTAGATTGAATTAGACAAAATTTGCAAAAAGAAAAAAAGGAAAAAAAGAAAGACAATTTATATTGTAAAATACCTTATTTTTTTCTGAATTTTAAAATACTTCAGTTCACGTTTCTTTTTCCTTTTTGTGAGTGTGCTTTTTTTTAATATAATTGATTGGGATAGAAACATCTATTAAAAGATAGCTGAGAAATCATTTTTTTTTTAAATAAAAATTGATACGATGTAGTTTCCATTCAATTTTCACCTCCATTTAATTTCGCAATAATCCTGTCTTTATACAAATTTAAAAAAAAAAATTTTTTTTCCTACAAAAAAAGGCCGCCATTTTTTTTTTTTTTTGCTCGAAAGATTATCGTAAAATTCAAAATTATAATCATTGTTAACTTTTTTTTTTTTCTTTAAATATATTCCATCGTTCTTTTTTCTTTTCCTTTCTTTAAATTGATGAAAATAGTTCACCAATTGATGGCATTTTGCCCATATTTTTCTTTTTTTTATGATGCATACTTTTTTTCACATTTTTTTTTCTCGAATAGTTAACTACTTCTTTGTGTATTTATAATCTCTCTATCATTACGTGTAATCTCACGTTTCTTTTTTTTTTGCATTTCCAATGCAATTATTTGTTTTATCACGTTGTTATTACTTGTGGTTTCATTTTTTTTTTTTTTTTGCATGTCACATGTCTTTAGCTTGTTTGCGTAATTGGACAAGCTAAAGAGAAACAATGTCAACCTCTCTTGGAATGCATCCATCATTCTGTTATCAATAGATTGTATATCATCATCATCACTCACGATAACATGTGTGCATTTGTCAGTTCACGTAACGTATTGATGATATGATTCATGTGGTTTGTTTCTATGCGTGATTTTTTTAATTTTTTAAATTAAATTATACGATGAATAATTAGGTATTATCATCATTCATAGAGTTGATAATATGATGTTAATGTATGAAATTGATAAAAGGCGGAAAAGTGAAATGGATTAGCTATGTGCGTGTATGTGTATGTGTGTGGTAAAGCGATAATAGTTATTGATGATAGCCTCTTACAAAGTAAGATGAGTGAAGTTAAAGTGAAATGCATGTAAGTAAATAGAGAGGGTGGGATAGACGGGGGTGTCACATTTGATGTGGAATTGTTATAACGCGGAATGAAATGAAATGTTACGGAATGGAATTGAATTGTTGGCTTAGTTTTATGAAAGATTGACTAAAGAGAGGGATAGAGGGAGAAGAAAAGCGATGAGACATACATTGAATAAAGAAAAGACAATACCCTTTAGAAAAATATAATTTTTATTAGAAAAGAAAGAAGGGAGAGGAAAGAAATATATATATATAAGGAGTAATGAATAGGACGAGATGAGGAAGGAAGGATGAATGAATGGAAAGATGTAGGATGGATAGTAGAGAAGGTGCAATCATCATCCTTGTCAACGATGTCAACCTCACTAGGGTATATGTATTTATATATATGTGTGTGTGTGTGTGTGTGTGCATGTGTATGTGTGTGTGTATATTTTGGAAGAAAAAGAGAGGTATAATATCCGGATGAATTTACATTTTCTTTTCTTTCAAAAATTTCATCCATTTATAATCTTTTCTCTATAAGAGGGAGAAAATAACAATCTTCTCTATTATCTCACCCTTCCTTCCTTCCTCTCTCTCTCTTTATTTCTATCTCTGTATCTCTTTTTCATCTATGAAAAAAAAATTCTTAGTTGTATAATCAACATTTAACAATGCATTCAATTCTTTCTTCTTCATTGTATCATTTTCCACTCTTTCTTTCTCTTTTTCCTCTCTCTCTTGCTTTTTCTTTCTTTCTTTTTTCTTAAGTCTCTAAGAAACAGTGGAAAATCTATTTGCTGTTTTTGCCTTAGAAGTTGTTTAGAGAGAGAGAGAGAGGGAGGGAGGGAGAAAGAGAGAGAGAGTAAGTACTCACTCACATATGTTAGATTGATAGTAATGGACCTATTTTATTGATGAGGTCGATGGACGACAACGATGAATAGATATGTATTATATTTGAGAGCGATTCGCGCGTCCTTTCTTCATCCAATCTCTCTCTCTCTCTTCTACCTCCCTCTCCTCTTTGTCATCCTCTTCTTTCCAACTAATAATGTCCACTTAGCACCTCAGCACCTCTCACAAATATACAATCTAAATATTATTACCATTTGTTTATTCATTCATTGTTATTACTATTATTATTACTAATAGAACTATTACTATTATTAGTTATTATAAATACCGTTATTACTAGCATTATTATTATTATTATTGCTATTGTTACCATTAACTCTAATAATATAATTATTATCATTGCATTTTGCAATTATTTGTTTTTAGTAGATAGCATCTTATAAATTATTGTTATTTCAATGATTGTAATTAGTATTCATCTTCGTTATCTATTTATTATGGCATTCTTCTTATCAACTTATTCAGTACATTGATGATTATCAATGTAAGCATCAATGATTAGTCAATTAGATTTTATTTTTGTTATCAGCACTTTTTTCTGTTGCTGTTATCATTACATTAATTATATTAAACAGAAATAGCAATGATATTTATCACAGAGGTTTTTTTTTTGATTGGTTTTCTCATATTTATCCATCATTTAATCTTTAATTATCGTGTAACCCGATTAATAATGTTAGTTTATTATGATTGTTGTTATTCTAAGTAACCAGTTAGTTTCATTGTTATTTGTTATTATTATTGATGTGTATGTTTGCATATAGTTGATTGAAAAATTATAAAAGTAAGTTATGTGGTATAATGTTACTTAAGAATTCCTCATAAATTTGCAGTCACTAAACAATTGTTTGAAATTATGATTTTAAATAAGATGCACTTATTCTTATCCCTTCATAAATTATACATTTGTTCATGTATTCTTTTACGAATGCATACTTGTCAAATCAGTGATAAGCAAGTGAGACTTATCAATGAGGCTATTTGATGAAGTAAAGTGTATTTGTGACAATCACACTGTTTTTTTTTTTATTTTGTGTTAAAAATCATGTTTGCTAAGGAAGTGCGAGTGAAATGAGTGAATAAATCTAATTCATCAAATTTTATCAAAAAAATTAGCTTCCATTGTTCACAAATTAAATATACACATAGTTTTGTTTACTTTTTCACTTGTTTACTCAGCTTTATTTGTCTACAACACTGTCAACTTATTACCTTTTTACTAAAAAAAAAAAGAGGAAAAAAGGATGTTATGGGTTTTTTTCCGCTTGTTTACTCATTGATGAACGCTTCGTTTACGCTTGATAATCTCTTTTCTTCTGTTAACAATGTTGAAGCGTTAAATTAAAGTATAATAAACTTTATGAATTGAGTTATTCTAAAAAATGAATTTAACAATAACAGAAATAATAAACTTATTTTTTCAAATGTAATTGATTAGCACGATTTGTCGCATTAAACAATAATATTAATGATACTGATGAGTAATAATTATAGAAAACTTTCGAAACAAACATGTTTAGTAGCAATGATATTAATTGATAACGATAATTTGTAATGCATAGATGACTGAATTGCAGGTAATGATAGCAATGATAATAAATGCAACAGATAATTTTTGCAACAATGTGAAATAATTCACTGTTGTAGTGATACCGATGAAAGTCATTATAATAATTTCATCATTACTTATCAATGCAAATTTTGCTTGGTAGTTTTTTCCCTTTTCCTTTTAATGTTCATTTTTATCTTTTTATTTGATTTTATTTATATTCATTTTATTCTTACGATATCATGTTTTATGTGCGTAGAATTTTGATAGTTAATTGGATGTATTAAATACTGTCAACCTTCTAGACAATATGGGTAAAGAAAATTTTTATAATTTTTATGATTCAATATATATCCCTAAACAAATGAAAAAGAAAAGTACCATACAAAATTTTATACTCTTGTAAATATGTATGACTTATCATTTTATTATTTGATAATGATAGGTTAATATTTTCTTCTTTTTTCGTTATTTTATAAACAAAAAATGATTATTGTTAAAAAAAAGAAATATAATAATTAAGAAAATGTGTTTATGATAAAAAGACATTTTTATTAGGTAGAACTCTTTTTAATATAAACTTTCTCATATATATTATGCACAGTGATTACCGTTTTTTGTTTTATCTGATTTGATTAAATTTTAATAAAATGTGTACTATCTGTTTTTTTTTTTTGGATTTTGATTGGCATGAATGTTTGTAATGCATTTTTTTTTATTTCTTTATATGTCATATTTCGTATTTTATTTTTGTTTCATGAAATGATATATGTATTCTTTATATAATTTTAGCATATCAGTATATTTTTTACATCAAATTTGAGCGCAAATATGTTGAAATCGATTCGATTCTTCAAGATTTGAAAACATAATTTTGCATGATATATTGATCAGTTGCAGTAAGCAACGATATGTAAAAGTGATGTTTATCTTACGACAACAATAGAATGGGACTGGAAGCTGTACCGTGTGTACTTCGTAGTGCAACCAGTGGTGGCAATAGTTCGTCCTATTGTACTATTGGCTTTCTTATTCGACCATCAACCTCATCGACCAATAATACTACCGGTCAAACGGTTTGTTTATCGTAGTGTTTTTTTTTCTTTTTTTTTGAAAATTTTTAATTTCTAAGAATTAAAAAAAGATATCCGAACATTTTTTATCTTTTGTATGCATTGATATATAAAGCATTTAGTGTAGAAATAATAATGGGATAAGGTATTTGGTATAGAATTTACTATTATGAAAAATGATATAATATAGTATATTGGTCAATTGGAGCTATTGTAATTATAGTAGACAACGATATATAAATTATTAGTTTGATTTAAAATTTTACAATTATATAGAGATATTTATTAGTTTGTTGATTTAAAATTAAAAAAAAAAAGAGGAGAGCTTTTTTTTAGTTTGGAAAATGAACAAAATAGTGGCACGTTTTTATAAAGAAAATGTTTAGTAAATCTTTGAAGACTAAGGATTAAGAAATGGTTTTAAACTAAGTAAACACATCATTTAATAGTGCGTGACGACGATTATTGGATGTTTGTATATCTCAATTGTAAACATTATCATTATGCATGTAATGCTTCATGTCTTTTTACTTTTTTTTTTTCAGAGACATACTTATATGTTAACGTTACGTAAAGGTTTAGGTCTTGTTTTCATTAGTTTAAGGAATAAAAAGACAATTGGTTAACATTATAGAAACGAAATGTTTAAAGCTTCATGACTAAAACTTGAACCGAGATGTTTGTCTAATTAATACGAAGTATTAATTAGAAGCTGTTGGATAATTCTTAATTGCAATATCTAAATGTTATTAATTCAGATTTCAAATGCAGCAGTCAGTAGTACAGCTTCAGTAGCGGTACCATCAGGTAGTATTCCAAAATCCTTGCATGTAGTACCTGCAACTATCCAGAAGCAATCAGCTACACTTTCAACAGCCGCACCAAAACTGGTAGTTCCAAGCGTTTTACGGCTACAGCCCACACCTTGTACCTCGGCACATTTGGCACCACCAGCTCCGCAATCAGTACATCATCCAGCACCTCCAAAACCACCACCCATACAACATCATCATCTTCAACCACAGCAGCAGCAACAGCAACCGCAACATTGTAGTACTGATGGCTGGTTACACGCGGCACCACGCTCGAATGTTAGCAGCGGTTCCTTCGAGTCACCATCGCCTTCACAGGTTATTTTTTGAATATCAGTTTATAGCATATTATTGCGTTTGCAGAAAGCAAAAGAATCTGCGTGATTTTATTCATATCTGCTCCAGTCACATATGCTTCATTTATTACTTTTACACTTCGCAGGTTCTTCATAAAATGGAAGAAATAAAATCATTTTGGTAATTTCAGGTTGTACCACAAATGAACGTAAATGAATCATATGATTGTCAAATGCCGTGTACAAGCACTACTTCGTTTTTTCCACCCATTTCTTCCATAACACAAAGCTTTTCATCCGGCAAATCGGATATTGATTTGCTTCAGGTAGTTGCTAATTCTCATTTTTTTTTTTTTTTTAGAAAAATCTGTTTTGTATTTCTGTCTGTTCAAAATTGTTTGATTGTTGAACAGAGCATATGTTCCAATTAATCTTACGGTTTGCACACCGAACGCAATTGTATGTAGAACTCTTAATAAAAATGAATAACTCCAACGAATTTAATTCATTCGTTGGTTAAGTTGGCGTTGCGTCGGTCAACTTGATTCTGATCAGTAAGGAGAGCGCATTCATGAAATTTCCAGCTATAAAACACTGAAGCGGTAGTAGCATTCAAAGTTAGATATCGTCCATTGAACAGAGTTGACACTGAATAGATATATTTTTATAGGTTTTGTAGTATGTGTTTTTGTTTATTTCAAACGTTGGCATTTCCTTTCGCCTTTTGTCCGCTAAATAATTTTTTTCATGGTTTCTTGTGCTTAGTCTCTTTTTCTTCGTTATGCTTTCAACTAAATACTTATAGGATATGGCACATCATGTTGATTTGAATCCTCCAATTATGCATCAACAACAATCACAGCTTGTAACTGATAAGACAGTAATGATAACTTCTAATCATTATGCACAGCAGCATAACATGACACCTCCTCCACCACCACAGCAGCTTCAATACCATAATAGTTCTCCAACGATGATGCACATGCAAGATTCTTCAACATGTACACCGGTGCAATCTAACTTTCAAACACATATGCAGGTTTGCTGCTTACCATCATATTTAGACCAAGATTTTGCGGATCATATTCGTTGTTAGTTTTTCTAAATCGCTTACTGTGGAACTGTGTTCTGCTAGAACCGATTATTTCATGTGTTTATTATTTCGTGCTTTAAGTTAGTATATTGCATTGGTTGGATATGCTGTAAATATAGCTTTTCTTTTATATCTGTTATTACCTCAGCGGATCTCCTGTTTTATTTGCATTTTGATTTATCTTAGTATGTATTTTAAAAAAAAATTCAAACTTTTTTGCATTATTATTAATCTGCACAGTCTATATTATTATTATGTCTTGATTTGTGCGAATCATCAAATTCATAACAGTGCTTGTTTCTAGGTTGAGTTAAATGGTGGAATGTCATCTTGTCATTATCAACATAATTACAATGTTGTGGCGGATTGTTCTCCTACGGCGGATAGTGGAATTCAAAGTATTGCCGACTCGCCACCAGCCGATCCGTTTACTCCACCTACGCCGTACATTCCTCCTCCTCCGGTACCCTTTGAAAAACATTTTTGTAGAAGTTTATGAAAAAGCTTTTTTTATACTTTCAAGTAACTGACAGTAAGAGCAATTTTATTACGTATTCTAGAGTTTGTGCGATTGATAACTGTTTAAAAAATTGACGTAGAGGTCATCCGGAATGTGTACGAAAGATGAAGATTTGAAGTCTGGATGGAAGGTCTAGTCCAGTAGCAGCATTTTTATTTTCATAATATTGGTATGTTGAAATTTGTGCAATTTTCAGATAACTGCTATAGTGAATAAAAGTAAGGAAACGCAACCAACAACAGATACGACGAACTATTCCGATGATTATTCCGACATGCCACGCTTAATACCTTTCCATCAAATGGAAGCGGAAAGTGGTTCACCATTAACGGAAGAACCACCGCTATTTACGACAAAAACACCACCACCACCTGACAGTGATGTCCAGAAGTCTACTGAAGTGGATGCATTACTGGAAGATTTGGAAAAGAATTCCGAGCAGAATCATGAAGCTAAAGCTGAGTCTCAGGAAAAGATAAAGAAAGAATCAGATGATGACATCACGAAAATAGCAATTACTCCAGCAATGAATGTTACAGATTTGGTGGAACAGCTAATGTCACATATGGATCCGCAACAGCGCAAGCAATTTGCTAGTGCTATCCAATCAAAAGTTGCTACCGATGATACCACTGCAGTTGATAGTAGTACTGTTACCACTACTGCTACTATTACTAATAATCCTGATAACAGTGATGCAGTGATCACAACTGCCGATATTGTTACTTCTGTCACAGTAGTTCCTACTACAAAGATTACCACTACTATTAATGCTGCTACTATCTGTGACAATGAATTAATGGAAATTAAAGAATCGGAAAATGAAGTTGCAGTGCAAACCGAATTTGTTACCGTGTCAAAAGCACGACCATGTGAGGATGAGAATATTGAAGATGAAATTCCGGAACTTAGAAGCAGGTTTCCAGAAAGAAAGCGAAAGGCTCGTAAACGTAAAGTAGAAGAGTGTAACGAATTGGTTTCCGAGAAGCCGGCACGGAAGATGAAACGACGGGAAGTGAGGCAGAAATCAAATGATGTTGAATTGGTTTCCGGTGAAAAGACAAATACAAATAGTTTGAAAAGACGAATGCAAATACCTTTATCATCCAGAAATTTGGAAGCTGAATTGCAAACAGAAGAAAGGAAGTGCAAAGGACGGAAGAAACAAGAAGAGAGGAAAAAGTTTGTAGCTGAAAAGAAGTTTCCTACTAGAAAATTAGAGAAAAAAAAAGTAATTGATGAAGAAGTTCGTGAAGGATGTCAGGAATTTGCTGGGAGTGTCGCTACTGGAGAGCCGAATAAGCATTTAGAATGCTCGAATGAGAATATGGTGGATCAGATCAGAGAATTTCATTTGGATGTGAAGCGTAAAATAAATGAACAACTGAAAATCGTCATTGAACAAATCAGCAGACAATTTGCCAATTTGGAACTGAATCTAGGTGATAGAAAGCACTGGGATTTGCCGTGGTATCGTTTGAATTGGAAGGAAGTTACTCGAAGGTTTGCTGTTCTGGAATTGAAATTCAGATTAGAATTAAGGTGCGAAAGTAATGTAAGGCATTTTTACAATATACATTTGCCGTGAAAACAATTGATGTCTAGAAACCTTTAAGAAATTATCAAGAAGGCAGCACTTATAAGTTGCTAACATAATTTATTGGCCCAGCATAATTGCATGAATTGAAATGAACCTGAATAGGCGCAAACTGGTAAAGTCCTCTTCATTTGCAAGAAACCTAAGGGAATTATTTATGATTTACTATTCTTTGTCATTTACATTTGCTTTTTTTTAGGCTAATTGAAAGAAATCGACTTGAGAAATCAAAACGAGAAAAAAACTCTTCGAAAGCTTATCGGATTGGGGATAGAAAGTTGCCGAAATCGCGAAAGAGTGATTCTTTTGTTACAAGGTGAGGGTGATTCAATTTTTTCTTTTCTTCTTGAACCAAAAATATTTGCCTAATCTATTTAAATTCATGAATCTATTTTTGAAATCTAATTTTTTTATATTGCAATGACGATGTCAGCTGTTGATCATTGCGGTGTTTATTTTCTAGCAGCAATTGATGTATGAGTTTGATGTACACTTGAATGATGAAAGAAATCTTGCACTTTGCAAATTGATGTTTTCCAACTTAAGTGCTATTTCAATCCATTGTTTTCCAGCTTGAATGCTATTTCAATCCATTGTTTTTTAACTTAAGTGCTATTTAAATCCATTGTTTTCCAGCTTGAGTGTATTTCAGTCATTTCATTTTTTAGTGCTACCCCATCATCTTCAAAAATATGTGAAAGAAATCGTCGTTCATCTGGTGATTACATCAAGTTGAAACAAAGTTAGTTATCTTCTTTCATCTCACATTTTTGCAGTTCAATTGAACTGTTAGAGTTTCAGTATGTTTGATTTATGACTTGCATTTTTCTTTTTTTTTTACTGTGAATAATTGTGGTTATTCGTTAATGCATTACACAATGATATCAAAGTCTAATATAACTTTTGCTATAATCCCAAAAATTGTTTGCTTTCCTTGAATTGGATCGAATTATTTGATGTGATTGAAGATGTGATCGTTGATGCGTATCCAAAAATTGAACAGATGCAATGCTCTTGTTCTTCTGGATGTTGCGGTGAAAGTGATGAATGCTTGAATAGGTAAATTTTTGAGTGTTTTTACCTTTAAAATTTTTCTTATTTCTATACTTAGTGCATAATAATGTGGATATAGATTTTACCAAATAATGTGGATATAGATTTTGCCATTTTATTAGGCATCTTATCTTACTATTTTGCTTTTATTCTAGGGTCGTATTGATGGAATGTGGTAGCAGCTGTCCACGTAATGCCATCTGTACTAATAAACGATTATTTCGGCGTGAATGTATTGAACGTTTGCGAACTTTTCAAACGATGAATGGTTGTGGTATTGGTGTGAAAACGGATGTTAATATTGATAAAGGACAAGTAAGTACTCGTTCAATTTTATCTGACCTTCTTGTTCGTCGTTGATAGGCATCTATGACACAATTATGGTGACAAATCTCATTTAACATTTTGTCAGATGATTAGTTGAAACATCAATATTGATTATTTACCACTCATTATTTTAACATTATGAAAGGTCTGTGGAGAGAAATATTGATATGCTCTATTGCGAAAAGTCAATTTGTTATACAGAGATGTTCTTTTAATATTTCTTAAAAGTTTTTTTATACTTTTGCAATAACATTCAAAAAGATTCTTCTAGTTTTACGTCTGAAGCATGTTTTATGCTAACTATATATTTCTAACTAAATGTGATAGATTTATAAAGTCCTTTGAATTAGAGCTCTCGTATTTCCTTCTCACAATTAACCGAATCGCATTCCATCTCGTTTCTTCTCTATAAATATTACTTTTCATTATCAGTTTAAATTGATGGGACAATTTTTTCAACATCTATATTAGTCTTCTATACATTGCATCATTATTTATTTTATTTTTGCGTCTAATACGAAAAAATTTATTCTGTGATGCATGTACAATACGTGTTCTAATCTTACATCTTACCTATATCATCCATACTATTGATTGTTGGAAATTTTACAGTTCATATGTGAATATATCGGTGAAGTTGTTTCAATGGAAACGTTTAATATTCGAAGTCGTACTGATTATCGCTATCAAAGGAATCATTATGCATTAAATCTTTGTCCTGGTTTTGTTGTTGATGCCTATCATAAAGGAAATATTGCACGATTCATTAATCATTCATGTGCTCCAAACTGTGAAATGCAACGTTGGTAAGTTATATATATTGTTAGTGATACTCTATTAAAAGTTAGCGATATTCTATTCTTTTAGGATTTAGATTGAGTTTAATTATAGTACCGAAATTTTAGACAATTCAATGAATAATGAATTGTTTACATCGTATGAAGTTAGATTTTTCGAAATTCTTTTTTGATAATTATAAAAATATATTGAAGTGACGTAATTTGTAGGTCTGTTAATGGCCATTATCGAATTGGCTTATTTGCTTTGCGTGGTATTCATGAAGGTGAAGAGCTTACGTATGATTATAACTGGGATGCGTTTGAGTTTGACGATGTAACGATTTGTTGTTGTGGTGCACCAAATTGTCGACATTTTCTCAATAAAAATGTTATTATGAATAATCGAGAGAAGGAATTAGCACGTAAAGCACGTTTGCTTCTACTGCGAAATGTACGAAAATCGGCAGCATTTAAATTGAAAAAATTTAGAAAAGGTGATTTTTTTTTTTTTTGTAATATTACCAGATGTTTTTTTATCCTAGTCTGTTATTCACAAATGATAAGACTACTCTTCTGGTCACACGGTAGTATGAATTAATGTGTGCTGATATTTGGACAGTCAAAATATGATGGAATATATTCCAGTGGGATAGATTGATAGTGGTGGCATCTGTTGAGATAGTCTAAGAAAACTAGTCTAAACAGTAATGCTAGCAAAGTAACTTGATAACTGCATGAATTTCAAGTCTTCATTAACTTTCTTCATTAATCATTGAATATTCTGGTAGTTTTTTGATAGTTTTGAATAGATGGCTGACTTTAGTTACGATTGATTCAAAAAGGAGTGCAGCAATCTAGAATCTTTTTTTAGCTATGTTAAACAAAAAACATTTCTATTTTTGTTTTGTAGAATCTCAATCCCGAAGCCAAAGTAGGACTTCAAAAACATCTTTGACTATTCCTGCAACGAGTAACAGCGATGAACAGTTGGAACAGCTTTGTCAAGAAGTAGTCATGAAGTTTAATGATTCTAAATTAGCATCCAAAAAGGAACTCAAGAAATTGTCAAACTTTATCACTGAACTTCGTGAGAAACATGCTTCCACACGGACAGTCTTAGAAATGCTGGAATCCATCGAAATGAAAGTTAACAGTTTGCTTGGTATATCTGGTAGATCTCTGGATCGGCGGAAGCTAGATATTTGGCGCGCAAGCTTTGCTTCGATAAAAGCAAAGCATTCACGTCAAGTGAGAAAATTTGGTAAAGGTGATCATCAGCAGCATCATCAGAGCCCGAAAAAATCTAAAACTGGACCTCATCGAACCTTGACAGCAGCAATTGATTACAGATACCTCGATTCTCCGGTATGTGTTTGTGTTCTCATAGTTTCATTTTGATTATAGTGCTTAACTAAGGACCGAAAATTTTAGGTTTCTTTAAAGATTTCATGGATTTGTGGAAAATTTAAAAATGTTTTATAATCTTGCGCATCAGTATTTCTTACGATTTTTGGTTATAGATTCCGGTTGGTTCCTACGATCATGATAGTTTTTCGTACCTTGGCGTAGCTGATGCTAATACCGATTGTGTGCGTTGCATATGTGGTACTACGGATGATGATGGACCTATGATACAATGTGAAAAGTGTAATTTTTGGCTTCACGAAGAATGTGTTTTCGATGAGAAACCACTTGATGAAGTTAAAGTAATGTTTTACTATGTTATATATACTAAGACTAAGCGGGGTTTTAAAGGATTTCAGGATTTTAAATAATCTTGAGTCTTGCTTAGCCAAAAAATCAATTTTTAGAATTTAAGTCAATTTTAGATCTCATGCTACAAGCTTTTTCTCAAATCTAATCATTTATTTTGAAATATAACTAGATTTACTTTAGGATTTTATTTGTATCATTTGTGTCCGAAATGCTCAACGCACGTCAACGGCATCAATTCCGTTACGTATTCAGCCTGATTATAATTTCAAGAACTGTACTTATTATCGGACACTGGTGAATTCACGGCATTTACAAGTGCGTCTCAGCGAAACGGTGTATGTACAAAAACTTGAAAACGACAATGTAAGGGAATTTAATTGTTTTGAGAAATATATTTCTATTCTTTATTGTTCTGTAAAAAAGTGGATTGAAGTGAAAAATGAAAACGAAAAACTCATACAGATTTTCATATGATTTAAAAATAATGTCTCTTTCAACTCATCGGTTTCATTTCTTAATTTTAGCATAAATTGATATTGCGTCGACTTGTTGAATGCACGAAACAGAATAATCCTGTGGCAGCTTTAATTCCTGCTGAACTAGAAGATACTGATAAAAAATTCTGTCCAGTATCATTCCATCGTAAAAATGTTAGATGCTTCCGGATTGAGCGTCTATTTTCGTTCGAAGGGCATAAATTCGTTTTTGGTTTCTATTACGCACGGCCACATGAGGTCTATTGTGAACCGGGAAAATTATTTCACGAAAAAGAGGTGAATTTCTCTATGTGATTGATTGTAGTATGGTAGTTATCATTGTTTGGTGTTATCATATCTTTGGCACTATTGTAATTTTCATGCACTGATAGGACTGAAGATGAGTCCTTTGGTAGTAATTTGAATTTAAAAAAATTGTTAGAATTATCTGTTTATGAGTAGCTAATACTTGTACTAAATGTTAGTATATTAAGTTTTATAAATAATTTTTGGTAAAATTTCATTTCAGCTTTTTGCCACCAGCATGTATGATACACTTCCACTTGATGCTGTTGTTGGACGTTGTCTGGCTCTGGAATCAAATATTTATTGTCTCGGAAGGCCAAAATTACCTTATTATGAAGAAGTGGTATGTTTCAGCAGATTTGTTTTAGTATGAAGATTACTTAAAATGAGAATCGGTTTCGGATTAAAATACTTTGCAAATATTGTTTCTTGATGCGCTTAGGGATTGAGCAGTTAAGTCAACTTTGTTCTTAAATATCGATAAGATGTTTAAAATTGATCTTAAGAATTAAATCCCAATGTAGTTAACAGTTTACTGAGTACATTTTTGTATCCTACTTTCCATTATATATATGTATATATTTGAATATATCACGTGTGTCAAGCGTATATGTGACATTTCAAGCATTTGTTGTCTTTTCAGGATGTGTATTTTGTGGAATACCAAACAGGTAAAAATTCGAAATTCGAGAAAATCCCTGCGAAAAACCAGTACTACATCAATACCGACCCACTCATTTTTTCATACTTCAAACAAAAATTGACCATTTCCAGGACATTTACGGTAATGATTAAAATGTTTTAGATTTCAGATTTTAATCAGGTTTAATTTTTCATACACCTGCTATCAGTTTTGTTTCATACTTTGGCTTTTTTTTTTCAACTATATATTTTTTAAAATACAGTTTTATAAGTTTTGAAGCTTTGAGGAGACTTCTAAGTCAATATATATTGTAAGTGAAATATTTTCAATTTCAGCCCTTTGTAATGGAACAGGATATGAAGAATTTTTCCCGTTTTAACGCTACAGGACATAATAATTCTGCAATCGAAAAAAGACGGCAACGAATAGCTAATTTAGAAGTAGTTCTACAACATTTGCCGATAGCAGACAAGAGTCGAGAACCACTGAAAGCTATAGGTTGTTCATCTGATAAGTTATCAAAGCAGAAGCGATTACGCCAATTGTGTAACTGATAATTGTTGAGAAAACTTTAAATCATGGAATGATGGTATTCGTAGAAATTGACGTAGTTCATATAATATTTATATCATTAGAATCAGTAATAGAGATGTATTTGAATAGTCTTACTTATATATGGAACAATAAGAAGTTTCGGGCTACTGAAAATTTTTTTTCTGAAATGTAAAATATTGATGGGGGAATTACGACGTGACTTAGACGAGATAGCTTGACATTTGACCTTATAGTTATGTTTTGTTCTTTAAAGTTTTATAGTCAATTTTATGTGATATGTGGTTATGTTACCATTATCCATATCGATGCATCTGCTTTGATTTATATATATATATATATATATATATATATATATTTATATACATACATGTATATTTTATGTAATTTCAGCACTTTTCCAGTTCTAATTTTCCATTTAATTTTATTTTTAAAACGAGCATCGATGCATTCATGATTTTTGTGGGATGATTGCGGGATTTAGCAACTGTAAAATAATATTTTTATGATACGTTACAATCGTTTCATTCTTAATTTCAGGGCAGTTGTTGTAGAATTATTGTGATGGACAGAATAAGTGCTTAGATAATATTGTTTATAGTGAATGTGAATATTATTTATTGTATTCTTTTTAATATTATATATAATATAAAATAATTGCATTATATGCAATAAATATTGTTTTTTTCTTTGATTTATCTTATGTTTTTTCTCTCCCTAAAATACCCAGTATTTCCCTTTTTTTTTTTGTCTTTTATATGGTCATCAAATTTGGATAAATTGAATGTTTGTAAATTGTATAATATTTCACAGTGTTGTACAGAATTTCTTTTTTGTCACCAAACAGTTGTGATATATTATTTTCTTGCTGTTGTTACAATATTGTATGTTTTTTTTTTTCTTCACTACTAACAGCAGCTTCATTTCTTGTCGTGTTTTTTTTATTTTTATTTTTGTATCATTTTACTTGCTAAAAATATTACGAGAATGCTCATACAATAAGGCTTTTGATTTGCATATTACTTGTTGTTACAGTATTCGCTTAGTTTTTAAGCCTTTATACAATCTGTTAATAAGAAAAGAAAAAAAAAGAAAATTGTATGTTCTTATCAGTGTCATTTATTGACGTTAAATTATCAACAAGGCAAACCATTATGTATTTTGTCGTGTCTAATTAATTAATTACGGTTTTGTTATGCAGTTTTTTCTTTTTTCCTGAGTTCCATCATTTTTAATGTTTTTTTTTTCTACAATTAATGAATTATATATGATGTAATGAATTATATATACATATACATATAAATGGTATCATTATGTCTTTTACAATCTTTATGATATCACAATTGATAAAAATTGCCACTATTAAAACCGGGATTATAATATCAGGTACGATAATGATCTAATTCGGAATACAGTAATGATCGGGGAATCAATTCCACTTCGAGATTTTATATTCTTTCATCTAGCATTTTTATTAAAGATCATTTTATTAAATATCATTCTTGTTTTCAGTCTTTTGCACCTGTGCTTTTTGCGATAAAAGTGCATTTTAAGATGCATCTACCTTTATGTAATACTAATTTTTTAAATATACAAGAAGTGAAATTGATTATTTTTCCATTTAAATGATTAATTTGATCAATGTTTCGAACTTGTCCGTATTTTTCACTTTTTTTAGTTTTCACTGTCATTAAAAGTGTAAATAGTGTAAATATGCAAGGAATGAACATGTTTTTAAAGGTTTTTTTTCTTTTTTTTAAAGATATTTGAAGCAATGAGTGTCAAACAAAATTTGTCTTCTGAAGGTTTTTCTAGCAGATTTTTCTTCGGCGCATTGCATATATGAATTTCTAGTAAACAACAATAACACCATCAGATGACTTTATTAAAGTTCAAATAAAAAAGATTGATAAATTTACACATATTTACCCAAAATTTTACAAATACCCAAATCTTGGGAATATATGTAATGAATTAAAATTGTATAGATAGACCATTTGTGTAAATAAACAGTCTATCTGTTTAAATTTAATCCATATTATAAATATAAAACTTTGATAAAGGAAGTTAGTTTACTTTTCAATCGCTACAACAATACGTAGATATTTTAACTTAGATTTTAAACTTTATTAATATTAACATCTTTCAATTATTTTTATAATTGTTGCAAAATTTGTTTGAATATGATAAAGTAACATTTCTTTGATATTTCACATATATTTAGATGTAAAGAATAGTAGTACTTCAATTCTGGAATTTACTAGAATTGAATTTGATCATAATTCAGAAAGAATATTTTAGAAAGTTATAACTATATGATATTTAAATAATAGATATTGAAAATACGCAATATAATAGCTTTATCTTATATATTATCATCATTTTATAACAGTAGTTAAAGTATACTTGTTAAAGTAATTACAGTAATCTAAGTAATTAAACTATATATATATGTATAAAACTAAGAAGTAACTAATAATAATTTTAATTAACTAATAATAATAACTAGTAACATTTAACTAACAATAGTAACTTTTTTTTTTTGAATACTTATTACTAAATTAATTGAAAAGAGAATTTGAAAAGAAAAAATTTTAAATTAAATTTTTATTCGTAGTTTGCATTATTTCGTATTATGTATTGTTTATTTAATGTGAAATATTTGAATATATTTGTTTGTATTGACAATAATTGACAAAATAATGCAATCAATGCTTCTTTTTTTTGAGTTGAACTTATAAAATAAAAGTATAAAAAGGAAAGAAGAAAGAAAAATAGAACTATCGTTATGCATCATAAAATTTCGAAAATTATATTGAACAAAAATTAATGATCACAAAGAAAAAAAAAACGAAAAAAAAAAGGGTTTTGCTCTTTTTTTCTTCAAATAAAAAGTTGTGATCATTTTAAAAATATTCAAAATTTCTTTTTTCCCACTTTTTGTTTAATTAATTTACAGCTTAATGTGTATATTAGCTTACTTATTAATTACTTTTTGGGAAAATTTTTAGTTTTTAATAATGTAGGAAAGGAATATAGTATATTAGGTTGGTAATATTTAATTTTTTAATAAGTGTATTTCAGATTTATAGAAAGAGAGAGAGAGAGAGACTACGATGACGTTAGGGCTAAATTAAATATTAACTTTTGTCATTTTATTTTTTCTTTTTTAATAATTAAATTCAAATTCAAATTTAATTGATGAACATAACAAAATAAACTCTTCTGCATTTTTGCTACAAACTAGATGACGGATGGAAGATGTAAAGGAAGGCAAAAGTTAGAGATGTTGAAATATTTTTCTTTTTCTTTTTTTCAAATGAGTAAAATTAAAATAAAATTGACTAGAAATTATATAGCAATATGATAACGAAAAGTAAAGTTCTACATATTATGGAAATTTATTTCACTGATAATTTCAATAAGCATAAAAAATTAATTAATGAATAGATCGTTGTTTTTTTTAAATAAAAAATCTGTATTGCTAGCTATTGTTTAGTGAATCATTGGGAAAGTGTATAAGAAAGTTACTTATAATTTAAATTAAAAATGATTGAATTAATTAAAATGTAAATGATATGAAATTGGAATATATAAATAAGGAAAAAAAAATAAAAAATAAAGAAAAAAAATATGGAAATAAGAAAAAAAACTAAACTCAGCAAATTAAACTCATTAAAAAATGAATTAAAACTTCTATAACAGTTTCATTATAGTAATATATAATATATTTTTTAAAAAAAAATCTCTAAAATTAACATTTTACATTAATATTAATGTAAAATTTAGACTATATTTGGTTTTTTTTTTGAAATATAATTTGTAATGAATTCACACATTTATTACTTTTGTGAACAAAAAAAATTTCATGCAAAAAACATACTGGAATTAAAAATTGAATTGGAACGAAAACGATTCAGTTATTTGTTAATTAAAATTTGCGAAAGATACTTTTTACATCACTGGAATTAAAATTTATAATCATGTTGATTAACTGACTGCTTGGTTGATTGATTAATTAATTAATTGATTGATTAATTGATAGCTATGTGATAGATTGCATATTGCCAGAAACTTGATAATAAATTGTTTATTTTTGATTTCGGTTTTTATCTTTAGATATTTTAATATACAATAAATAAATAAATGATAAAAGCATATGTTATTTTGAAAGAAATGCAATGAAATGAAAATGTTAAAAAAATATATATTTTAATTTTGATAGAAAATTTATAAGAATTTCCCGATTCTATTAACAATTTCCAATTTCATTTTTCATAAATGTTATTTTAGCAATGAAAAATTATACATTTGCTGCTGTGAAATATGAACTCATTTTATTTTTTTTTTATTTTTTTTACCTTTTTTTTTGTTTAGAGTATAGCTTATTGTCTGTTAGCTGGTTTTTGATCTTTTAGCACGAAAAAAATTAATAACTAAAAAAAAAAAAAAACACCAATTCAGTAATTTGTAGAGTCAAATAATTTTTATAAGAATGTTTATTGTTTATTGTGACAATTTCTTTTCTAGCGACAATTTTTGCTTGAAATTGATCACTGCTTTATTGGGAGAGATCGAAGTTGCTGAACAACAATACTGGCAAAATTAAGAAAGTAGATTTGGAGTAGTGGTCGTGAACCAATTTCTCACCTCTTTTAAACGAGTGATTACACGTAGGTAAAGAGTTGTATCCTAACGAATGATCTTTACTCTTTCTACAGTAAGAATTAAATTTTAACGCCTACATCAATTACTTAAAAGAGTAAATGCCACATTTGAAGACATTTACAATTCTTAGAACAAAGGGTGACACAAAGAGCTGACAACGTGTCGGGAAGACTTTGATAATAAAATTGAGAGCAATTTTCAACATATAAGCAATGTACGTACATATTCTTTGTTAACAAACACTGTGAAATTTCAGAAAATGTAAATGAGTATTGGATAATAGATTTTTTAATTGAGACATCTATTTAAGAATTAGTCAAATACGATAATCTTTAGTCTCATGAATTTAATACGAATTTATTTCGACATATTCATATTCGGGTTTTTTTTTTTTCGATTTTATTCTTATTCATTTATTGGATTTAAATGAAAAAAAAAGAATCACTCCAATATTTCACAATCCAGAATGGAAAATGCGGATTAAATTAAATTTTAAATTAAATAGTGTAGCAAACTAAAGAATATATCTAAAATCAATGATTCATTCATATTTGCTGATGATTTTTTAGCAACTGAAATGGAAATACAACTGATTAGAAAACTTGGTGTTGAAACTAAAAAAAAAAAGTGACATGATAAAGGAGTGAAATCTAAGAATTTAAAACTGCAGTAGTTCAATTTGAAACGGTTTTAGCGGTATAAAATTTCCGCTTTATTCCATTATAAGTTATAGTTAGAAGTAAAAATAATTAAAAAGTTAAATGATACATTTTTCTTTTCAAATATCAAAACGTATTATTTTTATTAATATTTATGCAAAAAGAAACTCTCCTCCATTTATGATGAAACCTCTCTAAATTATTATGATGAATTGGAAACGAATTTCTTTTCCTATTTAAAGTTATAAAAATAATATTTTAACATAAAATAAAAAATTATTTATCTACATTACTTTTTATTAGTATAGTTTTATCGTATGTTTTTAAAACATCAAAAGAAAAAAGGGAAAAAGAAACAAAAAGTAAAAAATTGGAAAATAAAATCAAAAATACCGATGCATAATAAGCTTAACTATCATGAAAAATTTTTTAATTGATAAATTTTCAAATACTTATCATCTTAATAGTTAATTTAAGTGTAAACAAAACTTTATCTTGGATAATAAATTTATCATTTTATAAGAAATGTTAAACAATGATAATTGTTTAATATTCTTTTCAATAATCTACAATTTCATAAAAATACAAATTCTTCGGAATTATTACGAATTCTCGGATATCACTGATACAAACAATAATCACATTAAATCGAAATAAAGGTAACCGCTCGATTTCATACGATAGAAATAACAGGAAAAATTCTGAAAAATCTATACTTCTATGCAGCATACATCTTTAGATGTTACTATGGACTTACGAAGAAAAATTTATTCCGTGATTAAATACTGATAAAAACATTATAATGATTAAAATATATGTGCAATAAAGAATAATAATGTTGTGGCAAAAAAAAATGCGAAAAATTTGAAAAAACACCAAAAATTTGAGGACTGAAATAAGTATTGCAAATACCGCAGAAAAATTACCAACGATCTACAATATAAGTTATATGGAATTATAACAATTATCTCATGCTGAATAAAATGTCAAAAAGTTTGACAATACTATTATTTACTTCACTCGAATGCACTTAAATGAGAAACTCAAAAACAACACTTTACAAAAATAAATTATAATCTATCGATTTATCCTTGAAAAATCAATAACTCACTGGAATTTTTTAAAGTATCTTTCCTAGCACTTGAAAATATCATCATTCTCTATTGAAACTTATCAAATCATAGCAACATAGTCAGTCTCTGTATTCTGCAATTAACATACCGAACTTCACTGATCCTTTTTCAATAGCTTGCTAAACAGCTCAGAGTTTGAAACGCTTCCAGCAAAAGTTGATTCTGAAAAAAAAAAAAGAAAGAAACCAATCAATTTCTATGTTTCACCACATATTCCCGCGTGTGTCACCAATTAAAATACAACAGTTCCTTCTTGCATGTCACTATCGTTTTATGAGAGTAATAGCATAAATTCTGATTGATTCCAGAGATGAAGTATTCATTAATCTTTACATTCAAATATAATGTTAAATATTAAGAAGTGTTACTTTATCACATTCTAACAGTTTCGAAACAATTATAAAAATGATTGAAAGACGATATTAATGAGGTTTGAAATTTAATTAGCATCTAAATATTATTCTGGCTTCAATGAAAATTGAGCTTCGTTTTGGATCTGACCTACAGAATGTATCATGTTTAATGGATCGACTATTTGCATCATATCATATTCTAGTTCATATGTAGTAGTCCTAATATGCCCTGAGATCCTGGAATATTTTGGGCAATTTTGGATGCATTTACTGATCCTTTTCCAACATTTCCAATAAAGTCATCCGGTAGTATTGCAAGCAAATGCATATCGGAAATAGGCATGTATACAAAGCCTCAAATTTGTTTCATACTCATTGCTTGGGCTGTCTCTTCGAGGTTATCTCTTCTTACCTAAAAAATACATACACTTTTGTAACATATTTACTGGAATGGAGATTGACACTTGCGCTTACTTTTCTAACCATTATAAATAACCTACTCTATTCTTAAAATAACTGTGTACATTAAGTTAAAATTAAAATACAGGCATACTCATATTGTAGAGACAGTTAGAGAGGATCAGAAAGTTAAGAATTATATAACTTTGAAAAACTCTAGCATGAAAACAATAAAGCAATAGTGATTAAATTAAATTGTATACTAATGGGAACACCAAATTATGAAAAACCTTTCGGATCCTTAACGATATCTGCTTTAAGATTTTCCAATTTCAAAATTCTTTCATTCAAGTTCGTGTAACCTAAAAAAAATAACACCTTAAATAACTCTCATTAAAATACACAATCATTTGGAATCAAAAATTCAAATCTATTCTTGCAGTAATACAAAAATTATAATACGAAAATAAGATAAGGAACAAAGAAAAATCATATCTCCTTTTTTTTTCAGGACTAGAAAAATTACTAATGTATTACCTATGATTGCATCAAATAACTGTTTTAACTCCGACTGTCTCACTACTTGATAAGTTTTTTTCATAAATGAATGAAGTAGTTCATATTGACGTGTTGAAGCTGAATAATGCTGACTGTGTGTCAAACTTCGACGAGTTTCTTCTATTTTCTGAAAATTGTACATCACTTCAGTTAACAACTTTGTTTCCATACTCAATTAATTAATAGAGTTCAATAACATAGAAAAAAAAAAGGTATTTTAATACAATAAACAATAAGTGTCTAAATAATTTTACATAAACTTCTAAACTTCTGATCGATATCACTGATCAATATTGATGATAACCCATTTGTTACAAAATGCAGCTAAAAGAAATAAAATGAAATACTGTTTATAATTACTAAAAACTACAAAAAAAAAAAAAAAATACCTTGATTTTGTCAAAAAATTTGTTCACAAGTTCATATTCTCTAACAACTGCTTTTTTTGCTCTTCTCTGCTTCAAGATTCGATTATATTTCTGCACCTTTGCTAATTTTACAGCTGAACAAAAAATGTATGATATTAATGGGGAATATATTTTGATAGCAATGCGAAATGCCAATTTGATAATAATTGTTATTTGATTCTTACAAAAATAAATCAGTCTCTTTCTTTCACTGCTTTTTTGCCCTTTTAAAATTATACTACTTTAATGCTAGTTACACCTGCAGTTACAGATATTTCCCTTCTATGAGTTAAAAAATACTCTACAGAACATCATATGCAGTACGTGATACGTGTAATGAACATTAAGCGACAGTTTTCATTATCAATGGTTGATATACCAAAAAAAAAGAACATTTTAAACCATTAATTAGAAAAAAAAATCACCACTTTCAAAAGCACTGTCTTCATCTGTATCAGGACCTGGCTGTAACATTAAACGGCTAATTAATTTTTCTGCATCATTCATGAATTCCTGAAATATGTATCATTACACAGTGCTGCATGTAGTACAAATTTTAAGTTGGAAAATTAAATATACAGAAAATTAGGAGATAAAAATACCAGATAAAGTGGAGAAGGCAAAAAAAAGAAAAAAAAAAATGAAATGAAAGATTTGGAAGGGACATTTCGGTTATGAACAGGAAAAAAATCCTTGTTTCACACTTAGAAAATAGGAAAAAATAAATAAATTAAAAGGATAAAAAATGGAGTAGTATATTATTCTAATGACTGACCCATTCAAAATCCTCTCTTTCCGGCATATATCCCAATAATTGAAGATCGGTATCCTTCAATTTTAAACGTTCTTCTGCTCCAAAAGGTAATAATGGTACATTTGCATAAAATTGTTCTGGATAAAATTCTCGCAACTGCTTCTTTGCATCTTCACTTATTTTTACCAGAAGTTTTCCTTTGTATGCCTCCTGAATAAGGTATAATTTAAACATATTTTTGCCGGTTTCCAAATAACCAAAAATATAAGTTTTCTTATCTAATAACATGATTAACATTATAGACTCCGGAATATTGCTGTAAAAAAGAAAGAAAACGTTAAGGTTCGAAAACTAAACAACGGTAAAATGAGAACAAATATCCTAAATTAAACAATCACTTACGAAATGATAGCTGATATTACTTTAGCTATTATCAATGTTATAAGAAAGTTTTTGTAAACCTGAAAAAGATGAAAATAGAAGGTTAATAAATAATTACCTCTAAAAATAATTTTTTCCTACGATCCCTTTTTTGTCTCTTCCTTCCAACACGTCTCACTTGCAATACTGATTTCTTTTTTTCATATTTTTGTTCCGATTCTGGCTCTAAAATTCATTAGTATAAATCATCAATAACACCTGACTCATCAACATTTTTTTTTCGTCTTTATTAACATTTTATCACAAAATATTCTTCTTATGACCTTTCACCTTCACCGAATATATGCACTATCTTATAAACTACGAAAACTTTTGTTGTCTTTTTTTGTACATATCAAACAAAGAATAAGACAAATAACTAGTGTAGTCAAAAAATACAAAATGTAACAATGAAATAACCAACCACTTCCTTCATCTGCACCTGATGAGCTACGACAAACATGAGCACTACGACCAGTGTTTCGTTTTTTTGAACAATGTGCTGTTAACTCAGCCTTATAATCACATGAATTACTGCTCTCTGAATTCGTTGTTTCTTCACCATCGCTCTAAAAATGAAATAAAATAATCAATTCTCGACATAAAATATACCAGCTATGCTATGAAGAAATTGCAACTGAAATAAAACTTACTTCATCAAAATCACTCACAGACAGTAATCGTTTTCTTTTGCCATCATCATCTGTCTGGAAGAAAAATAAAAACATATATAAGAATAAAAAAATGTTACATTATCTATCATTTGAATAGATTATAAAATTTTACAGGTTAAACATGAATTAATTCGTTTTATCTAATATGTCTTCTAAATATAATGAAAAAATCCTTTGATAATGAGATAGATGAGAAGAAAACTCACTCTCAAAAATTCCACAGAAAGTGGTGATAAAGGTGGAGTTAACAGCTGTGAACTATCATTATTTTCAAAACTTTGTTGCTGCTCATCATCATCATTCTTTTTTGCTGGGCTTTGTATACGTTGAGCATAAAATTCACTCTTAAATTTCATCAAAGGCTCTTTGAATTGATCAAACCAGTTTGGATCGTCAAAATTTACGGCTTGATCGTAATTACGAAAAAATTCGGTTATATCTGGAAAATAAACATATTTTTATAAGATTATTTACATTTTTTCAAAAAATGACAGAAGAAGAAAATAAACAAAAAACATACATTGCCAATCTGAACTATCGACTACTTGACCTTGACCAACTATATTTGATTCAGGATGTGATGAACTGATTTCTTCATCTCTATGATTATCGACATATGGCCTGAAAAAAAATAATATTAAAATTTATTGTTATTTTCTTTCTAATCATGATTTGATTTTCTTTCTAATCATGATTTCTTTCTAAATTTGCTTTTCTCTTTTCAAAATATGATAGTTGAATAGTGGTAAAGCAATCTGCTTCCCAAATTTTGTAGGGGAAAAAA
The DNA here is from genome assembly GCA_005281725.1 of Wuchereria bancrofti. Lineage (NCBI taxonomy): Eukaryota > Metazoa > Nematoda > Chromadorea > Rhabditida > Onchocercidae > Wuchereria > Wuchereria bancrofti. The sequence continues at coordinate 1,290,784 of SSBO01000014.1, read as the reverse complement.
ACTATCTTTTCTATAATTCAGAAAGAAGAGACAAGTAACAATAAATTCGACTTGCACGAGGTTATTTTTCTACAACTGATAGTACCTCAATAATAATGAGATAACACAGCAAAAAAAAAAGAAATAAACTGGAAGAAATACAACCATTATTCAATTTCAAAATATATTAAAATTTTTTTAATCTATATATTCACCATAATTTAATTTACCTGTTAAATAAATTAAACATAAAATGAACATTAGAGAAAAAATCACCCTGAAGTAACACCGGCTGCATATCGACCAAAAGGACCACGTATAAAAAATTGATCAAAACGTTTCCTAGCATCATCGGCAGTTTTATCAGTATCCAACTCTGATGCAATTTCATCCCTGAACGATAAATGATGATGAATAAATATATATAAATCTATCAGCACAAATCTTTTTAAAATTATGCAACCAATAATATTTATTTTTTAATTTCAAATAGTTCAAAAAGATAAGTGTAAATTATAGAATGGTAAAATAATCCTATTATTATTCCGTTGTATTTCCAACAACAGTCATCGAAATTGTCTAAAATTTGATATGTAAATAACGAACACTAAAACATTAGCGCAAATCGTCTTCATGAAAACTTTGGAAGACTACTGTACTGTTAAATAAAGAATGACAGATAAATAAAAGTTGAATGCGATTGATGTATATCTATGATTATGTACTATCAAAGGTACACAAAATTTTTCCTATCAAAACATACCAATTGCCTAATTTGTGCTTATGTGCTGCTTCAATTAATTTCAAATCTTCTTTCCAACCCCACTGCTTATCAGATGTTGTTTGAAATAATGAAGGTCCTTTACGATCTATAACGGTATACGCATGTCCACGTTTATGTGGACCACATTCTGCACCCATTCGAAAACACTGTAAACAATATTAAAATTATTATTATTACTACCATTTAAAAAAAAAAAGGAAAAGGAAATGTAAAACAACAAATAATCATCTTCTTAATATCTTATATTTCACAATGTAATGAAATATATTTATATGATAATTTGTTTTATCACTCAAACTACTCATTTCTTTCATATCAGTCGAATAAAACTACACATACATATCTAATAGGTAAAATAAATTTTCACATCAGTTATTGTACTATATCAATTTTTAGTGATAATAATCAATTTAAATCCAACAATATTTGATTATGCCTAAATCTTCTTACATTTCACTTTTAAACCTTTCAATTTTACTTTATATTTAACAGCAATTGTAGTAGTAATTTCATTAATCTGACGTGAATAAGAATGAAACTAATAAATTTAATAACTAACTAAGTTTAATCATATAACTAATCTCTCTATTCTATTTTGATATAAAACATTTCTTTCTTAATTGTTTATTTCAATGCTTAATTTTAACCTGAAAATAAAGAATGAAAAAAAAAGTTGGGAAGAAAAAATATAACACATACAGAAGTGCATAGTTTCACATCAAATCCTTTCTTTTGACAATTATCACATTGAATATAAATATATTTCGTTGGCACTAATGAAATTTCACAATTACAGCACATAATTTTATTTGTAGCCATTTCATTCATCTGAAAAAAAAAACATTATAATATAAACTGAATTCAATGAATGTCACCTTGTCATCGTTATTTGATGCTTTCTAATTTGAATCTAGTTTTATACATTATCAAGAATTATCCAGTTTAATTTAATTATTAGGAAATATTCAGTTTTTTTTTTTCACATTTATCATGAATTATTTAACTTTTAACGTCATCATCATGAATTAACCAAATTTTCACATCATTACGAACTAATTTTTCACGTTATAATGAAAACTGTACTAACTTTTCATGTTATCACGAATTATTTAATTTTTCACATTATCCAGAACTTATCAAATTTTTCATCTTATCAGAAATATTGAATAGAAATTAAATAATTAAACGATTAAAAAAAAAATGGAGAAAACATCTAAATAAACATAGCATTTTACGAACTAATTCGATATCAAATCAAATATGCCAAATTGACATCAATGAATTTCCGCTGCTATCGTTTCTCAGTGCAAACAATCGTTTGCAGAACCGCGCAGTGTTAGGCGGATGAATATGTTTGGATGTCGCATAGTTAGATGACATAATGTATGATTATTGATTTGTTTAAGTTATTCACGTAGAAATTCTCCTCATTACGTGAGCGATTCAAGAACTGTTCACTTCATTATGCGTAAAACTTTGAAACTATCATTTCCACGTGAGCAATTCAAGAACTGTTCACTTCATTATGCGTAAAACTTTGAAACTATCATTTCCACGTGAGCAACTCAAGAACTGTTCACTTCATTATGCGTACAATTTTGAAACTATCATTTCCACGTGAGCAACTCAAGAACTGTTCACTTCATTATGCGTACAATTTTGAAACTATCATTTCCACGTGAGCAACTCAAGAACTGTTCAGTTCATTATGCGTAAAACTTTGAAACTATCATTTCCACGTGAGCAACTCAAGAACTGTTCACTTCATTATGCGTACAATTTTGAAACTATCATTTCCACGTGAGCAACTCAAGAACTGTTCACTTCATTATGCGTACAATTTTGAAACTATCATTTCCACGTGAGCAACTCAAGAACTATTGTCCTTATTATGTCATATTAATGTGGGCAATTCAAGAACTGTTGTCCTCCTTATACGTACAACTTTGAAACTGTCATTTCTACGTGATTCCACATGAGCACTTCAAGAGTTGTTACATGAACTGAAGAACTGTTGTCCTCATTATGTCATATTGACGTGAGCAATTCAAGAGCTGTTACGTGAACTTAGAACTGTTGTCCTCATTGTGCGTGCTACTTTGAAGCTATCATTTCCACGTGAATAACTCGAAAAATGCTATTTTTAAGCGTAAAGTTTAAAATGTTTCCAGATAAGGATTTCTTACGTTATAATTTGACGTATACTATAGAGCACTAATTGCAAATTTTGTTATCCTTGTGAATCTCTCTTTATTAAACAAGAACTTTTAGCTTAGGAATCCCATTGGAAGAGCATATAAATTCTCTCTCTCCTTCTCTCTCCGGTTTCAGGATTTGTCGTTTTTCTTTTTTATCCGGATTAATTGATTATTGAGTGATACAAATAAAAATATCACATACACTCATTCCGATAGCATATATCAGCATCTACTGACTCTTTCGATGCTTATTCTCGAAGTGACATTCAACAATTTCGCTTCAGTTCAGTTTATCACTAAGGCATTTTTTCCACGTAATAATTAATTAATTAATTAATTATCAAACAGAATCATCACTTCAAATTTGAAATCATATCTGTTTCGAAAACTTTTCTTTTTTCTTTTTTGCATAAACTTAATTAACTAATATTAGCTTTCGAACCGATCAGATTAATTAAAATTAGCTTCGAAGCTTAATCATCCAATGCATGAAACAGGATTATAAAGCAGGATTTTTTAATTGTTAATCCAGGTATCCAAGTATAATTACATGAGCAAAGCAAAATTAACTATCAAAATTGTCAAGCTAATGAATTAGGAAAAGAAGGATTAAATAAAACAGTACAATATTGAATTAAAAAAAAAATTAATCCAATTTTGAAATGCTTAAGTTTCATTTTCATCTGTTCTTTTCCTAAATGTATAAAAATTTACTTTTCAAAAAATTTCCCTGTTTACTTCTATGCTATGAAAATGCGATTAAAGTGATAAAATTATGCAATATAGCATTATTAATGATATATTTTTTCTATCAATGTTTTCTATCTTTATAAGATATTTTTGTTAATTTATTTTGTTCAAATAATGAATATAACAGGATGGATAAATCTTTTCAAATGGAAAACAATTAGAACTTCATTATATACATATCACTTTTTATTCCCATAATTTGATTTATTAAATTTTTCCATTATCAATTCGTGATATTTCGTTTGAATTATCATTTAATATCAGTGAGGTATTTAATTTGCGCCATTTGACCAATGTGAATTATCATTTAATACCAATGAAACATTCCATTTGCGCCATTTGATCAATGTGAATGATCATTTAATGCCAATGAAACATTCTATTTACGCCATTTGTTCAATGTGAATTATCATTTAGCATCAATGAAACATTCCATTTGCGCCATTTAAAACTGATAAAAATATTGGATAAAAATCAAGTGTTAATCGAGCAAATTTACGAATAAAGGTTTTATATGCATTATTTTTGTCAAGCAATTATATTGAAGAATAAAAATTAGAAATTAAATTTTTTAAAAATAAAAATAAAAACAAATAAAACAAATAATTAATTCGCTTGAAATTACAAACGAAATTAGATGATATAATAGAATTATAAAAATATGGAAAGGAAAAAATTTTTTCATTTTTAACAGTTCATTATCTTTTCTCTGTTTGTTATTTATTTTTTTATTTATGTCCAATTTTAACAATGTAAGCAAAAATTGTTCACTTCTAGAGGCATTAAAAATTCTCCAGTATATCATAAATTATGAGACTTTTTTTTAACATTTAAATTTATCATTTTCTTGAAATCAATTAATCATCGTACGACATATAAATGGATATTTTCAACTTTGTTTTGTTTCTATTTTTTCTTTTTTTTCTTTCAAACGCAAGTTCTCATATTTCATATTATATGAAGGTAATCGAAAATTTTTAAAAAGTTAAGAAGAAATCAAATTTTTTATAATAAAATTTTTTTTCTTTGATTCTTGATTCTTAGCCTTACTTTTTTCAGAAAGAAATAAAGATTCTTACTCATATAATTTGATAAGTATATTTATCATTTTAGCAATTTCAAAACATAGAAAATTTAAACTTAAATTTAATTTTGCGTTTAAATTTAAAATTTAATGTTTTGATTTTACGTTTAGATTTAAATTTAAATTTATCTCAAAATATGATTTATGCTTGTTGGGTAATATTTGCCTATTTTCTAATACAATTCTCAACATGGTCAAATTAAGTTGACAAATCAAAAAAAAAAGAGGCTAAGTGAGAAAAAAAGAAAATATTTAAAACATGTTTTTCTTGTCATTCTGACCGATGAAGCTAACAAATAAATGATTAGTAGTAGCATGTATAAGAGCCTAGGCTCAATTTACTCTCTATTAAAGCCTAGATTGAACATTATAGATAAGTATATGAAAGTGGAAATGGAGTAGAGATTGAGGAAAAAAGTCTAGAAGAATTGTTGTCTAAAGCTATTGCAAGTTTTTTTTTTTCTTCTTTTTTTGAATTAGTTTATTCAAAATCAATATTATTATAGCATCTTCGTCCCTTTCTTTTAAACGGTTTTTTCTTCAAAAAAAAGCAAATAAAATTTAATTATTTATTATTTTCAATTAGTTAATATTGTTGAGAAAAATTTTATCTATTATACTGTTTTTATTACAGTTAGGACAATTAGAATAAGAATTATTTTTCAAAAAACAAAAAAATGAAAAAATATTTTTGATTAGTTAATATTGTTGAGAAAATTTTGATTTATTACGGTTCGAACAATTAGAATAGGAATTATTTTTTTTTTCTAAAAAGAAAAATTTTGTTCAATTGGTAAAAACATTATTGCTCATAACAAAAGATTTAAATTTAACAGCTTTTTTTTTCTTTTTTTTATTTTTAAAATTTTTGGGAGATTTTTTTTTTTGCAGTTAGGAATAATAAATTACTTTATTGCATGACTTATTTAATCATTTATTCTCTCATTGAATTCCATGTCATAAATATCATATTCATTTATTTGAATGAATCACATTTATATTCTAATTTTCATTTCGATTTCAGTTTCCTAAAATAATTCTTACTTACTAAATCTTACATTTAATCATTTGTATTATATTATGCTGGAAAAAATCTAAATAATTGAAAGTTACAATAAAATTATAAGTTGTACATACATTTTTTTTTTTTTTGAAAAAATGAAATATTGCAATTTTTGGTTATTTTAAAATAACTTGGAATTAATTCCTGCAATAATTTAGTTTTTAAAAAAAACAGAAAAAAATTATTTTTTTTTCCTATTTTATTAAATTTTTCTCATTTGTTCTATTTATTCCATTTTTCTTTTTTTTTGCAGATTATAAAAAAATAATTATTTATATAAAATTATAGAAACAATTATTAAAAAAAAGTAATAATTCACTGTAATATTTTAAACAAAAAAAAAAGAGCAAAGAATTATTTTTTTAATCAAAGATCGAATTGTGATAGCTTAAAATTTCTCACATTCATATCATTTAAAAATGAAATTAACAAATCACTTTTTTTCTGCATAAATGAAAGCGACGTAAACACATACACAATTATATAATAAAATGAATTTTTCACGTAAATACGTAAACAATTATATAATAAGTAAAAAAAGGATTATTTATAATCGTTTTGATTAATTTAAATTAATTTTTGTAATTTTAAATATTATTCCAATTACAAAATTAAATAAACAAAGAAAAAAAAACAAATTGATTTTTATTGAAATAATTGCAACATTTTTCGTTTTTCCCTTCTTTTTCATCTTTGCATTTATTTAATTATAATTTAAATTTATTCATTAAAAAAAAATTTTTTTTCTTTTGCTTATTGTAAATGATGAAATTCGAAATTATAGAATCGATAAGAAATAAATAACTAATTAATGAAAATATTTTTTCTCGTTTTGATTACTTTAAATGTAATTCTGATTACAAAAATTAAAAGATTTTTAAAGATTACAGTACTAATATAACAAACATACTACAAAATCTAAATTTAATTTCAGTTTTAATTACATAATCTAATTCTAGTACTACATAATTATAATTTTAATAATATGATATTAAAGTGTAATTAATTGTAATCATTCAATTGATCTCTTTGAAAAATAATCAGTCTCATGATCATTCGTTATCAGTTGTAGTAAACATAGTTTTTCAAATATTCAAATAAAACAGATCATCGACCAGCTCAAATAAAACAAATTATTCTTTCACTAAAATGATACCATTTTATAATTTAGCATGACATAGCACAAAACTAACAATAATAATCTTTGATCAAAAAATTAATTTTAAAAAAAGGAAAAAAAAATTCTTTAATCATTCCTTTTATCTCTCTTCCTTTCCTTTCTCTTTTTTAAAAGTCTGTTTAGAAAATGCTATAAATTATTGATAATTTTTCATTATTTAAAAGAATTTTTTTTTTTAAATATTTGTGAATTTTTGTGTTTTTTTTTTCTTTTACATATTTTAATTTGCAAATAATGATATTTGTTTCATTAGAAAATAATAAGAAAAAATAGCACAAGGTGATAATTTGAATTAATAATTTGAATTTCAAATTGCTATAAATAATTAGTGTTTATAAATTAGTTTTGATTATTAAATTCTTTTTAAGGTACTTTTGTTTTTTAATGATCTTTAATAATTTAATCATATAAGATAGCACATTGGTTAATAATTAAAATATTATCACAGTAATTTGTGATTCTTTTTTTTCCAAAAATATTAATTAAATGATTGATTTTTTTAGAATAATTGAACATAAAATAGGGAAAGAAAAAGAAAATTTTTTTAGCTAAATTTCTTTTAATGTTTAATCAATTTTATATTAATTGATAAATTAATCAAAAATTACCAACCGTCTAACTTTGCAATTATTTCACACTTAGATATTATATTTGAAATATTTGAAATTAAGGAAAATACATATCTAAAATTGGGAGAAATTTCATAAAGAAAATTTGAAAAAAAAAATCGAAATCAGTTTTAAGCAATTAAAAAAAATATATCAAATCAAATTTTTGCTACAAATAATCTATTAAAATAGTAAAAGTAATCAAAAAAATTAATACTTCTTTCACTTTTTTTTTTAATTACTTTTACTATTTTAATAAATTATTTGTAGCAAAAATTTGATTTGATATTTTATGATAGGATGAAAGTGATAATATCTACGTTAGTATTAACATATAAAAGAAAGTATTGTTGAATATTTCAAGAAAGTAAAGCCATTATAATAATTAATTATTTATCATTAATATTTATCACTAAAAGTGAATTTTAATAGTTAACAGTTAATATCACATTAGCTATCAAAAAGTATTAATGTTTTGATAAAGCGTTTAAATTTTTTAATCATTTATAAGTGTTTAAATTTAATCATTTCAAGAACTGAAATTTATCACTAAGACTAAAATGTGTAAAATTTATATTTTTATGTAAAATCAATTTATTTTACTGTTAACTCAAAGCTTTTCTTCCCAAAGAAATAATTTTAATGATTTCATGCCTAACTTATATAATTACTTTTTTATTTGTTATTTGCATCATCGTTGGTCCTTTTTTTAATTATTTTTTTTTAAATTAATCATTCATAACATTTTCGCTTTAAAAAAGAAAAAAAAACGAAAGGAAAAATTATTTATGATATTGTTTTATAATGATTGGTTTTGAAAAAGTTTAAACTTTAATTGTTCTATACAATACAATTAAAATTCGAGAATGATTAAAAATTGTAACGAAGATTTCAGCAAATTTTATTCTATTTTAGTTGATTATAAAACTTCATGATCAATCGTTTATGAGAAGAAGTGATTGGATACAAATCATACAATTATTTATTTAACCTTTAACCTTTGTTGGTATGTTTTCTAATTTTTTGTTTACATTTTTTTTTAAATAAATTTTCTCATCTAATATTATTATAATTTAGGAAGTCTGTAATAGTTTCTTAAAAACAATTTTTTTTTCTTTTGCAGAAATATTCGAATATTTGTTAAAAGCAATTTTTAATCATTCTTTGCAAAAGCACTGATATAAATACTTCATTTGTTATATATCAAATTTGTTTGAAGTGAAATAATTTGAAATTCTATTTTGAAAATTTTAATTCCAAAAATTTTATGAGATAAAAATTAATTTATTAACAATTTTCTTCTTTTTGTAATTTTTCAACTCTCATTTAATATTGAATATTTTTAATTTGATTAGCAATTGATTGTTTAAAAATGATGCTATTATCTTATTTTACTTTATAAAAAATTTTAAAACCTAGAATAACCTATAATAACTTTTAACTATTAAAACCTATAGTAATAGTATCAAAATATGACTAGAAGTTGAAATTTCAAAAAAATAATTTAAAAATTTCAAAAATTAATCAATTTTGAATTTCTAAATCACTTACACTTTTATTTCATTATTAGCGTTGATCATATTTTTAACAATTTCATTAAATTTTGATGTTGAATACTAAGAAAAAGAAATTTAACATAGATGATCTGTGCATACTAAATATACATATCACAATAAAATATTATGTCAAAAAATACGTATCATACATAACATGACTTATTAAACCTAACTTACGTACGTTACGTCACACAATCTTACGTAAATTTATTAACGACATTGACTGGTTAAAATTTTTCGTCTTTTTAAACAATTTATGATTATTTTATTTTCTTAACTTTTCTATTTTTGTTTTTCTTTCCATTTATTTGTTTTTTTGTTTTTTGTTTTCTGTAAGACATAACTTTTCCTATAATTACTGAATATATAATTTCATATATTCAAATATTTCGAGATTTTTATAAATCTAATTTTATGACTTCATTCTTTGCTTCTTTTCAAATCTAAATGATTGATAGTGATTTACCTGAATGATTGATAATTAATAGGAAAAGAAAAAAAATAAAGGCAAATTTAGAAAGTGCAAAAAGTGAAGAAAAAAAATTCGGTAATTTTATTTTATGAAAATTAAAATTTTCAATATAATGAAACATGAATTTCAGTTAATTAATTCCAATTATATTTATAATAATATTTAAGCACATTAATAACAAATACTGTAATTTTATTAAATAAATATATGACTGATAGTGAGATAATATGTAAAATGAAATCAAATTAATTAGTTGAATCATCGAAATATGATTTTTGTACTATATTTACATGAAGAACTTAAATTTACACAATTAATTAAAATATGATGCTAATTGAAGGAAAAAATTAAAAAAGCATTAATTATAATTCATTTCTGAAGAAATAAATAAGTGTAAATAATTAGGCGATTAACATGATTATTGCGATTATCATAATTACTGATTAAAAAAGTAAAATTTTTTATTTTTTAAAAAAAAATTTAAAAAACATCATTACTGCTTGGAAAAAAATAAAATGGTAGGAAAAAAAATGATTAAAAACAAAATGATACGAAAAATATTTCAATAATTATTCTATGAAAAAAAAAATTCGCGAGCGGAAAATGAGACGATTACTAAAAAACAGAAAACGGAAAACATTAAAATTGGTAAACATTAAAGAAAAAGAGGAATTATAAAATAATAATAAATAATTCTGATTAATCATAATTCATTTCCAACATGTCTCAACGGATTTTTGCCATATTACTTTTAATATAAAATTAAATTGCTGATTTTTTTCTTTTTTTTAAATATTAAAATTCTAGAAGAAAAAATGAAAAATTTTTTATTATAATTGAAAAAATATTTTTTACTTTATTCGTTTATTGCTAATCCATCATGCTTTTGAAATGACAACAATTAGAACTAATAATATCAAAACAAAAAAAAGAGAAAGAATTGATATAATTCAAATAAAAATCTAAATTTTAAAATAATAGTTCAAATAATTAAAAAGATTACATCTGAATAATTAAAAACATATGTTTGAATATTACATGAATACGTGAACTTATTGTTTTGCATTATAATTTGCTGACAACGACTAGATAGAAGGAGAAGTTGCCAGGGTCAAAGATCGATCTGTTAAGCAATATTGATTGAATGTTAAATCTCTCAAATTTCATCGTCTTTCTTTTCCACTTCATTTTTGCAAAAAATTCCTATCTAACTCATTTTAACTCTAATATTTTTTTAACTGAACATTAATTAAGCAATTTTATAATATTATGAAAAATTAAAATTTATAAAAAATGGAAGGTGGAAAGAGAAAAATTACTTTACTTTACTTCATAACTATTCAACAGAAGATAGGCTGGCTTTTTTTTTTTTTGTTGATACATAATGAAATGCAATGGAAAAACATTTTGCAGTAAGTTGACTTCGATTTTCATTTTGCAGTAATTTGACTTCGATTTTCAATATTGCCTTTTCCTCCGTTTTTCTTTCAATTTCCAATATATTCCTCCTTTTTCTTCTTTTCGATTTCCAATATCACCTTCCTTCTGATTTTTTTCAATTTCCAATATATTCCTCCTTTTTCTTCTTTTCGATTTCCAATATCACCTTCCTTCTGATTTTTTTCAATTTCCAATATATTACTCCTTTTTCTTTTTTTCGATTTCCAATATAAGCCCCCTTCTTCTCTTTTTTCAATTTTCATTATAACCAATGCAATCTTCCTCCCTTTTCTCAGCTTCGATTTCCAATATGGTGTTCTTTTTCTCATTTTCGATTTCCAATATACTCTTTCCTTTTTTGTTTTTCAATTTTTGATGTTGCCTTTCTCTCCTTTCCTCTCATTGTCTTTCCTTTTGTTTTTCGATTCAATTTCTTTTTTTTGTTTTCTTATAGAATAAAGAAGTGAAAAATATTTTTCTCTTCGAATATGATTGGTCCTTTTTTTTTCCAAGTTAAATTTCATACATTCTAGTTTATATATTACGTTTGTTTAGAAAAGCTTTTAACCAATTTCTTATCGAAAGTTTCTTTTCTTTTCTCTTTGAAAAAAAATGAAAGAAAACAATTAGCATTTTTTTAAATTATTCTAAGGAGTTTTCACAGTTTAATTATGATACAGTATATATATTCCTTATTGTTATAGTTATTTTACATGTACAATAAGCACACATACGCATTCCTTGTCTACCTAGGTTAATTATAGTAGATGATCTTTATTGAATTACAGTTATTATACACATACAATAAACACATACACATAAAAACATTATTACTAGAACAAGTTAATTAGTGCAGATAATTCTTATTGTTTTTCGTGTACAATAAATACATGCACAGATACATGGACATATACATACATAAGCACACAGTTATATATCTCCTCTGTTGGAATAAATCAATTCGTGCAAATTATTCCTATTGTTATAGCTATTTTACGCATACAATAAACATGTACATATATATAAATACAAGAGAGAGTGAGGGAGAAAGATATTACTGTTGGAGTAAATGAATTATTTGTGCAAATAAACAATCCATATTGTCACAGCTGTACGGCAAACAGACAGACACACAGGCAATTGCAATGTTTATGTGATTAAAATCATTTCGTGTAGGTTAGTTGTCACCGATCGATAAATGGTCATTTCCATGAAATATGTCATCAACGTTTGTCTCTCTTCCTCTCTCTCTCTCTCTTTATTTTTCTCTCATAGATAATTCTCTCTTAATTTCTTTTCTTTTTTGCTTTAAATTTTTGATATGCTAATGAAGATGCAAAATAGCATTTCTTAAATTACTATTAATAATTATAATTTGGCAAATCAGTTATTCCGTTTTTTTTCATAGACATGAATCCGGTTATGCTTCTTTTTTTTTACTACTTTTTTTCAGTTCAATAAAATCTATAATAATATTACTCAAAAATTATTGTCAATAAGTTAAATTTAACAAATTTATCATTCCATTTTTAATCCCAAAGATTGATTGATTATTTTTGTGTGTGTGTTTTTTTTTCTTGTTAAAAACTTCTGTTAAATTTACACTTTCATTACACAATTTTTATTTGTATTATTGGTACATATGTAAATATTTATATATTAAAAAAAAAATTGTTTTGTTTAAAATATTCATTTTGCTAATAACATTATTTATTGTTGATTGTTAAATAAATAGACGCAGCATAAAAATTTCATTGTATTATTTATTAAAATAAAATAAATATAAATTTTGTAAATAATATAAATAAGCTAATAGTAAATAGTAAATTAACGACAAAAAAAAGCAGGAAAAAAGGAGAAACTAAAAGATTAATATAAATATATATTTATATTAATCTTTTATCAAGAGAATTGAATATATATTATTTACTATTATTTATTAATTACAAAATTAATTTTACATATTAGTAAATTTATTTTATCTTAAATCTTTCTAATATTTAAATATAAATAAAAAAAGACTAAAGCAAGAAAGAAAGGAAAAACTATGAATTAAATGTATGTTTATATTAATCTTTTATCAAGAGAATTAAATATATATCATTTACTATTATTTATTAATTACTAAATTAATTTTACGTATTAATATTTCTATTTTATATATTAATAAATTTATTTCATTATATTAAATCTTCCTAATATTTAAATATAAATAAATATGTGATCAAAACTGCTTATATGAAAATGTAAAATATTTTTTTTATTTAAATTAAATTTTAGAATGAGTACTATTTTTACTCGGAAAATATTTGATGTGACAAATTGTATTATCACATCATCATTATTACAATCTGTAACATTTCCCTCACAACAATATTG
>SSBO01000014.1:1259631-1274049 GCA_005281725.1 Wuchereria bancrofti | reverse complement strand
AGAATGAAGCAATAAAATAATAAAATTAAGTAAACAAATTACTTTTTCAAGAGTTTTCTCGAAATATAATACTTTTTTCATTTTAACTTGATATTTTTTTAATAAAACTTTTGAAAAGATTTACAGTTTAAGAAAGGAAAATACTAATACATTTTTGATTGAAATTTTCTACTTAAATTAAGTTTCAGGTCAAGTTTTATCTAGAGATAATGTGGAAGAAATTATCAAATTTGCTTACAAGAATAAATTATTCCTATTAGCTGATGAAGTGAGTGCATTGTAGTAGTATTTCTTTCTTTTTTTTTCTTGAATGATTAAACTTGTTAGTTATAAAATATACAAAAAAAATGCATACTAATCAAAAATTGTTGAAGCAAGTTGAAGTTTAAATTGAAAACAAAAATGTTTTGTTTTTTTGTTTTTTCTATTTCCAATTAGTCATCTTATTCTATTTTTTAATTAATTAATGTATTTGTTTATGCTTTAATTTATATTTAATTTCTTAATTTTTTTTTTATAAAATAGTTTCTTTTTTGTTTTTCTTTTCGGAAAAAGAACGCGTGATTGGAAAAAGAACGTGAAAAAAACTAATTTAAATTTGTTAAATTAATTATTTCTTATGTATTATCAAAATTAATTAAAATTGCAAGAATTTTTGTTTTTGATATTTTCAGGTGTATCAGGATAATGTTTATGAAACGGATCTCAAATTTCATAGTTTCAAATCAGTAATGAAATCAATGGGTGAACCATATTCGCAGTAAGATTATTTATAAATAATTTTAAGGTATTAAATATCCTGCAATATTAAAGAAAAAAAACTAATTTAAACTTTTTGTTCTTTTTTTCTTCCGTATTGTTTGTTTACTTGTTGTTGTTGTTTTTTTTAGGATTGAATTGTGCTCATTTCATTCATGCTCGAAAGGTTATATGGGTGAATGTGGTTTACGTGGTGGATACGTTGAAGTGTTAAACGTTGATCCGAAAGTTTTCAGTCATTTACAAAAAATGACTTCGGCAAAACTTTGTTCAACTGTACTCGGACAAGTATAATATTATTATATAATGAAATTATAAATCATTTTATTTTTTATTTCTTATGTGATTTTGTGTAATTTTAAATTTTACTGAACTTTCTTTTCTTTTTTAATTTGCAGTGTGCAATGGATTGTGTAGTAAAACCACCACAACCAGGTGAACCATCATATGATCAATGGTTAGAGGTGAAAATTTTTTAATCAAATTAAAAAAGACGATGTAACATTGGTAATACTAAGTAATTATTATTTTTTTTTAATACATACATTTTGAACTTAGTTTTAGTTCTCTTTAATTTTAATCAATTGATAAAAGGTTAATTTTTCTTTTGTTTTAGGAATATTAAAAATATTTAGGTTAAAATTTTCAATAATGATTTAATTTTAATTTAAATATTTAAAAGAAATTTTATAGGAGAAGACAGCAATATTAGATTTATTAAAAGATCGTGCAAGAGCAGTGTACAAAGCGTATAATTCTATTGATGGTATTAAATGTAATCCAGTTCAAGGGTCAATGTATGCATTTCCACGTAAAGGCAATTGATAAAGCTAAGGTTAGAAATGAAGAATTAATATTTTGCTCTAAAAAATTTTAAATTTCAACATTATCAAAGTTTTTCGGGGTAATTTTGTTTTTTTTTTATCATTCTTTTTCTACCACACTATCATCTTTGAATGAAATTTAATTATTATAATTTTTAATCCTTATAAAATAAAACGAAGTAATGCATTGAATTGAATGAATGCAATTATTAATAAATTAGGAAAACTAGAAAAAAAAATTTTTTTTCCCCTTTATAGCTAAAAATTAATAATTTGTTTTCTAAATTATCATATCTAAAAAACATATTAAGTATCTAGAAAGAAAATACTAGAATATCATTTCTTTCAAAGTAATGGACAAATTTTAATTTAAATCTACTTACGCTTAATTTACATATCTAAAAAAGACATTAAAAAANAAAATTTATTTTAGCAATAAGTTATTGGTTTGGGAGAGAACAAAAATGATGAAAATGAACATCTATGATAGTATTTTCCTGCATTCTCTCGCAAACATTTTACTTTGTTTGTTACTGTTTAATCTATTACAGCGAATATCATTTACTTTCTCTTCTGATCTGTAATATATCTCAATTTGACATCTTCATATTATGCGTGTTAATTGGCGCCCAATCAATTTGCGGTAATAATGAAAGCTGTTGTAAATGGATCCCTTCCACATATTTCGTAACTTCTATTTACATTGAGATAGAATGAAGGGGTCATCCAATGCATATTGTTATTTGGGGTCAGTTAAAACATATCTCAGAAGTGGTCAATCAACAGATATCGCGCATTTAGAAGACGGAATAGAAGTCATTTCATTTGTTAAATGTGACGAGAAAAAAAATGCTATTTTGTTTCTATCTGTCCACGATATTTTAAATTGACAAATTTTAATAACAATATAGCGGCATCACTTTAACTTGTTATATTCTTCCTGAAATTTGAAACCAATCAAGTATCATCTCACAGATCTTGTGTAAACGAAGCGTTTCTTTTATTTTTTTTTTTTTTTTCATAGTTACAAAAACTTTTAGAAAAATAAGTAACATTACATGAAGCAAATGCAAAATAAAAAAGAAAACAATAAAAGCAATTCAACGGGTGTTCATGTGAAGTACTCATGTGAAATCATGACGGAAATAAAAGACACAAATGAATAGTTTATGAACAAAAGTCCGTATCCACAATTTTACAGTGAAAAAAGAAATTCAGCCATGATACTGCTAATTAACCTGACAATTATACATTATTAATAAACTTAATTAATGACGTACGCTTAAGAAAAAAAAGGATATGTAGTCAATAAGAGTGACAGAATTTCCTTGTGGAAGAACAGCAAACAATTCGAACTAAATTTTTAAGTTCTCACGCACTGAACTACAGCTGCAGGCGGAAATACTTCTGAAGAAAAATTATAGTTCGGAATATTCTACGCTTCAACTTTTCCAAAAAAGGTACGAGAACTTCAGCTGAAAAATGAAAATATTAAATATATTAAACATGGGAAGCTGAAAGAATATTGGATTAAAAGAACTCATCCAAAGCAGGCTTCAATTAATTTGAAGTTTTAAAAATTAAAATTTAAAAAGGATGGAAATGTGAGAGTTGTCAATCCTTAGACCTGAAATACATTTATTAAGCTGAACATCACAAAAAAATTTAAAAAAAACAAAGATCGAGTTGTCACGTTCTATCCGTACTTTCTATAAGGATAAATACGCTCTAACCGTTTACTTGTTAGAAGCAAAATGTATAGAATATTGCAACACAGTCAATTGAAAGAAGGGTGGCATTTGACATTATGAGAGGAAATAATTGCCTGACTTGTAAGGGAGAGAGAGATTTCGGAGTACTTTTAATCATTTTATTGTTCATCGAGACAATTGCACCATTAAATGATAGTATTAAGATATGCGTGCCCGTACTCGAAATACTCCTTGAGCCCTTCAGGAATGCTTCAGTGCAAAATGCGATGGCACGTACAGTTTTGATGAGATGGAAGGATAATTGCGCCCTATCTGTTCACTTTCCAGAAGCAAAATGAAATAGTATCACTATAATATAACTGGAAGTGATAAGAGGAAATATTTACCCGAAGAGATAGAAAGAACTTATTGTGTGATTCTGTTAGTGGCGGTTATTTAGTCATTCTAATCATATCATTAATAGAACTTTTGTTCTGTTCATTTCTGTTCAATTTAGACGACAAATATTATCACTATGTATTTATATATGGAATTTTTATTTCCTACAAGTTATCCCTCGGAAATTTTGAATGCTTATTTTCATCAAAAAAAAAGTATTTTATATTTTTCTTGCATCCTTTTGTTATTTATGCAAATTAATAAAATGCTTGTTTCAAGCAGTCCAAATTAGTTAGTTCTCTTTTTTTTTTTTTTTTTTTTCAAATTAGGATACATATTACATTTTTAATTTTGAATACTCAGTTCCTGGTTTAAATAGTCAATGTTATTCCATTACTAATAAACAAAGACCAATATAAGGCTATTCTACATAGCTAGATATTTAAAATTTTTGTTATTACATACTATGTCTTTCATAAAATATATTTTTACCTCGTGGTGAACAGACAGTGCTAACTAATGGAAAATTCGAATAGTTATTGAAACATAATCAATCAATGCACTTATCCAAATAGGAAGCGTATGAAAATAGTTTTCATATAAAAGTTGGCAAGTACAAAAAAAATCATTTTAATTAATTTAATGGTTTTTTAACAGTATTTTTCAGCTTAAAATAAAGCTTTTTACATGCAGTTTTGATATCAATCTACTGCTTTTTATTAGAATCAAATGGTAATCGATATTCAATCATATGTGTTTTCTTGAAATTTTGTGGAAGACTTTCTTACAATTGGTTAGATTTTCTCTTTCTTATTTTCCTTGAAGCAAAATTTTTTGGAACTTTTTTCCTGAAATCTTCAAAAAAACCATTAAAATAGCTAATCTCAAATTAGAGGATAATCGAAGCAGTTATTTCAACTAAATAAAGTATTGAGAGAAATGTATATAATAGTAAAGTTTTATTATCTGAATCAATTGATGTATATATTAAACATTCGTTATAAGATTAAATGATTGCATTGCTTAACTTTTCGCGTTTCACTCTTATTTTACGAAACATTCAGTCTTGTGAAATCCTTTACATAGAAAGAAATATCATAAATCAAAATACAGATTGAACTTTCTAGGAATGGAAGAATTTTTTTTGGCTAGTTCCTGCTTAACATATCACTTCTTCAATTTTGATAACTTCTTCAATTTTGATAACTTCAGCAACGATAATGTTGTCATTATTCAGCAAAGAGGCCATTTCAGTTGCTTAAGTGTTAGATTTGTTATCATAATTTATTTACTACTTTATTTAGTTATAGCACAAATTCATTGTATTTCAATTAACTTACATTGCTCACTTCATTTCCTAAAGTTCATTGTTAAATTTCAAATTCTTGATTGCACTTCACTTGGTATTTGTTGTTGATTTCAGTTTTATTGTATTTTTTATGCAAAATATGCTGTCAGTAAGAGGATCTTACTCTCCAAAATGCAGCGAATTTATGAATTTATAATTTGATTGAAACTAGAAAACTTATAGATGGAGATACTTCTGTTTTTTTAGACAATACTCACTTTTGTACTTAGTATTGTCGTATTTCCTTATTTGCTTGAGATGAAGGAATCGGCAGTTAGTTAATGAAGTAAACAACTCACAGAGATAGAAATATTACGCAAAGTTAACAGGTTTGTTCGAAGATATAAACTGACTCAAATTAGGCTTCAAAAATTATAATGTACTTCAAAATTGTCTCGAGTTGGATGGCTAATCTCCTTCGGATAGATCAACAAGGAAATGAAACAACAACAGATCGTTATTGATATGGATATTTGCTTATTGTTCGAACAACGATGGTTGGAAATGTTATCTCTTGAAAATGTTAGTTTTTATAGCACATTAAAAATAATAATGAGATGATTTTATTGGTTTATTCATTCCTTTATTTTTCCGTTTATTGTTTTTTCCTCATATTTGACTTCCATCACTATCAAATCAATTGTTCAAGTAATGTTTCTTTCTAATGCGATGATGACGATGATAATTGGATAGAAAATGTCGTTTTATATAAAACGAGCAATATGTTTCTATGCGACAAAGTTAAATAATAACCAGAACACACAAAAATGATAAAGTATTTGTATAAAGTAATATAATTTTTAGTATATATATTTTTTTAAAAATGATAAGGTATTATAAAGTAGTAAAATTTTTAGGCATATTTTATTATGGGATGACCTTTACAGTTTGGAAATACAAGAATCATTGCAATACAGTCTCATTTTTATCGTTCTTGTAAGCTTTCGTCAGTTATTTTTCGGTCACTTAAAAGTTTCTAGAGCTAAAGAATTCATAGAAAATGAATTTTAAATAATGGGTTACAAAATAATGTTTTGTGGAAAATATAGAAAATTTCAGATGATAATCAGATGAGCAACAATGCGGAACTTTCATGGTACCAAACATTAAAGTGATTGAGTTATGATAAATATGTGATAACATAATAGACCAATAACAGGTTAAATAACATTCACAAACAATTGAAACAAACATTTTTTTTAGTTAGACATAGAAACCTAGAAGTGGTCTACTAACTTGATGTTGTGAAAAAAAGTGTTCTACAATCAGTCATCTATTATTGTGCTAAGTTAAAATGTTAAATATTACTTGAGCTTTTCATACTTTCTAATTTGTTAGAAGGTACTTCATTTATTGTACAAACCTAGAATCAAAGCTAATTAATCGGCCCAAGTGATAAGTGGATGTCAACTAGTGAATTTTCAAAAAAAAAAAAGAATGTAACAATGTACAATGATACATGATATTGATATAGCATAGTATAACAATAAATATAATATATAAAATGGATAAAATTTATTAATATAACAATGTAATATGTGTTTAATATATGTATGTGTTATGCAGTATTTAATATAATTATATTTAATATATGATAATATAATGCAATATAGTATACAGTATGTGGTAGTAATGTGACAATACAAATAAATAATACCTATTAATATAATATAAGAATATAAGACCTAGTATTATTATGATATATTATGATTAATATGATAGTTTTGAAAAAAATAAATAAATAAACATAAATATGACATTTATTATTTAAGTGTTTCAAGAAAAAAAAAACTTTGCTATTGAAACATTCAGCATGCATTTTAAATAATAATTAAAATGCAGGTTTTGGCATGTGTAAGTGATCCATCATTAATAAATTCCGTCAAATATCCATCAGATGTTAGGCAACGTGCAGAATTGTTACTCAGTGGTTGTGGTGGACATAGTGTTGGTTCGTATAGGTAAATTTGATTTTAATTGTTAAATTCTTTTAAATTAGAAAAATTGTTTAATTATATTTACACGAACAATTTAATGCATCAGAAGTATCAGAAATCATATAATTATCATTTAAAATGATCAAATAATTTGCTTTAATAGTAATAAAATTTAAAATGATCAAAAATATGTTTTAGTAACAGATCAAAAAAAAAAATTTGTTTAATAATGTTAAACAAATTATTAATTATCATTTTTAAAATGTTTCATTAAACATTGCAATGACATTATTTTTTTTTTTCATTATGCTATTTAAATAAATATTTCTTAATCTAATTGTTGTAATA
Organism: Wuchereria bancrofti; assembly: GCA_005281725.1. Taxonomy (NCBI): domain Eukaryota; kingdom Metazoa; phylum Nematoda; class Chromadorea; order Rhabditida; family Onchocercidae; genus Wuchereria; species Wuchereria bancrofti. Next base: position 1,266,743 of record SSBO01000014.1, on the reverse strand, counting down.
GCTAAAAATTAAATTCTTTATTTAATCTTTTTTGTTTTGTTCACTTATAATTTTTAATATGTATTCTTTTCATTTCCATTTTTATAATTTTTAATATGTGTCTCTTTTTTTCATTTTTATGTATATTTTTTAATTTTCTGGTTTGAAATTATTGGAAAATTTTTAAAATCTCAAATTAATTTTCCAAAAATATTTAGCCATAGTAGTGGTATTGAAATTATCAAAAAACATGTAGCAGAATATATTGCTCGTCGAGATGGTGGTATTCCATCTGATCCTCAACATATACTTTTATCTGCTGGTGCTTCAGAGAGTATACGTGTATGTATGAATTTTAATTTTTATAAAATTATAAAAACTATAAAATTCAAAAAAAAAGCAGTAACATTATAAAAAATTTTCTTTTTTAGATGAAAATATATATAATTTCTGATAGTTAATCCATTTTACTATGTTAGAAAAGTAAAAGTAAAAATAAATTTATTAAGATGTTCGCAAACAAAAAAAAACAATCGTTTTTTTATTAAAAATTTATAAGTTTAGAAAAAAAAATTCTTTTCTTTTTTTGATTTTTAATAATTTTTGCATATTTTTCACTGTGCTATTTGAATAAATTAGTATCTCAATCATATAATTGTAATAATTAAAAGTTAAATTTTTATTTAATTTTTCTTTCCACTTACAATCTCTCAAATATATATATTTTTTCTTTCATTTTTTTTTAATTTTTCTTTTTCCTTTTTGTTTTTCCACTCCTAAAATTTTATTTCAGAATATTTTAAAATTATTTATTGATAATGATGGTAGAAATAAAAAAAAGGGTGTAATGATACCAATTCCACAATATCCTCTCTATTCTGCAACAATTGTTGAATTTGGTCTTGGAATGGTTAGTTTGTGATAAATTTTAAATTATAAATGAATGAATTTGCATAATATTATTTTAGCTAATTACTGTTGAAAAAAATTTTTAAATTTATTAAACATTTATATTGAAATGATTTATTTTAAATATAACATGCTAAGGTAGGCTATTATTTGGATGAAAGTAATAATTGGGCATTGAATATTGATGAACTTGAGCATGCCTATAAGAAATCATTGAATGAATTTAACACTCGAGTGCTTTGTGTTATCAATCCAGGTAATCCAACAGGTATGCATAATTTTATTGTCTATTTTTATGTTTAAAAATAAAATTCTAATTATTAATTGCTTAGCAAATTTGAATTTTTTTTTTTTTAAATTCTCAATTCTTTTTTTTTGATATCGAAGAGGAGATATGGAAAAAAGAATGTTTAAATTAATGATACACAGTTAAATCAGGAAGGAACAAACAAATAATCAAAGATTGATAATCCTTATATTTAAAAAAAAAAGGATTTTCTTTATTTAGTAACAGAAAGTTTAAATTTGTGTAAACAGAATGAAGCAATAAAATAATAAAATTAAGTAAACAAATTACTTTTTCAAGAGTTTTCTCGAAATATAATACTTTTTTCATTTTAACTTGATATTTTTTTAATAAAACTTTTGAAAAGATTTACAGTTTAAGAAAGGAAAATACTAATACACCTGTCCAATAACGCACTACATCTGCACCATATGTATCAAGTATCGATTTTGGAGTTATTTTATTACCTTTTGATTTACTCATCTTTTTCTTATCATCAGCCAAGCACCAGCCACTGATCATGATATTTTTCCAGGGTAACCTTAGCTTTATCAATTGCCTTTTGAGGCATTTCAATACGTGGAAATGCATACATTGACCCTTGAACTGGATTACATTTAATACCATCAATAGAATTATACGCTTTGTATTAATTAAAATTAAGAAAAATTAAAAAATAAAACATTTGTATTGATTAAAAGAAAGAAAAATTAAAAAATGAAAAAAATTCTATTAAATTTTATTTGAAATAAAATGAGTAATTAAATATTAGAAGTGATGAAATTATTTAAATCGTTTTAATGTTTGATCATTGTTCTATTTATTTCTTCTTTTTCTTCTTCTTCTATTATCTTTTAGAAAATTTTGAAATGAAATGATTTTTTTTCTTTTGTATGTAAAGCAAAATTTCATTTAAAAGAAAAAATAGATTTATTCTCTTTTCTATTTTTTAAAAGCTAAAAATAATTTACATCCTGCAAACAAAATATATTAAATGGAAATGCATTATTTTATTATTAATTCTTTGCATTTTCAAAATTTGATATTATTTTTATTATTTAAGTAATTTTTTATATCTCCAAATTTTGACATTAATTAAATTATTGCTAAAAATGAGTGTGTATACCTCAAAGATATGAAATAATTTCTTAAAATTTGGAGTATGTACTTTCATATCGGTTTGTGATAACTTTATCACTCTATGATAGCTTTATCACTCTGTTATCTGATCGAAATAAAAGATTAATTAATTATTTAAAAACTTTTGCTGGTATTTTATGTTCGTTTTTTGCAAAATGGATAATTTTTAAAATTCTAATTTTCTGTTTTATCAATAACCAATATTCAATTTTTTTATCAATATTCAATTTCGATTAGTTAAATGGATATGAATTTTAATTATAATTTAATATGGTTGTAGAAATAATTTATAATTTTTTTCTTGCCCTTTACTTGAAATCAATCCGCTTGAAAAGATTATTTTGATTTTTTCTTCTTGAAATTATTTATGAAATTTCGATTTTTTCGATATCTTTCTTTTATTTTGTTAAATAATAATTATTTAATTATTATTTTTCTATAATAATTATTATTTCTTATATAATTTGTTAAATGTTACTTTCATTTCTTTGTCTTTTTTTTTTCATCCTTAATTTAAGATTATTTCCAGTAGAGTATGGTGATTTTGATCCAACAATACATACAATTGATTTTATGCAAACTGTACCTCTTTTACCAAAGGTAATAAATAAAAATTATAAATATATTGTAAGTGATAATTTCTTTTTTACTCCAAAGATTTCAAAATTTTACTTAAATTTTAATTCTTATATAACAATAGTAGTGAGAAATAGCTATTCTTATAAAAATTTAATTTAATTAGATTTTTTCTCTAAAATTTCGTTCAAATTTTTGGTTCTAAAATAATAGCAGCAATAATAATAATCAATATTTTTGAAATGAAAATTTCAAAGTTTTATTTCATTTAAATTTTAATATCAAATATTTTCTTGCATTTGCATCTCTAAAATTTCATTCAAATTTTTGGTTCTAAAATAATAGCAGCAATAATAATAATCAATATTTTTGAAATGAAAATTTCAAAGTTTTATTTCATTTAAATTTTAATATTAAATATTTTCTTGCATTTGCATCTCTAAAATTTCGTTCAAATTTTTGATTCTAAAATAATAGCAGCAATAATAATAATAATTAATAGTTTTTTTTAAATGAGAATTTCAAAATTTTATTTCATTTAAATTTTAATATTAAATATTTTTTCTTGTATTTGCAGCATATTTGCCGAAGTGCACAAATTCAGGAAGATTTATTAAAACGAGTATCAGCGGTACATGAACGATTAAAAGGAATGCAACCAAGTTATGCCGCATTATTGTATATCGTTGATGCTCAACAATGTGAAGGATATGGAGAAGAATATTTTAATGGAAAGGTAAATTAAATAAATATTTTAATTTTATTTTTTTTTTTNAATATAAAAAAATGCCAATGTTTTTAAATAGATAATAACCAGGGCTTTTTTTGCCTTTTTTACCACTTGACAAATTTCTTAAAATTTATAGCCAAGGCAATTTAAGAGTCCAAGAAAGATGTCACCCAGATATATGCTTGACACTTGGGTCCAGGAAATTTAGTTATATATGGGGAAATCTTGCTTATGTTAGCTATAGTTTGAAATTAAGAAATATTCAAGTGATCATGTTAGAAGAAAAATATAGCTTTAAAGAAGTCGAAAATAAGTATAATATATTATGGGAAGATAGTAGGGTCTATAAATGGGATGGTAAAAAGGAGAACACTTTTACTATAGATACACCTCCACCAACAATATCAGGCAAACTGCATATTGGTCACATATTCAGCTACTGTCACACAGACTTTATTGCAAGATTTCAACGCATGCTTGGAAAAGATATCTTTTATCCAATTGGGTTTGACGATAATGGCCTTCCTACCGAAAGGTTGGTAGAACAAACCTATAAAATCCGTGCAAGAGAAGTTGGGAGAGAAAAATTTATAGAGATGTGCCATGAAGTTATTGAAAAATCAAAGCAGGAATTCAAGGAACTATTGAGGTCAGTTGGTATTAGTTATGACTGGAGTTTAGAATACCAACAATCAGCAAAGAAACTGTGACACTTTCTCAAATGTCGTTCATTGATCTATATAATAAGGGATATGCATATAGAAAGATGCAGCCTATCCTTTGGGATCCAGTTGATAAGACAGCAATTGCGCAAGCAGAAATAGAAGATAAAGTCTGTGAGTCATCTTTAAACACAATAATTTTTTCTACTGAAGAAAATGAGCAGATCGATATTGCAACTACGCGACCTGAGTTATTTCTGGCATGTGTTGCAGTTTTTTGCCATCCAGAGGATGCACGTTACGCTCATCTAATCGGAAAAACATCTGTAGTACCAATAATAGGAGTCAAAGTTCCAATAATAGCTGATGATAGGGTTAAAATAGATAAAGGCACTGGGCTTGTTATGTGCTGTACATTTGGCGATGAGCTCGACATATATTGGCAACAAAAGCATAATTTGCCGATGAAAATTATCATCGATCGGGATGGGAGGATAAATCTAGATTCAGTGTACGATAATAATAGATCCCAGTATCAAGGCACTGGGATGACAGGGGAAAGAAGTACTGGGATGATAAAGGAAGGTGCCATTTCGCTACACTACGGTGTCATTCCAGTGCGCAACACTGGAATCTACGATGAAATCAATGGACTAAAGGTTAAGAAGCAAGAAAGAGAATAATTAAAATTCTAACTGAAAGAGGACTTTTGATAGGAAGCACTAACATTTCTCATTCTGTCAAGTGTGCAGAGAGGTCTGGTGTATCACTTGAAATATTGCCTACTTATCAATGGTTTATTAAGACTTTAGATCAAAAAGCTCAGGTGTTAGATAAAGTAAAAGAATGCAACTGGCATCCAAGCACCATGCGTAAGCGTATGGAAGTGTGGATAGAAGGGCTAAATTGGGACTGGTGTATCTCAAGGCAACGTTATTTTGGTATACCGTTTCCAGTGTGGTATTCAAAACGTAAAGGCGAAGAAGGCAAAGTTATCCTAGCTGAAGTAGAGGATCTGCCTGTAGATCCATTGCAAGACTTGCCGAAGGGTATAGTAAGGAAGAGGTGGTTCCAGATCAAGATGTAATGGATACCTGGGCCACAAGTGCGATCACTCCTCAACTGAGTGCGTTGGCAGTAAACAGTGAGTTTAGCTTGCCAGATCATCGTTATAATACGATATTTCCTGCAGACCTACGCAGCCAAAGTCATGAGATAATAAGAACTTGGGCTTTTTATACGATTTTGAAAGCATACTACCATGCAAATTCTTTAGAAATGAAGAATTAATATTTTGCTCTAAAAAATTTTAAATTTCAACATTATCAAAGTTTTTCGGGGTAATTTTGTTTTTTTTCTTATCATTCTTTTTCTACCACACTATCATCAGTATATTCTTTGAATGAAATTTAATTATTATAATTTTTAATCCTCATAAAATAAAACGAAATAATGCATTGAATTGAATGAATGCAATTATTAATAAATTAGGAAAACTAGAAAAAAAATTTTTTTTCTCCTTTATAGCTAAAAATTAATAATTTGTTTTCTAAATTATCATGTCTAAAAAACATATTAAGTATCTAGAAAAAAATACTAGAATATCATTTCTTTCAAAGTAATGGACAAATTTTAATTTAAATCTACTTACGCTTAATTTACATATCTAAAAAAGACATTAAAAAATTATTTCTTTCAAAGTAATAGATAAATTCTGGTTTAAATCTGCTTACTAATTTACTACTTTATTAATTTACTACTTTAATATTTTGCAGTCATTAAATCAGGAAGCTGACTTTTTCTATGCGATGGAATTACTTGAAAATAGTGGTATTTGTGTGGTACCTGGAAGTGGTTTCGGACAAAAACCTGGAACATATCATTTTCGGTTCATTTATTTTTGTTTTTCTTTTTTTGCCTTCTGAAGCACAATATTAACATTTATTTTATTTTTTACTTAATAAGAAAGTTCACAGCTAATATGATAATATAATTTATTGCAATATGTGTATAGCATAGTACATAGCATTTATAAAGAGTTCAAAGGTTACATTTTTCAAATACTACTCAGATATTTCCAAGTCATTATATTCCAGTTGCTTTAATTATTATTTTTTAATTTTAATATCTGAATGGAATTATTTATCCTAGTTATTTAATTGTTTTTAAATCCTTTAATTGTAATTTTGTAATATTTTGTACCAAAATTTTATTTCAATTATTTCCACTGATTGATCTTATGTTTTACAACCATATATGAGAAATTAATTGTTCGTTTGATTATATTTCAAATTATTTAGTTTTTAGTTTTAATTAAAAAAAAATATCTTTTTTAATTATTGTTTTTTAATTTTAATATCAATTTCAGGACAACAATACTACCTCGGGGAGATGTGCTGCATGATATGCTGGAACGATTCAATAAATTTCATAATAAATTTATGAAAGAATATTCTTAAAATATCAGTCAACATAAGATATTTCTGATAATTTGAAAAGAATTAATCAAAATATTTTCCATATTAATGTTTCAATAATAAATTCTAATTATTATTTTTCATGTGAAAGAAAAAACTGCTATTTTTTTAAGTATAATATTTTTTGGTTCAGTATTTCTTCTCTTCTTTTTTCCTCAACAATAGTTTATTATAAATTAGAATTACTATAAATCTATTATAAATTATAAATTTTTACATTTTTATCTTCTTTCATTTGAATTGTTCCAAAAGTCTATCTACCTCATTAGATTAAAATTTCTTAGATTATACGAAAATATTTGTTTGTTTCGCATAAATTTTTTTATGTCATAATTGTTGCTAAATTTAAAAAA